>RDPX01000041.1:704559-734716 GCA_003991215.1 Morbakka virulenta
CATGTTCCAAGGGAAATTTTGCGGTACTGCTGTTACGCATTAAACTCAGGAGGAAAAATGAAAGCTACAGTATGTGGTCGAAGAGAAAATAAGCGAGGGAATGTTTGGAGGTCCCGTGCAATTACTTACTGAAAGGACCAGATAAATATCTTGGAAAAGCAGAGTGTATTATAAAAGATATTGTTGGAAAAGAAAAAATCGTTTAATGAAAAGTATCCTTCTTAATGAAAAATGTCATTCTTGAAAATGTCTCTCCCTTATAAGCCCAGTAGGCCTATACCCGGGTATAAGCCCATGAACTTTTATGCAGGGTGGGATTATATGCGGGGGAATAGGGTACATTAACAGCTACATGTTACTATGTACTCCTCTGTAAAAAGGCGTTTTCAGGGCATACTATAGAGTTGGCACTTTCTCACCTGTACCTACAAGGTTTCAGTTGGAAATGAAATAGATTCAGGAGCTTACTGCATAAAAGTATGATATAAAAATATATTTGTAAGTGTTATCTGATGCAAAAAATAGTAGGTGGTAGATCAGGAACTGATCTGCATTTGCTCTGTACATATATAATAAATCGTCAAATGATAAGCATTTCGATTAAGATACTTCGAGCAGTACAGTAATATTTCTTCTTGCCTGAATGGGAAATCACCGAATTCCTCCTACCCAAATATCTGCAAATAGAATTCAGATCCACTATTTAATCCAAATGTCATTGTACCAATCCTGCTAGTCACATCTTACTCTGTTACGATATGAGGTTTGATAATCAAGTTGGTATTTCTTTCTCTAGGCTCTTAACCAGAGGGTGAATTGATATGAAATCTGAAATTTGTACCAGTTCCATTATTATTATTATTATTATTATTATTATTATTACTATTATTGTAAAATGTTTATACAGGATATGTACACTTAAGTAAAATAAATTACTTCTATAAATGTGTGTCCTGTAAAAAATAAAAAAACAACTGCGAATATCCTAATGTACAGTAAAAATGACAATAAAATATGTTTAAATAAAAACTATTCAAAACGAAATGTGAAAGACATTCCAGCAAGCATCAATTCACACTTCCACAAATAATATTTTATATGATATATTATAACATATATCATATTATTATATGATATGATATTATATTATATTATTATATTACATAATATTATATTATATTATATTATATTTTATTATATTATATTGTATTATATTATACTATATACATATTTGATCTAGACCAAAGCAGTTAGTTTGAAGTAATAAAACATGCTGTAGAGAAGCTACCCTACAACTTTAACATCATTAGAGTACACTATTATATGTCCTTGCAACCATCCTTGATGGGATTTCGAATGTGCAATATCCGATCATCGGCCTCTTTGAATCCTGAATCAAGATCGTTATGATCGACAGCCACACTTCTTTCTACCTCATGCGGAATCCTTTGCCATGTGTGTAATTTTTACAAATATTGAGATAGATTTTTAATTCGTCATTCCATGAAATGTAAGACGGCCAGTCACACTTCCTTTGCAAATTTTAATAGCCTTTGTAAATTCCGCTTTCTATTTTCAGTACTGATAGAAAAACAGTCTTCTGACACATCATATGTCTTCCCAAAATAGGTATATCTTCACTAGGCAGCATCAATGGTATCTTCGAACCGGATGATACCATGCAGCCATTACATTCTGATTGATTACAATAAAAACAGCGAGCAACAATCATAAAATGTTATTTATTTTGTCTCCTAGTTCTTGTGTATTTATGACTTAAAATTTATTTAATTTTCTGTCAAATGTCTTACTGACAGGGTTATTTTTTCGCCATCGTGAAATCACCCCTGCCCTAACTTTTTCTTCCTAACATTTACAGATATACCCAAGTTTTTCTGAATCTCTGGCCAGCCACTAAAATGTAAAATTTGAGTGGTCTACCTTTTAACCTTTTCACTACTCCCCATGGCAGAACCAGGACTACATTTTTTTTTATTTGTAAGCATAACGTTTATAAGCATACTCAGGCTCAGATAGGACATTTTCTTAAGCATATGCTAAGCATATTTCCCAGCCTTGGTTTTTACTTTTGAAGTGTCTTTTTAGTTCAAAGCTTACAAAACATTACAAAGTGTGATAATTCCTAGGAAAAGATTCTATGAAACATGTAAACAATGCCTTAGAAAATCGAATTAAGAATTCGAATCTATTCGCATTCGAAAACTTTTTTTGCGGTCAGTAACGTTGACAGTGTCCCTTCAGCTGAACCAGAAATAGAAGACGAGTCGTTTGTTATTGATGACAACATAGAATTCTTTCCCCTGAAGACGAAGAGGGAGAGAGAAACCTATTTGACTTCATTGACGGCTTTATTGAAAAGTTATGTTATATATAAGTATACATTATACTTATCATGTTTAAAGTTACGTTTTTTATTTGAAAAAAATGCCACAGCTTTTGTTACATGCAAAAAGTTTCTTTTTACTGAAGCAACCTTAATTTTGACTGTTTTTTAATCAAGTACCATAAAAAAATTGGGGTCTAATTATTTCAGAAAATAAGCATAATTTAAGCACATTTTAAGCCTGTCTGAGTTTTCTCCATAAGCATACATCAGCCTATTTTCCAAAATACGTATGCTTATTAATAAAAAAACATGTAATGTAATAACGAGTTAATGGCTTGTTTGCATATTAAGACAATAGATCGATAAATATGGACTTAGAATCGCTTGTGAATAGATCGGTAGACATGGTAGTACATATTCTTTTTATAGTGTACCTCAATTATTGTAAATTAATGAAAATAATTTTACATTTATAACCTGAAATTTTCTCGTGATTACCAGTGAAAAGAGTCCATCAAAATTTATTTTGTATTAAGCATTTTATTGTATAATATTATTTTAAGAAAATTGCTTTTTCAGTCTAATTAAACTTTACCAGAACGCACGGTGTTGGTGAAGTAGGAAATATTGGCATACCTTTTAAACTTATTGCCCTATTTTCACGACATCCAGTGAAAACATACAATGTGTTTTGTAAAATGTGTTTTGCACTGTTATTTTGCCATTCTCGGATGTGTTGTGGTCATGTGATCCAAATTTTGAGAGCAATAACATGTTTTGCATTCCTCTGTGTTTTCAAATTAGTACTCATTATATTTCCAAGACTTAATAGGTTTACTCTCAGAACCGGTGATTTTTTTCCTGCTGCTGCAACCTATTCTTTCTTTTCTCTAGAAACTTCCTAATGAATAAATCTTTTTCTTTATTCAATAAGCAGCTTTTCACGCCACACGCCTCCTCTCATTAATTGAACAGTTTGTGTTAACGGGTACAGAATATGAGTGTGCATGGTGAATACTCAACTCCATATGTTTAGATTTTTGCCCATTGGCTTACCAAACTAAACTGTAAATATCGATTTTTACTGAATTCCTATGATTGATTAAAGATTCTTTAAACATTTGAGATCTTAATACCTCAAAATGCTGAGGATTCTACTAACATCTCCATTTGTGGATCCATCACCTTAGGACACCATCAGGAGGAACCCCTCCGATAATGGAGGTGTCCTTCGGATTTTGTGCTGTAGTAGAAAATTTCAGATCTTCCACATATCTATCTCCATGTCATCACATTCACTTTGGGTTCCCCGTTTCCTCCATATCTAGAAGCTTGCTTTCTCTACTGTCTCTTGTAATCTGTTGATTAGTTTTCTTAGCTCCATTGGAGGAAAGCAAAACTTACGTAGCACGTCATATAACCCACGCTCAATGTAGCCACGGGCACTAATTATATTTTACTTATTAAAATTTTCTAGAAACACCAACTTGTGTGGTAATAAAGGTATAGTAAAATACTGTTTTCAAAGTACAGTTAGTCATTCCTCTTCTTCTTCTTCATATTTGTTCTGTTTCCGTCATAGGGTGGTTGCGGCTATCCTCTTCAACAAGGTCTTTCGGTCCATTTAATCCTCTCTAGGTTTTATCACTTCCAAATCTCCCTTCCGACAGTCCACCCATCTCAGTTTAGGCCTTTCTCTTCGTCTCTTCCCGATGGTACCATTTCAAATACTTTGTCCGACATATTTATCATCTCCTCTTTAAGAATGGCCAAACCAAGCAAGTCGATTCTTCTTGCAACGCTCTGTGATAATCTCAACTTCTAACTTCCTTTGATTACTTTGTTTCTCACATGATCCTTTGGTGTGTGGCCAAATGCTCAACTATACATTGTCATTTCTGACACCATTCTCTTGATGTTGGGGATGTTTAATGATATCATTTCCACACGGAACAACATTGCTGGTTGCACTAATATTTCATGGGTCCTGCCTCTTTCCTTTGGTAGAATGCTTTTGCCACAGGGGATACCAGACATTTTCTTCCAGTGGTTCCATCTACATGACATCCTTTGATTCACTTCTATGCCCATTCCTACAACTCTGTGTAGTGTACTTCCCAGGCACTTAAATGCCTTTGGCTCTGGAATCTGTCTTTTCAACATCTCAATACTTCCAACTGATGATCCATTTGGTTACATTCAGCCCTAGACCTAGAGACCTTCTGTCCTTCCTCTTTTCTCCGGCGCATATATTGGTATATTTGTCATTTGCATCATCATATCTTGCTTTTTTCGATTGCTTGCCATCACATTTTCGGTCGCAGGAAAACTTGCCGAGACAATTGGCAGACAAATCACGAACTGGACAATAGGCGAGTTGAACAATTGGTTTAGAGACTACCAGCTGACAGTTGATTTGCTGCCTCACAAATTCAAAATTCAGTTTAGGTGTAAACTGTAATCAAGTTTCTCCAACCCTTTACTATCATCAAGTGCATCAAAAGGATATGCTTATATTATTGACAAAACAAGGCAATCAAAGACTTATTGGCGAAGTGGAAACCGTCAAATGTGAAACGCAAGACCAACAACAGTGGACGACAAAATGTTTTGAACACCTGAACACTTGCATCCAGACATTACTATAGAAAATAGTACCGCTTAAGTGAAATAAGGCACAAAGCTTCGTGCTGAACAGTGTAAACAATGGCCTAGTTCTGTAATTAATATATCTTCTTTTATGCTTCACCATCGCCGGAGTTTTACCGAAAAGGAAATCTCTTAAGCGTACAGTGCAACAAAAGAGACCTGCTGTTCATAAAGAAGATTCGTGAAAGGCGATGAAAGAGGTGATGATTTTATACTTTTCGAAAAGGAAGAGATTTGATATTTGGCACTTGGAAAACTGGAAATTTTATCAAAAAGTACTGAGTGGGTTTCATGAGAAGTTTCACCCGAACATTTCCAAATTGCTTTAAACGTTTATGGTTGAGCAATAGAGCAATAAGAATAATATGGAGCAAGCTTTGGCAGGAACTGACGTATTAAGTGGAAACCAAAAATAGCATCTTGAGGCAAGACTGAAAAAACGCGAAACCAACTACAACATGGATGATGGCCTATTAATCTTAAAGGCATGCGCACGTAGTGTATGGAAGAGTTTTTAGTTAACATGATGATCCTCTCTCGTAAATTATCCAGTAAGCACAAACATTACGCTTTCAAACCGTACTTTAAATCAAGTGTCGGCTAGTTGTCTGTCCATCCATTGTCCTTTATGTGAAATCTCAGTCTGCAAATTGTCCACACCCAACACTGTCTTCCTTAATATCTACGATGGATTATTTCTGGACCAATTCAAAGAGTTAAAGAAACATATTCTTCCTGTACAACTATTGCAGAAGAAATTGATCGATTTTACAACCGGATCTAGATTTTCGTTGTGAAAATCGAACCCGACAAAAAAAGCTGGTAAAAGAATATACAAAGTCATAAGCCCCTCTCCCTCACTGTAACTGCATTTTATTCAGTATTTCATTTTTGTTGTTACAATTTTGTTTTGTAAATCCATTGAACGCAAGCTCCTCAGACTGACAGTTTCACACTTGCTTAGTATGTATCACGCCGCTTTGCTATGGTAAGATACTTGACATGTAAAGAAAATAACTTGGTCTAAATTTTGTATGTTCATTTGCCAAAAAAATTAACTTAAAACACAATAAAGCATTGTTTACGAAGTTATCAGGGGTTGAAGAGTTTTTCTTGGATCAGTTTTTAATTGAATACTGGCCAAAACAAGACACAACTGTCGTTGGGCAAATTAGCACTGTTGTACGACAGCATATTTTGGGCTCAAGAAAAAGTGGTGCCACATGTTAACATTATGTTAACATTATGTAGTATTGGGTTATTTTCCTTTGAAAGCCATATCTGAAAAGCGGCACCGCACGTTATGACTAATAAAATTAGCTCTCCATTTCCTCCCTGCAACTAAAAGAAGGGCAGGTTAATATTCCGGACAGCAAATTTAGGCGTTGGGTTAAGTACAATTCTAAAGCCGACATAGATAAACAGCAGTAATGTTCGTTTTAAAGAAAACCAGTTCTACAGCGACAAAAAATTGCAACACAATATTCAACACGCAACATAATTTTTCGCCAGCCAAAATATGCTATCATATATAGCTGGGGAATAATGACGTTAAAACTAAAAAAAAAAAATATATAGCTGGGGTCAGTTGCATAGTAAGTTATTCTAGTTACCGGCATATTTGCAGCCAACTGCAAGGACAGACGCTAGTGCTTATATATATATATATATATATATATATATTTGTGTGTGTGTGTATGTGTATGTGTGTATGTTATGTATTTAGAAAGTATGGTACCATGGGATATATTTCTTGTATTAAATTTTGATTTACTTACTTATGAAAACTATTCATTATCTATTCTTCTTCTTGTGGTAACTTATCGTCTGGAAATCTGTGTTATTGCTTGCAACTGAGTACACATTGTACGAAACATGCCTGTATATGAATAGGTCGTGTGCCCTCTTCTGGCTGTTTGGGGGCAGCAACCCTGCATTACTGTCTAGTCCCCCAGGCCTCCAAAAATATCCCGAGGAAGCAATTGACTACCTAACGGAATACGTTAAAAGTATAGATCGACGCCAGCTAAATCAGGATATAAAAATATGATACTTAGTTAATACAAGCTTTTTCATCATTGAAGAAAAAAATTTACATCACTGGGTAATGCATGATTTTTTCACAACGCAAATTAATTCTGTGGCTTAAAATTGGGTTTAAAGTAGGGGAAAAAAAGCAAACATGTCCCGATTCAAAACAGTATCACTAAATGCCCCCTCCAGTTTCTACTTATTGAGAAAATCATAACCTTTAGAACCCAACAAAGAAATAAAAGGTGTTTTAAGAACACAACAAGAGAATTTCTCTGCTCGATGCCTTTCACGTAAAAAAACCCTGCATAACAATAAATGTTGTTTAAATATGTTTGTTTCAAGCTTATATACATCTTACCAAATTTCTTTCCTTATTTCAGAAAGAAAATTTCACACTGGCACCCATCATTTTTAGCAAACAGCAAACAATTGGAGCAAACAATGAAATAAACAAACTGCTTTTTGATTGGCCAGCATCAGTCAAGCGACTTCCGGGCTTTGTCGTTTTCAGCCGAAGCAGAAGAATGAACGGAAGTGGTGGTATCGAATTGGAATGGCTCAATTCAGTGTGACTTTAAGAAGTTTGCCATTGTCTTGACTAATACGAGCAAATGAAAGACGCCTTGGTCAGATACTGTGAATGCTTTGGTTTCATGGGTGACTCTTTCAAACGCTTATTATTGTGTTCACCGAAACCAGCTAATCAGACGACCCGTTTTTCGTTTAATTGATGAGTGCCAAGTCATCAAACGATGTACCTTACTGTACCCTCCACAAGAGCTGAAACTGATATTTCACTGATATCTTAAATGCTATTGAAATAGGAGAATTAGGAGCCGAAATTTCATTTTTGAAATGAGGAAAGAAACTGCACGAAGAATATAACTTTATTTTGATCTTACAAAATCTGACTGTCTCAGTAACTCTGGTTGGACCAGTCTGGTTCTCCACTGTATCACGAAAATACGCTTACTGTTTATGTACAGGAAGGTGGTAATACTACGTTCAAAAGTTATTATTTACAATTAATAAGGAATCCAAATATTGTGACCACAATTTAATTCTAATTTGTCAACATCAACTTGATAAGACGTTTACCAGTAGAATCTATAAACTGAAATCCTTAAAAATGGTGAAAAATACGTGTGCACTAACTGGATTCGAACCAGTACCTTCAGCTACCATGGCAACATGTTCTATCACTTAAGCTACTTGAGTTCGTCCTTCATCAGATCAATTATACAGCCACTTTATTTGAGTGAGCTGTTCTTCCACAGGCCCCTATCACAGGACATACCATCCCAATCAAGCATATAGGGCTGAGCCTATCTTAGAACGACGACTTCCCTTCCATGGTCAAATCAACAGATGCCAACATATAGAGGGCAAGCAAATTGTGAAAATAATATAACATAGTTTGCGAGGGTTAGGAATTGTAGTGAAGTAGAAAATATCTGCACCGAACTGGAGTCGAATCAGCGGCTATGACTATTATGGCCACATAGCTTACCACGTGACCAATCTGCCCTCGTCATGTGAAAGTCATGGTTGCAAAAAATGACCTATTTCAACAGATTTTCACTTTTCTACATTTACGAACCCTCTCTATCAAGGTTATATTATATTTTGCATATGCCTGTCCACATGACTTTTACACGTTACCATAACTAAATGTCTGTAAAAATGTTCCATTTCACATATAATACATATATATGAATAAATATATATTTGTAATATCAAATAGTATGCCTGTTAAGTATAATTATACTAAACCACAACCAAATCCTTTGTCCCATTACTGCCTCCAAATTTTTCTATCCCACGAAACAATGTATGGATTTCTCACGAACATTTAATTCCAGCATCATTCTAGAAAGTAAAAAAATGTACTTTTATTCCATCAAAAAGTGAATTTTTGTAAAACGTAATTAATAGCATTGTACCTGAGAAAAATATAGCACCAACACTATTTTCATCCCCTCCTCACAAATCCTACCCATCACCGCTGCAAATACATTTCAAAACCCTTCCTGCATAGCCTCGTTTTAACGCACGCGTATTGAAGTTATCTGTTAAGTATCAATCACAATTATTTACAAATATTGACGCATTAACCAGAAGTATTTTGCTGAACTAATACCAAGAACTCCAATACCATTTTACGTATAATAAACTCCATGAAATCCATCGATCTGTTATGGCAACTAAAAAACAATGTTTCAATATAGGCAGAGTTCAATGTAGCACTTCGACAGGTCTATAAACCCAATTATAAATCACAAGAAATACTTTCAATTTTTGTCAAGTACATTCATATTTCAGAAAGTAAATTGTAAACCAATCACAATTGTGGATTACAGTCTATAATTTTATACTATTCTTATGAATCATATAAACTAAAGTGTATGATCAGTGCGCCAGAGAATTTGGTCACGCTGCATTTTGTAGTACTTCATCATCCTGCAGCCCAACATATATTCGATAGCCCGAGTTAAATCAAAGTGATTTATGAAAAATTGCTGTGGATCATGACAAAATAGTACATCTTCAGTATTATGGTAAAAACTAGCTCATTTTGTATTCAAGATAAAGTTTATTAGCAATAACAGGAACAGAACTGTTCTGGTATTCGAACATCTAACCAATCAATAGACATGCTTTCGCATGCATCGAAGATGAAATTTTCAAGCTTTTATTTTTTGAAGTTTCTTATGTATGACTTCACATTATTGTACGTTCTATTTGAGCCTTGCCTGTGTCGACGCTGTGAAAAGAGGACGAGCGAGGCAAAAGAACCTCTGAGTGGTAACCCTCAACATCGGGACACTGACTGGAAAAAATAGGGAAATCACCGACATGATGATGAGGAGAAAGCTGGAAATGCTGTGCCTGCAGGAGATCAAATGGCCTAGTGGGAACTCAGGAGGTAAAGCGAAGGCCATAGGTGACGGGTGCAAACTATACTATAGTGGTGGAGGTAATTCGACGAACAGAGTGGCAATATACCTAGGGGAAGAATGGCAAGACCAAGTGATCTCAACGGAAAGAACGTCTGACAGTAATTTCAATGTGAATAGTTACACCTGACTGGCCGAACAGTATTATATCGGCCTATGCTCCATACCAGTGATGTGATGAAGCAGAGAAACAACAGTTCTGGAACCAGCTGTGCGCTGTGACAATGAGCATACCGTAAAATGAAGAAGTCATTTTGGCAGGTCACCTAAATGGACATGAGAGAAGTGACACATGGCACGATGTCATGGGGGAAAGTCCGCGGGGAGGAGAAATGAGGAACGGGAGACAATCCTGGGAGAGAGGGAGAGAGAGAGAGAGGGATCTTTACAAAAGGGAAAAGCCACTGGTTGGCGTCAGGAAGGCCATACGGCCCAATTTCTCTCTGCCACAACCATATCTCTCTAAAGGGCATCATCTAAGTCAAAGATCTGGGTAAAATGATGTTAACAAAAATAAAAATGGGATGAAGAGAGCTCTTCAATCATGAATCGACTGCTATTTCTTTTTTTCATAAAAAGCTTCAATGCAAAAAGAGATGCGAAGTTGAATTATGCAAATGCCCCTCTTTCACATTACCTGTGCCACATTCTGATGATCTACCAGTACCCAATTCTGTTAGATAACCAGCTAAGATTTTCTTGAACCAGCCATTCTCCGCTCAATGTGCCAGGCATGTTGGGAGGAGTATCTGGCAAATACCCGGTTACCAACACTTTTCTGGGCAGGAATTGCACACCCTTGGATATATATATGCATGAGTTCATTTTCCTTTCAGTCACCTGGGCCAGCTTCCATAAGATTTGCCTTTTGTCAGTAATGAGTATGGCAAACCTTTTCATCAAGGTAGGAAAGTTATGGTGGGGCGATGCCAAGGTCGTTGGAACAAAAATTATAATGGCAGGCTGGTTCTTGGGCCTAAAACGGAGCACGCCCAGTATAAAAGATGAAAGAAGTAGTAGGAAGCACAGAATTCTTGCTTTTGAGTAAAATCGACTGTTCACAATACGATTTTAGTCCTTGTATTACTTTTGAACAGCATTCACAATAGTGTAGATATTTTTTTAAGTAAGCACATAGCACAGCGTTAAATGCCTCTTTTTATTTCTCCAGCTTTCCTTTCTCGAGAATATATTATTCTACTCTGCTAAATGCTTCTTGTAAACGACCATTTTGTAACTTCTTTCGGATAATAGGTATATTCAGTTCACCAATATTGCGATTGGACAAGGTAAAATGGATGTCATATGTGTCCATTGGCCTGAAGCATTTGGATTAAAAGTTATGAAGTTATGTAATTCATACTTCCAATATACCAATTATATACCTGGCGGCAGGTTGATGTTTCTCATCAAAAATAATTTCACACTTAATCATTTGTGAATTGTTATTTGTAACCTCCCTTATATGTTGCTGAGCAGATTTAGTTTCTTCCAAAAAAAGTAAAAAATAACATTCTTCTAGATTCACATAAAGCTTAACTCTAAAAAATTGCATGCCACGTGTAAGGCTCTTATAGTGTATTGTACATAATTTCGATGCTACACAATGGCATACGAAAGAGAAAATTCAATCACAGGTCAAATTAACTTTATAAAACCTAACATAGCAGGCTTTCACTCAACCACATTGAAACCAACTATCGTATTCTTAACATTACGACAGCCGTTTTTAAGAAAAAATAAACCCAAACGTTTGAAATAAACACGGATTACATAATTATGTTCACTACTTGATCTCTCTGCTTTTGTCGTACAGGAAAAATGGCTTATAAAGCATTTTTCATTCTGGTGCATAAAAATGTCTTATTACTCAACACATCAGGCCTTGGTGTTCGTAACTTTTATTAAAAGTCTTGTGAGCTATTGTTACTAAAGCCTCAATACACTCACAACTGTCAAGAGGGTGCTTCCGGTTTTTATGCATCACCATGTCCTCATACAACCATCAATTACTGCACGAGTGCAAGATGCATCAAACTGACGAAGCAATAAATAAATAATTAGTCTTTTTGTATATGCTTCACATAAAAAATTATCTGAATTGTGCTGTCTTCAAAAATAAACAGTAACTTGTTAAACGCGATATGGAACTTTATTTTCTAACTTTTTGACAGTATCTTCCGTGATAGCTTTCCACCATCGCCTCACTGAACTCGTTCTCAGAACTAAGTACTACAAAAAACAGTTAATAAGTGCTAAATCGATAAATGGAAGAACCAGGAATTCCTTGACAATCACCGATCCCAAGAACGTACAAAAGGTGTTTCAAAGGGTCAAGGCATGTGACGTATCTAACAGTGTTCCCATGGTAGCCATTTATAACGACAGCAACTTCAACAACAATGTTTTTATTATGTTAAAATTAATCTAAACTAATAAGCCACAGAAGTGACGTTGTGTGATTGATATAAATAATTAAGAAATTATTTGTGCAATTCAATATTTGGCACAATACTTACTGTTTTACAGATGTTGTAAATTCTGTTGGACCACAAATACAGCACAGAAAATTTTCATTTTCATATTCAGAATTTGACGTATCTGCTAAAATGTCACTTAAAACATTTTTCCTTACTCTCCCCTTTAAACCATTCCAAGAACTATCCGGCTGACTAAGCATGTAATCAACTATGAACCTAAAAACATAGAAAAAATAAATTCATAAGTGTTAGTACTGTAGCTCTGATGCTCTTCACTGGGTAAAGCAATTAAAAGGAGTATTCGGTATAGTCTGTGCAAATGAAGAAGTATTTTGTTTGTATATCTCCTATGATATACTAAAAAGAGCCGTGCTCGAGCACGTACACACAAACACAAACACAGACACATATACATATCATTTTAGGTTTACACTTCTTTTGTAGCACTATACTAATGAGAACATGAGGTCCGACTAAAAAACTGAAAATACTGCTACATTCTGAATTAGTAATGAAATATGTGTTCTTAACTTGACAAAACAATGTTAAAGGTGCTTCACGGATCTCTCCAATTTCAACGCATATCTTTTTACTAAAAGCTTACTTGGTTTAACGGTATTCTACATCACAGCAGCTCAGGTCTTCTTCGGCCCGGGCATTGCATTTCTGTTTAATATCTTGTTTGGGTTTTTATCTTTAAAGGTCTAATGTACGTGAAAAAACAAATAAAGAAAAAACAACAAAAAAATGAATGGTGGTTGGCTGGGTTATTTTCCCACAGGCAGCAAACCACTCAATTAGGAGCAGTATCCCCAATGTACTGGAGGTTGCTATTATATATCTTCACTTTTCATAAAATTGTGCCACCCCAACTAGATGCTCGCATGCCACGCTAATCTTCTGTTTTATGTTATGAATTTCAATAGTTGTTCTTAATTTCTGCATACTTCTTTAGTACTGTTCTTAATTCGGTAGGGTTTCGTTCCTTGAGAGTCATTAGTATGAACAAAAGAATATCAACTTTGCCCTCCCCTGTACACCGACAAATAGCTACCTCTAGAAGTTGTCTATCTACAAAAACAGCCCTGCTCTTTATATTCTAGCTTTCCATGAAATCGTCAGGGTTCTTTTAGTGCCCACGTCTTATAACCTTCTTATATTTTCATAACAAACTAATTTCATTTCTGTGAGAAGCTGAAGCATAAACAAAATACAAAATTAAAAAAGTTTTATTAAAAGTTTAAAATTTTGGTGATCGTCTACGAGGTACAAACTTTGGGAATTTTGACAAACGCACTTTATGTGATTACCGTGTTCCCTTTATCACTATTTTCCCCCATGATATCATCCTCTTCAAATACACAAAAATAGCAAATTGCTCTCTTCTTGTTGATTAGCATTACTGTTATTCTGGTTTTCATTGCATTATTTCGCACATTCTCAATCAATACGATAAAGGAAGAAAATAAAATCAATACTTTTACTCGTTGTGTACCCACTGGTAAAGCGTGCACAACATCATCCACTGAAAATACACCTGTCTACCTAAAGCATTCAGTATTTTCTAAATACTTCAAGAAATGATGGTCAAAACTATGCATGACTTTGAATTTGAAGCGATATCCTGACCTACGCTTCTCTACTGAATTGGAGTTACAATATATGGGTTATTAACTATTTTTGTTCAGAATTCGAGGTTTTGTTTTAGAAAAGAATTCAACGGTACCCTGTAAGTATGTCGCAGCACGATTGTATGTTCTTGCGGCGTTATTAGATCATAAAATTCATATTCAAGGATGTAAAACTAGGAAATTTTTAATCAAGTATGCATTAAATATAGAATCTCGCATATTTATATCACAGCTTAAACGAAGCGACAAACAACGCCTTCAGAAAACATTTCGAAGATATATTCATTCATATGTTGATCCTTCATTAAATTTACTCTGCTTCTTGTTGGAAAATAATTCAAACGCATTAGTGAATTTGATCTTCCATTGTATTGCTTTACCTAAAATTCTTTCATAGTTAACGCAAAACACAGAAACACACACATTTCCTTGCAAACGTTACATAAAAAAAATACTTGAAAACTTTTATCATCTAAAAAGTAACCTGGAACGCCTTGCTTTGTTAGGAAAGATCAAGGCCAGGAGAATTAAAGGAAGGCAAAGAAAGACATTTTTTAGAGTCTCTAAACAACTACGCTACGAACAAGAGTCTGTGATGTAATGAACTCATCCATGCCTGCAGTGATAGGGTGGCTTGGAGTCGCATGATCGCCGATTCCTGTATCAGGTTTGGCACCTGACCAGCCAACCAACCAATCTAAAACGATCTATCTGAACTAAAATGTAGTGTTTGAGGCGTTTCTCTCAAGCTTTGCAGTTCAATTACAAACCTGTCAAAGCGATAGAGTCACCATCTCTTTCCTTTTTCAAAAAGAAATTATCTATAAAATTCTCCGGCCAAATCATTGTCCAATGATTAGCATCTAACTAAAAGCGGTAACCCTTTACCTGGCTGACTTACAAACTGTAATGTAAACAACAAAAGCTGTTACTACTAAGAACACAAACACGTGCATAAACAGAAGCAACCATGATGACAGATGCATGCACGCACCCTGACACGGGGGGAAGCACGACCTAATGTAAAAATTATAACCAATGTGCGAAGCATATATTTAGGCTTTTTTGTTGTTTAACGATAAATGGATTTCTCATATTGTAAAAGGCGAAAAAAAGCTTCTAAATAACCTTTCAAAAGAATAGCTACCTGGGCTTGTTCTTCTCCTGTAATTCATTTAAACTTGACTCCCAGAGTATATCACGTTCAGTTTTGTTGGCAAATAGTAATTTGACTCTAAAAATAATAATGTTACCGTGCAATAATTTCTAAAATGGTAAAGTTAATAACATTACTAATAATATCACAACCATATATTAATACCACCAATATCTATAGCAACATCAATCACATTCTTTTAAACTTCATGGAAATGGGTTAAATGCACCCTACCACTCCCCCTAAAAACACATCTAGTAATACCGTTTTTGTGATGCAGCACGAGAACGTATGGCTTATAAAAATGCAACAAAGGGATACTTGTTGCATTTTTAAGATACTTGTGCGCTGGCTGTTTCAAAAAATCTTATATCAAGAAGTTATTTTCTTAACTTTTTCTCATTTTTTGACTAAAACATTTCTATACAAATGGTAGCAGGCCAAAACTCCAGGTGAAATAAAATCAAATGCTCGCAGCAAATAACAAGTGCAGTCTAAAATTGAAGATTTGGCCATTATTCCTGAATAGTGCATGTGAAAAGAAAGAAGGAAAAATAGATTTTGTAACAGCCTTAGAAAGTTTATCACCTTNTATGGCTTATAAAAATGCAACAAAGGGATACTTGTTGCATTTTTAAGATACTTGTGATGCAGCACGACAACTTATGGCTTATAAAAATGCAACAAAGGGATACTTGTTGCATTTTTAAGATACTTGTGCGCTGGCTGTTTCAAAAAATCTTATATCAAGAAGTTATTTTCTTAACTTTTTCTCATTTTTTGACTAAAATATTTCTATACAAATGGTAGCAGGCCAAAACTCCAGGTGAAATAAAATCAAATGCTCGCAGCAAATAACAAGTGCAGCCTAAAATTGAAGATTTGGCCATTATTCCTGAATAGTGCGTGTGAAAAGAAAGAAGGAAAAATAGATTTTGTAACAGCCTTAGAAAGTTTATCACCTTTGAACAAAAAATTCCGCATTTTTAGTGAAAATATGTGAATAAGATACACCAAATTTTCCTGGCTAGTCTCCCAAAACTGATACCGTAATAAGTATAATCAAGGTCAAATGGCCAAATAAAGTACCTGGAACGTTTGGAAACAGGGTACTCATACTGGCAAGTGGGCTAACCGGTAATGAGGCGTAAAGAGTATTTAAGCTAACGGGTTTTAATAACTATATTATTCTACAACATTCATATCATCTTTATTCTAAGGTTCGGGCAATAAAACGCCCATTAATCACGAAGCTGAAAAGGGCTCGCTTAAATACTGCAAGTTATTATCCATCCAAAAATAAAAAAATAGGACAGGTATCGAGATCCTAAAAACACTTCCTACCAATTGCAATCACAGTTTTTAATGGGAAAGTTTAAATAGTCATGTAGTACGAAAACGGTCAAATAAAAAAGGGACAAAATTATGGGAAAATATTGCTGACAATACAAAGCATGGGCGCAATGAGTGTTTTATTTGTTTATTTATTTACTTATTTATTTATTTTATTTATTTATTAAAAATCTTTATACAGAATAAACATTTCAGTGTTACCTTCACTACTATTAGTATCAAAATATACAAAAATAAAACAAAAAAGGATTAGATACGTGATCAATAAAAACAATAAGTATTCACACATCAAAATAATCGATTGCCAGTTTCCTAAAGTTCGTAAAAATGTCAGTTTGACGAAGTGTCATTGACAAGTCATTAAATTTTTTACAACCAATAGGTACTGTAAGATAATGATCCCTCAATCATAATTTACAATAAATAATGAAAAGGGTGGGGCAGAATTGGAACCCTTTTCTGTTGAGTTAAGAACAAAAGAAAGCTTTTATACAGACCATGTCATATTATCTCCAAGTAAAATCATTTAAAGTTTGTCGACTCATTGCGGTATAGGTTATAAGTGTTGCAGTGAAGTAAACCTTACCTAACATCCTTGTTTCGAAACAAACAGTAGGTTATAACTCGGATCATTGGCGTCAAACCTGTTGACAAAAATAAAAGACATTGATAATTTACAGAGGCTCAATATGGAATTAGTCAGCTCACTCCCTGGAGAAGTACAGACTAAAAGAATATAAAAATTGAAATATCGACGTGACAACCAATTGTAGGTGGTAGATATGAAAGTAAATTTTATCGGAGGTACCCGTGGCTTATTTCTCGGAAAAGACTAAAGAAAATGATTATTAATACCAGTTCTGTCCATCTTAAATATTTTATCTTTCTCTTTAAATGGTTCATACACCAAGTATGGTAAACATTTTGGATCACATTTGTCCTCGCAGCAATTGCATCTGTTTCCTAAATATCTTCACTTCCTTTCAATTTCTCCGAAAATATTTCTTTCCCGGAAAAACGGCATTAAAAACATAATTTGTTATCGTGGGCGAAAGCCAGGAGTTAACAAATCACCCAATCGGTCGTCATTTCATTCGAAAAGAAAACGTCTCCGTTGCTTTTTCCTTTAAAAACCTTGGGGCCTGTATGCATTTTACATTTTCTTTGGTGTCTTAAACTATTTTTATTACTTTTTTCACTCTTAAGCATGGCTGAAAGCTAATTGACTAGAGAGGGCTACTTTTATGCTGGATTTATTTTCTTTATACTTCTAAATTATTTCAATTTACATTAAAAATCGTAAGGAATAAAGAAATATGACCCTTTATCCCATAACATAATACGGTTTCATCCAAACACATGGTCTAATACATACCATATCAACTAGCTCAATGTTTTGTCACGGCCTTTGTACAAATCAAATTGATATACCAAAAGAAAAAGACTTTGTTCGGAGAACAAGCACTCCCTAATTTCCAAATTTTACTTCAGTCTTCTAGAAAATTACAACAGATTCCTTCTTTTAGATACATGATCACATTTAAACTACAGACTTTTGCATTTGAAGGTATCGATAGTCTAGTTTAGCTTCATATTTCTGGTCTTATTCGGGTTATAAAGCATGAGAAAATTCCGAAAAAACCTTGATCAAGAGATTAATCTTTCTGATAACACCTACTTCCTAGTTTCCTGCCGGCCATGGTGCATGATTAATCCTTCGTGTAGCACCTAAATTTGGGAATCTTTGCCTGCAGTTAAAGAAACAGTGAAAACTACATTCTTACCACGAAGAAGTTCTAGAAATGGACACTCAAATGTTTCGGAAAAGGTCCTACTGAAACATTTGTTAATCCTAAAAAGAATATTACAACCTAAGAAGCACACCTGTTCCAGCGGCGACTAAAAAAACTGTCTTGATATCTTCCAGCCTTGACACATCAAAGTCACCAATGAAATCACTCATCATCACCTTGTCTCCTGGAAAAAAATGAAAGTAAATTATACATATTTCAACATGAAGATATACCTTAATATATACGCACACGGTGTACACATAAGCACGCACACACACACACGAATTTTTCTTAAATTGAAGTACTTTTATGATCGTTTGAATAAGAAACTATTAGTTGCAACATATAGTTTCGATATTTGTGGCAAACCAGTTATCTATCCATCTATCCATCCATTCATCCATCTATCAATTAATCAATCAATCAATCAATCAATCAATTAATCAATATCTCTCTCTCTCTCTCTATATATATATATATCGATCCATCGATCCATCCATCCATCTATCTATCTATCTATCTATCTATCTATCTATCTATCTATCTATCTATCTATCTATCTATCTATCTANTAGTTGCAACCATCTATCTATCCATCCATCCATCCATCCATCCATCTATCTATCTATCTATCTATCTATCTATCTATCTATCTATCTATCTATCCATCCATCTATCTACCTACCTGCCTATCTAAGCATGCACTTTTAAATAAGTTGATGTATTCTTAAACGAAGGTAGGGCTAAACGTCAAATGGCGATGGCTGAAAGCAAGAAAATGCCGGGAAAACTTCAAACAAGAGCTTGTTGGTAAAATCGCAGGTAACACTCAAGTTATCTAATGGTTAGGTGTCCTTGAGATATGATTAGGTGCACTAATCATATCTCAAGTTTTCGAGATATGATTAGTGGACATTTCTACCCTTGAATAGTAATCAGTTCAAGAAAAACAGGGCTGTAGATGACCCAATTTTTTTCATATGTAGAAAACAAAACTGGAGCAGCCTCAATCTGAAACCGAAACTGCATTTGTTATTAACGTTAGGAAACTGAAACTGAAACTTTTTCTTTTACACTTGAATGGTCATATATTGTATAGAAGAGAGGAACTCCAGTCAAAGTGACTTAAAAGCGCAAGGAACAGGTGTAGCGTTTCTACTTAGTATTTTAGATCGAGAGAGGATAGACCGCAAATGTACAAATCATCCTAACAAGTTCTGTTATATGTGTGGTAGTGTGACTTTTCCTAGTCGCCTTCAAAAATAACTGATTTTGTGAAGAAGGTATATCATGCTTACTTTGGAGTTAAAATTGGAGACCAGGACAAGCCATTTGCACCCCATGTTAGCTGCAAAACATTTGTTAACAACTTGCGTGATTTAAGAAACAACAAAAGAAAAAGTATGCCATTCGCTGCCTCTATGGTGTGTGGAGTGGGTAAAGATCATGAGACAGACTGCTATTTTTGCAAGAAATCAATCGCAAGAACAAGCATTGTGTTCAGTATCCTGATGTTTCGTCTGCCATAAGATCAATCCCTCATGGTCCAGACCAACCTGTTCCCAAAACCAGAAGTTGGAATGGAATCTAGCTCTGAATCTGAACACATATGACAGAACAGAGGGTGAAGGATACACGCCAGAAGAGAAAGACAGGGTAGTGTCTCTAACACAAACCCATCTCAATGACCTGACACGAAACCTAAAGCTCTCAAAGGAATCGGCACAGCTTTTGGGTTCTCGTCTTCGTGAGAACAATTTGCTTGGACGATTCTTTCATGCACAGTATATTTGGAGAGGTATTCCTTTGACCGTAAATGTACTACTGTAACGTTTTGAAATCACCTTTAGATTCGCAAAAACCCAATAGTCTGTGGCACTGTGGTAAAATGAAAGCGTCATCAAAAACTTTCTTTTTCATGCTGCACCGCATATTTAATTTTTTAACACAAAACGCTAAATTTGTACGGCAACAAAAGTAATGGTTACAAAAAGCTAAATCAAACAAAAAAGAGTCATATTCTAATGCATTAAAGCCATCTGATACAACTTTGTAATCAATCCAAAAACAAAATATCTTTTCATTAAAGGCTCTTTTTGCCGTACCTTCCTGCTTTGCTTCAAGCTGTGGCGTAAACACTCCATCTTTATAAATTTTAATCATATAGAAAAGTACATTTTTTTCTTCAATGACGTCTGTTGCATTAGCAAGAAATAAGGAGGGGTCAATAGCAGTATAACTCCTGTCAACATCCATTCCTACAAAGTAACAACAGAATCAGACCTCCTCATTCTCTGAAAAATAAGAGCACTATATAGAAAAATATTTTTTCTTCTCTAACATTTTAATGAGCACCTCTTCTGAAGGTTTCATATACCAACTGCTGTTATACAAAACAATATCACATTGGCTGTAAATAGATCATAACATAGACTCATCTTGGCTGACACCATAACATAGGTGAGCTGGCCCTAACCTATGTTTGGGTGTTAGTCAATATGAGTTTTGGAACGTTTGGTGCATATGCGACACAGGAGGTAAAATAATAAGCTACAGCCTTTTTTCACCTTTCAAAAATTATGGTAATTACAAAATTACAATGATTAAATCAAATATTTTCAAAGCCAACAGGTACTAATATTGCGGGGTAGTGACGTTAGACACTGTTTCAAATAAGTTTCAGTCGCAGAAAAGTAGGATTTAACTGTATGGAAGCGCCATAGTCATTTCTTCCCATCCAAATTAAAGTTTTTGGTAATACGTTGTGCTAGATTGAAGACGGCAAAATCAAGATAAAAAATCATTCATGTAATACATTTCACATACCTCTGGAGAGTTGTTTTTTTAAGATTACGAATCATACAAGGGATAAAGCCATCAAGTGTATCGAACTGTTACAAAAAAAATAATTGAAAATTCAAAAACCTAAGTTCAAAACCAGTGTACCAGGTTACCTTCTATATTTTCCCTAAAAATACAATGATGGCCAATCGGAGGTGAATAGCACACTTTGTCGGGCAATTCAATACCAAACTTGTATGTATCATGTGTAACTTTTTCCTTCGACTTAATAATACAGGTCCGATATTTAAGTTCTAAAACAAAACAGCAGAAAACAAAACAGTAAATTAAGATGAAATCTAATAAAAAATGTAGCTAACAAATTCTCAGGGTTACACTTATTAATACCCAGAGAAACTGGGTGTATGTTCTATTGTGACTAGAAACAAGTGATGTCAACGTTACTTGTTTCTAGTCACAATAGAACACTGGAACTTGGCAATTTCTTAATTTCCTTTATTGTGTACACGAATAACAAAACAGTGGTCAATAACAGATGCGTGCATTAACGGCGTAAGACAGTAACAAATTAAACCTGAACTTGCCGCTACAAAACTGATTTCAAAAAGTTCTCTAAAACTACTATTTCCACTCCTTGAAAATGTAACAAAAATTCAAAATGGTGCAAATGTTTAAATAATTAATCAGTCTTTTCAACACTACCTAGCTATTAAAGCTACTCAAACCCATCTCACATTTAGGAGGATTCTTCAGCCTTAAGTTTTAAAATTTGAAAAGAAATTATGTAATGCTCGCTTATGTACAAAAAACCAAAACTGTGAACATTCTTAAAATTTGTTGTTTGTTTTTAACGTCATTTTTCCCCAGTTACTGAGGCTCAGACGGTGCCCTTCACAGGGACTTGGGTTTGGCAGTGAGGAATTTCTTAACCGGATGTCCTTCCTGACGCCAACCAATAGCTTTTGTGAATTTCCAAAGTCGCCCGCTCGGGGAATCGAACCCGGAATTCTTGGTTTCGGTGTAGTTGCACTAACCGTTAAGTCACGGCTCCTTAACATTCTTAAAATAAAAAACGTAAAAATGAATTTAAAAATTAGTCATATCGGAGTCACTTCGCAGTCTTTAATCTATTTGCGGAATAAGTTTGTGACATCAAATCGTAGATGTTTTTCTTTGTTACTCAAATCAAGAGTCCAACGGTGCATATGGCTATTACAGTGTCGGGTCAATATTGTCAGAAAAAAAATTATATATTTATCGCCTTGTGTGCATGATTTACAATGTCATTTTGCTGAAGAAAACACTAAAGATGTTCCTCGCTATCAAATCAAGGTAAAGGGATTCTCTTGTCAAAGCAGATCCAGAAAAAATACGCGTTATTTTGCTTCGGAATTTTGAATCAAACAATTTATCTTCTACAATTCACAGGAATACAAAACAAATTAAAATCTTATTTGAAGAGATGTTTTACATTTAAAAGCTGATTTTTATGTTGGGATTTAAAAAATAAAATTTATTTTTTCCCCAGTATGTCCACCAAGCTGGGTTCAAACCAACACCTATGGATATTAAATCCACATGTCCTACTACCCAAAATATTGGTTTGAACGATACCATAAACAGTAAAAACTAATATTTCAAATTCAACGTCTTGTCTCCAGATGAATTCAAACTTTTAGAGCAACTTCGAGATACTACGATATGGCGCTTTTGTGTCAAAATTGCGTATTCGGTGAAAATTAAGATGGTGCCATTCCGACACCATAGCATGTCATGTAATAGTCCAAAACCAGATTCTAAAAACCCATTTGAGAGATCTTCCAAATTTTACATTGATGGCCTAAAAATGCCTTGCAACGGCAACGAAAATTTTGTTTACACCTTGACTGTGATTCAATTCTCATTATGCCTACCTAGGTGGAAAATATTTTGAATCTGGCTTGTATTGAATTTCTTCTAAATTATCTCTATATTCACAAAATTTAGATCTACACAAATATACTTAGGTATTGAATTTATCTTTTAACATCTGGCTATGAAATATATTTAAATCTACCCTGCTACTAAGCCTCTTTAAATTTATCCAGCAACAAAATCTGTTTAAATCAATAAAACGTTTACCTTACTTATCTACCAAGAGACCATTGAAATGGGGAAAAAATCATCCCAATATTGGGCTGCCTAGTAATTTATATGTCATCTATGCTAAGTCAGAACTTAGCAAGCGGTCTTGAATTATTCATCGTATAAACGAAAGCGGATTTTTGATGGAACGGCGCGTGAACATACCAAGCAAATCCAGGTTCCAATATATTTCTTTCCCAATAAGAATAGCTCATAATGCTCTTTTAATACTACTATTATGTACTATTAATGCTACTATATTTAGCTTTCAGGTATCTTTAACTCTACCTTTCAGGTATCTTTAACTCTACCTTTCAGGTATCTTTAGCTCTACCTTTCAGGTATCTTTAACTCTACCTTTCAGGTATCTTTAACTCTACCTTTCAGGTATCTTTAACTCTACCTTTCAGGTATCTTTAACTCTACCTTTCAGGTATCTTTAACTCTACCTTTCAGTATCTTTAACTCTACCTTTCAGGTATCTTTAACTCTACCTTTCAGGTATCTTTCACTCTACCTTTCAGGTATCTTTAACTCTACCTTTCAGGTATCTTTAACTCTACCTTTCAGGTATCTTTAACTCTACCTTTCAGGTATCTTTAACTCTACCTTTCAGGTATCTTTAACTCTACCTTTCAGGTATCTTTAACTCTACCTTTCAGGTATCTTTAACTCTACCTTTCAGGTATCTTTAACTTTACCTGTCCATAAACACAAGAGTCGGGAACGTTTCAATGGTGTGCTGTGGCGGTTATGGAAATATCATATAAAAACTGATATAATTATCCTTAAAAATTAACACCTTACACAAAATATTCACTGGTTTAATATATATCTGCTTGAATAAAAAAGTTTCCTAATCAGCCCTTCCATCAAGTAGCAGTATCCCATTGTGATGCACGTTGTAACACTTTTATTGTAACAAATACAACACAATAAGAGTCTTTCTAAAAATGACCAATAACAACAAAATTTGAGGTTAACGCTTCTGAAGTAAAACGAATGCTCAAATTCTTGCCATCTAAGCATTGTTTCTGATGCAAAATTTCGACAAGAGATACTTCATTTTCCAAAATATTGTTGTTACTGCCTTAAGTAGTAACCCTCTAATGTCTTCGAATAGGTTACAAACCTAATAGACATAGGGTTACAACTGCGTGTGTCCTTGTAAAATATCTTCTCGCCAATACTAACCGTCAAAAGTATAACATTTTGGTCAGCTGCCGTACTATATTTCAAGAAAAAATTCATAACAATCATAGGAGTCAAACCTCGGCTTTTTTCTTCATGTAGTTGTTCGTCACCATCTAAGCTGGAACCCAATTTTTCCCATTTTGTACCAACTTTTGTTTTGCCCAACACAATTTCTATCTTTCCACTTGACTTGGCTGGAGCCTTAACTGGAGAAAAGAAAGGAGTAAAACCATTAATTAAATATTGGTTTATCGCCATCCCTTACTACAAGGGGGGGTGTTTTTATGAGCTGTATTTTTGTTAGGGTTATCGTTTCTTTTAATGTTGAGAATTTGGAACAGCAACCACTATAGCAACTACGACGCTTTTACCTAAACCAAGATTTGAACCAAACATGATCGTCACTATTAATCGCATCATAGGTAGTACCACTAAGGAGATCCCCTTATTTATCATACAGTCGTGCTCCATTACAATCTAATTAAATGGCAATATTTGTTAACTATTACACTAATATCATGGTTCTCGCTACCATTTTTATTTTCAAATATTTCTATAACAGCAGGTTATCCGTGTACGATTAGATCTATACCAAGTAATCAGGTTTCTGTAAATGAATGCAGTTTACGGTATAGCCAGTACAAAATATGGATCATTCCTGTCTTTACTCGTCCTGTATTAAAACCGGCAATCTAAAGAGGCGGCGGTATTCTGGTCTGTTGTGATGTGTTGCCTTTATCAATTGAAACCACTTTCCCTTCATTACAGCTTTTCAAACAGAAAAGTTATTCCAAGCAGTAACGACTTTAATAAGTACGAACAAGACTAATATCCTGTGGTAACTTCTTGGTTATTGTTATGCCACCGCCCTATATGGTCACTAAGTAGTCACACCAACTTTGATTATCACAGTAATAATAATTACTAATTATTATTAATATAGTAAATATTACATAATCTATTCGTGGTACTAAAGATCGATATCGCAATTAAAACCACGTTCATTTCGGTCAAAAACCTTTTCACTTAAAATCGACTGGGCCAAGAGGCCAGAATGAAAAACTAAGTCACCTGGCTTTTTTATCAATAACGAAAACTAGTAGGACTGAGAAAGAATACCACAGAAAGTGGTAGGTTGAGTTTTGGCTCCATTTTGCCCACCACTTTCAGACAATTATTGAAAACATATAGCGAAGCTTGTGGTTGCTGAAACAGATAACAATTGCTGTTTGCTGAAGGTTTCCATCTGTATAGGTTTGGTACCTAAGCAAGACTTCAAATCTGATAACGACGATAGGGGTTGTAAAGATTTGTCACAGATAAGATAATACACTATGCTAGCTAAAATCAAATCTATACGTTAATTTACGATTGGTAAGGTTATTTTGTTCCTTAATACAAATGAAGTTTTCCCAATTAGGTTGTCTGTTGAAAGTGACTCAAATTAACTTTCTTGTTTACGTCTCTGTGATCCATTTGCTAATGCGCTGGGCTTACCAATGGAAAAGAAAAGGATAAGACGCAAAAAAGTGTTAATTCATAATAATTCGGTCAATGTATCAATATTTATCAAAAAGTGAGGGAAGTGGGGAAATAGAACTTTTAAAGCAACAGAGACAAATTTTACAGTCCTCCCTGTCACACAACCCCAGTAGGCGCCACTTTAACACAGATACACATAAATTCAATGCATTATCATATTAGCAAATAGCTGAAAAATTTGAACATTTTCAAAAAAGAAAAATGTGTTACACAACCCCAGTAGGCGTCACTTTAACACAAATACGCATAAATTCAATGCATTATCATATTAGCAAATAGCTGAAAAATTTGAACATTTTCAAAAAAGAAAAATGTGTCAATGGTAAATAATATTAACAATTACAATATTTTCTAACAGAGTACTTTTGTGGCCACCAGTTATGGAAGATTTGCACCGAAAAAAAAGTATAGAAAGCGTGCTATCTTACCGGTGACTGTTTCAATTGAATGCTCCAAACCTAAAATAGGAAAACAGACAGTTGTTAGTAAAATCATTTATTTCTCTTCTATACTTTTTCATTCACAGTGGGCTCTTGGATAAACAAAATAATAATAATAATCAATTTGTTAAAATACAATGTTGCTGTTATTTCGCGTTCAAAAAAGTATTCCATTTCCTCTTTAAAATAACACCCACAGTATAATAATAATAATAATAATAATAATAATAATAATAATAATAATAGTAAGCTCTCATGAAATCTTACCAGTGGAAATCTCCGAGTATTTATCAAATCCCCAACTTTTGGCTGGGCACTCTCTATGCACCGCACTCGAAACCAGCTCGCAACTTTAACCGAATATTAACAGAACCAGACTCAACAACCGAATGGTTCCATCTCGGCACAACTTACTTGTTTCCTATAAATAATGTTACTGTTAACCCTAACAGCAACAGACCCATAACGGACCTAACAACATCATATAAACTGCTAATTTCTATTCTTACCGAGAGAACTTACACTCACATGGAGGACTATGACACCTTTCTTGTTAAGCAAAAGGTTTGCCGGTAAGGTTCTTACGTCTGTAAAGACCAGCTATTGATCAATAAAAAGATATTAGAAAGTGCCAAGTCAAAGCACAAACATTTAAGTACGGCATGAAAAAAAGGCGCTTGATATGGTATCCAATCCTTGGATCTTACGTTGTTTAGAACTGTTTAAAATTCCTCCCATTTTGATTAATTTTCTAAAAACGTCGATGACTTTTTAACGAACCAATCTTTTTTTTACCCACTCTAATTGGTACCTTGACGTTTCATGGAATGCCGATTAAGTGTGGAATTCTCCCTTTCTCAGGGTGCCTCTCTTTTTCCGCCTTTATTTTGCATGGGACTAATACCCCTCTCCGAAATGTTAAACAACACTACATCTGGATATAAGATCAATGATAAAATAATAAATCATCTTTTTATATGGTTGATTTAAAAATATATACTTGAAATGATGATGAACTGAAGGGTTATTAAAAACGATTAAAGCTTTTAGTGATAACATTGAGATGGATAAATGTGCTAAAGCAAGTTTTCAGCGGGGAAAATTGGCAAGTACACATGTTATACTAGACGATTAATCTGTAATTAAAGAACTAGATAAGGAAGGGACGCAGAAGTATCTTGGTGTTAACGAGGGAGACGACATACAGCATGCCAAAATGAAAGAGAAAATCAGAAAAGAATGTAACAGGAGGGTGAAATCGATTTTAAAGAGGGAACTTAATTCTAAAAATAAAATAACTGCAATCAACTCTTTAGCTATACTAGTTGTAACTTATAGCTTCAACGTGATAAATTGGAATCTTTCTGAGTTAAGGAGGCTAAATACTAAAATTCGAAAACAATTTAAGTGTAATAAGAAGCACCATCCTAAATCTAATGTGGAGCGTTTGTTCGTAAGTAGAGAGAAAGGCGGACGAGGTATGATACAATTTTCAACTTTCCTTTTAAACCTCCACTATTAGTCTGTCACAATATCTAGATAACGCAGTTGATTGGATGTTACAATTGGTTAACATACACGAAAGTAATAAGAAATTACACTCTATTGTGAAAGGAGCAAATAAGTTTTCAAGTGAACTGCAAGTCGATCTGGACACCAATAACACCTTATAACCAACGGCAATAGGACGGAAAACGAAGAAAAAATCTAAAAAAATTCTGGTATCAAGCAGATTGAAAATCAATGGTGTGAGAAACCTCTCCACGGACAGTTTGTAGCTCGTTGCAAGAATGCTGATGTAGGTGAAAAGTCAACCCATCAGTTGTTACGTAGCTCCGGACTAAAAGGGGGAACAGAGGGCTTTATTCTGGCTGCCCAAGACCAAAGCCTCTTCACAAGCAACCATCAGGCTAATGCTTTACACAACGGAGCTGAACCTAATTGTTGGTTCTGCGAGGAAAAGGTAGAGCAAATAGACCACCTTGTTTCCGGCTGCTCTGTTCTTACTCCAAATGAGTACAAAACCGGTATGATAGGGTTTGGCAATACCTCAATTGGAGGCTATGCAAGTACTTTTCTGTAGAAACCAAGAGTAACTGGTACGAACACCAACCAGAGCCAGTTACAGAAAGGAAAGACTTCACAATTCTGTGGGAATTCCCTGTGCATACTGATCGGACAATACAGGCTAATCGTCCAGAAATAATTCGTCAAGGGCAGGAAGAACAACACCTGCCTGCTCATCGATATGAGTGTTCCTTAATATAAAAATATTACCTCTAAATTGTTTCTAAAATATCTCTAAATTATAAAGATCTTGAAATAGAAATCGAAAAAATGTGAAACCATCCCAGTTGTTCTTGGTGTCCTCGGCCTGATCAAGAAAGGAACACAAGCATATCTGGAAAAGATCCCAGGTGAAACGTCATTGCAAGAAATCCAGAAAATTGTTTTCAGTAGCACATCACGTGTTTTGAGAGAGCCCTGTCTATCTGAATCTTTTCTGTCTTGCATATCTCAAAATTGATTTCAATGTTGTGATTTGAATGTTTGTACCTTACGCTGTCTTAATAATTGTTTGCAAATCGTTCTATTGGTGTTAAAAGTTTTAAAATTTATTCTTATTTACAACCTTTATAACTAAAATTTCATTCAACCTTGGTCATTAGTAGTGACCCAGTGTTTGATCTTAAAAGGCAAATCATAAGAAAACATAACAATAATAATTATTAGAATAATAAAGAACATTGTGGACGTCGCCTGCCCATTTGATCCGAGAGTAAAATATAAGGAGAGCGTTAAGGTTACCAAAATTTGAAACGGGAATTGAAGAAATTAGGCAATGCCAAGAAATAGTAATCATTCCGATCATCATACGAATGTGATGTACAGTAAGCAAAACCTTCGAACATTGGTAACCAAAGTTAGACACCATGATGAAATTCAGCACATTGCAGAAAACTTGTTTGTTGGGATCAGCAAGTCATTAGGAAGATTCTGGATATCTAAGGGCGTGGGATATGACTTGGTATCCTGTAGATGTATCCATCAATAACATCATAAGCTGTTATAATCTCAAAATAATAATAATAATAATAATAATAATAATATTAATAATAACAACAATAATAATGTAATGGGTATGACTAATTATTTAATTATATTATAATATGGGAACTCAGAAAATATATCAATATCCTTGAACGCAAAAAGAGAGGTGAAACACTAAAAAGAGGCAAATATAATGAAATTTCAATGAAATATAAAATCATAAGAAAAGACATTACTCTGGTAATCGACGAGCTGAATTAGAGATGGCAAGCGAGATAGCAAGCAAAGTCATACAAACTAAATAGATACGAGCAAAGGACAAGACAATACTAGATTAATCGAATGATCCAATATGACCTAAGAAAGCTCTATCAACAACTTTAAAATGATAACAAACGAGAGAACCAGATACCAAATCCAGATGAAATTAGAAAATTTCGGTCAAACATACGGGGCAAACAAATGCAACAAAAAGCAACGAAATGCAACAAAATGCAACAAAACGCAACAAAATAAAACAAAATGCAACAAAACGGAACAAAATGCAACAAAACGCAATAAAATGCAACAAAATGCAACAAAATGCAACAAAACGCAACAAAAT
>RDPX01000041.1:734729-809234 GCA_003991215.1 Morbakka virulenta
CAACAAAACGCAACAAAATACAACAAAATGCAACAAAAAGCAACGAAATGCAACAAAACGCAACAAAATGCAACAAAACGCAACAAAATACAACAAAATGCAACAAAAAGCAACGAAATGCAACAAAACGCAACAAAACGCAACAAATTGCAACAAAACGCAACAAAATGCAACAAAACGCAACAAAACGTAACAAAATGCAACACAACGCAACAAAATGCAACAAAACGTAACAAAATGCAACAAAATAAAACATAATAAAACAGCATAATGGATAGAGGAGTTTGGAGAAATAACAAATGTCACGTAGCAAAAGTTGATATAAAAATTACAACTAGAATGGTAAAGCAGCAACTCAAGAGAATCTCAAAAAGGAAACCTCCTGCCCCTGATGAAGTCTAGGGGGTTTGGATGAACCTTCCCAGCTAGCATTTCTACATGAGAGAATTGTTTCTCAACTAAATGATTTGATAAATAACAAGCAACAAAAACCCTCAAGTTTGACCATTGGAAAAACTGCGTTGTACCCAGAAAAGATCCAGCAAAAGGTGACAACTATAACCCATATCCTGTTGGCCAATGATGTGAAAATTGATGACAGGGATAATATCGGAGAGTGTCCACACGTTTTAGGATAAGAATGAGATGCGACCTGAAGAACAAAAGGCGGGGGAAAGAAATAGTAAGGGTACCAAGGATCAGGTACTTGTGGATAAAACGATACTTGTAGATAGTAAAAAGAGGCATAAAAACAACGCCATTACATGGGTTGACTACAGGAAATCTTACGACATGGTTCTGGACACTTTGATAACAGAATGTCTGAGGCTCTATAGAGTATCAGACAATATTACAAACTTTTTGAAGAAACCGATGGCCTATTGGGAAGTACAGCTGACATCTTGTTATTTTAAATTTTAGAAACTGTAGATATACGAAGAGGTAGATTGCAAGGTATCAGCTTGTCACCATTGTTATTCATTATTTGCATTATCTCCTTTACTGAAGTCCTTAGAAAAGTCAAAATGGGATATACATTGAATGGTGTTAAGATTAATTATCTGTTGTTCATGAGCGACTTATTTTTTTTCCCTAAACAATGAGAACGAAATTGACAGCCTACCATATAGTGTTAACTTCTTTAGCCAAGATATAAGTATGCAATTTGGGATTTAAAAAGTCTGCTGTTGTAACCACGAAACGTGGGAAACTAACAAAATGGTAACAAAAAGTACAGAAATTGAACTTGTTAACGGTGAAAAGATCAGGGAAGTAGGTGAAGAGGAATATAATTATCATTTTATACTAGAGCTAGGCAGAGTAGAGGAAAAGAAAACGAAGAACACATTCCAAAAAGAATATTTTAAGGGGGGTGAGACTTGTAATGCAATCCATCAAAATAAGATCAAGGCAACAAATACCTGGGCAGTTTATCTGGTGCGCTATGGGGCATGAATTACAACATGGGAGAAAGAAGAACTCGAATATATGGGCAGAAGAACTAGGAAAATCAATAAAGAACTTCAACCTAGAAGTGATGTACCAAGAATTTTTCTTAGAAGAAAAATGTGTGAATAGGGGGTTAACAAGCCGCAAGATTTATGTCAAAACTGAGGAGAGTAATATAGCTAAGTATATTAAGCATATAAGAGGTAAAATCATGTTTAAAGTAAGAGGTCTTGGGGCGATAAATACTGCAAAAGCAGTAACACCAAAAAATATTAGAATAAAGTGAAAGGGGGCTTGGAATTCAGATCGACTGGGAAAAGAGCTGGTCATGGTTATGGAACGGAGACTTGAAAGGGTGTATTAGTGTGTAGCGCACAGAAACAGTCCATGCGCACTAATTAAACAAAACACTTTATTGACAAAACAACCAATACATCGTTTTGCAGAAATTGTGGTGACAGGGAAAAAACCCAGCTGGCACCTGGAGAGCAAGTGTTCCAAACTGACACAAAGAGAATACAGAAAGAGACATCAGAATATAAACACAATTTTAATAGTATCTCACAGCTTTCAGTGATAAAAAAGTCACACATACCTTTCCTTAACAAAAAATAGTTTTCGCCAAGAAATATTTTTACATCCATTTTGTCTTTGTTTTCACAATCAACGATAACATCATGGACGGTGACATGCTAAAATGAAAAAAAAAAGTGACACGTTGCTTCCTTTGAAATGCATGCTTTTAAATACCTATTGCTTAGAAAAAATGCAGTTTAATGTTGGCTCACAACAAAAGACTGGTAAGCGTGAATATAGTAAGTAGCCTACAATATGCTCCATTGATTTCGTCCCTAAAAATCAATCTTTTGATCACCTTCGTCAAATAAATACACGCGTTAACTCTTCTTGTTTAAATATCTCATCAATCACAAATAACATTTTTTAACAACTCAAATGCTCACTAAAACAGCGTAGTATCAGGAGAATACTTTCCGATTGTCAGGCTTTAACGAATTTTTCAAGGTGTAAACCTTTTCAAATCTACACATAGTGAGTTTGATGAGCGAGCGACGTTACAAATTAAATTATACGTGGTACATGAAACAATTCTTTGAGCGATTCCTTTCGAAACTACGCACCTTTTAAACAGGCAACTTAACTTCAGACCGGCTCTTAAAGTTGCTTATGAGTTGCTTTCATGCCGACGCGATGCTCAAAATCTGACGTCAGTGTGAAACTGACAGTTATGAACTTTTAAACATATTTTAATTCCAAATATATATATAACGTTTTGCTTATTGAAAAATGTGTAGTTTTAAAGTAAACAAGGTCCGAATGTGCCGCTACGCGCATGAAAAAGGTCCGTATAATGACCTTTGAAGACGACATTTTTCTAAAACTTGCAATGAAAATATTTTTAAGGTGCCAGTTACAGGTAATACCATGAAGAGGAAAACAATAAGGGAATGTATGTATATTACGAACTGTAATTCAAAATCTGACCTTTTTAACAACTATGTTTGACATTCCCATTTTATGGTCTGACAAAGGTCAAAATTTACCAAAAGAGAGGTACTAAAGACGAGTATGATAAATTGTTAAATTTAGCACTCAAAAAATCGGAAAATTATTGTATAAATTGTAAAATCATAAAAATAACATACCGCTCTTTTAGTGTAGACTGACAGGAAAATACTACTTTCGTTCTGAAACCAGTCAGTTCTGTATGAAAAAGATTAACAAATGCAAATACTGAAAAATGTGGATGTCTGAAGGGAAATCAAAATGTCAAGATCAGAAAAAAGCCAAAAACAAAAAGTCTCTAATGTCTAAAAGTCCTATATCATTCCAGAGTTTTTCAGTTTTTAATCTCGGTTTTAGGTCAAGTACAATTTTACAAAGAATTTTGTTCTGCCAAAGTAACTATGTTATAAAACACTTTAATAATTTTTAATGCTATAAAATTCTGTCCTTAAAGTGTAAAATCCAGGACTCCATGCTAATGCTATTTGACTATTTATTTCTGTATTGCACAGAATACCTCTAATATATCTATTTTTTATGTTTTGCAAGCAAGTTCTTTTATATAGCAATTACACCAATTCTGATATCAGTGTTCGCCATGATCATAAAAATTATATAATTTGCAATACCTATGAAGAGTCAATTGTATGAATGAGGTTATGTGTATTACAGTTTTGTTTATGTCAGAAGTCTGATGAATTTACAGTTTTGTTTATGTCATAAGTCTGATGAATTTACAGTTTTGTATATGTAAGAAGTCTGATGAATTTACAGTTTTGTATATGTCATAAGTCTGATGAATTTACAGTTTTGTTTATGTCATAAGTCTGATGAATTTACAGTTTTGTTTATGTCATAAGTCTGATGAATTTACAGTTTAGCAGAGTTTCGAATCTGTAATCATTGAAGTTATATTGTAAATTTTACTGTCCTCTATTAAAGTTTCTAGTCAGTATTTTAAATGTTTACTGAGGGAGAACAAGCTGCTTCCTACTCTCTATCTTCCTGGAGCACAAAATATTAAACAAAAGTAAACTTTGCGGCTATAAAAAAAGAGAAAAAAACTCTAGTACTATTCCTACTGCAGTGTTTGTTTTTATTATATTTACGAAAAGGAAGTTTACAATTTAATAATTCAAAATTTTCTTACAAACCTTGGGTGATTATGTTTGTTCCCCGACACGGCCAATCCATCTTTAAAACAAACAACAACAAAAATACCAATAAAAACCTCTATAAAGTACACTGGTCTCAGCACTATATCAAATTCAACGAACAAATATTTGATTAGATAAATATTTGATTCAATCGAACAAAGAAACATTCACCTGACTAAAATTTGCCAACAACCTTATCAAAAAATAAGAATAAAAAATGCCCTTCCAGTTATAGATGCGAAATATTTTTGACACACACCAGACCTACCATTTTACTAAAGAAGCAAGCACAAAAATAGAGCACAAACCAAGCATATCTCTTAGCCCCATTCAGTCAGTTTGTACCTCTTCATTTGTCATTAGTTATTATAAGCCTTAAAGTTGTCTTTTACACTAAGGCAAGTAACTGACGATGAAGTACAATCTGTTTTTTAAAAGTGTACATTAAGCTATGTTGATAAATTTTAGACCACTAAAGTATCATGCCAAATTTTACACAAGCTCAACTTTCACCAAGCATTCTACTAAAAAAACCTCAGGCAAAATACTGTTAAAATCGGAAGTGTATAAATATGAAAAAAAAAAAATAACACTGCATTTCCCATGCATTAATTGTAATGCTAGGCGCTTTGATGAACAAGTAAGATGCTTGAATGGTGATACAAAGACTAGTTAAGGTGCTGTTAATATCAGGGGCATGCAGAACAATGAAATAGTTGTGTCCAACAAGTCTTGTTCTAAACAAGAACCTTCCAATTCTTACTTTCTTAATGAAGAAATAAGGTCGATGCATTTCTTAAAAGATGTTACAATGTAATCTCATTAGATCCACGACGTGATAAATACAAAAAATACTCTCTTCTTAGCAGCCACTAATGTCAAAGGTCTTATTTCTAATTTTTAGTTTGTGAAAGCTTTCCTTCATTCTGATTCTCCTCATATTCTTGCACTATGCGAGAGAAGCCTCAATTTAAGTGTTTGTAATGAAGACCTTCATGTTGCAGCTATTTGCCTTTGTCTCAACTAGATTCTACAACTCATCTCCACAGTCTTGCTATCTAGGTCCAGCAGGATCTTCTGGCTGTTTGAGTACAAGAACTAAAATTTAAACATAAACCTTTAATATGCTTTAGACTTTCTTTTTTCTCCTTTTTTCCCTTATTTTTCTTGAATCCATTTCCCTCTTCCAACTCTTGCTCAATCATTGAGGCAGTATCACACGCAAACAATAAGGGTCTGAACAAGGAACACACTACTAACACTTTCGTCTTTGACGACTTCAGTGCTCACCAAATGACCCAAGTGACCTCAATCTAACAGGACTAACATACATGAAGAAGCAACTTACAACTTTACTCTTGCTCATGATCTTGTACAGCTAGTTTTTCTACACAGATGTTTGAGTAAGACGTGGGAGAACAGTTTCTTCTGGTTATCTTTTGTCTACTGTTCCTAGGCATTTTACATTTTTCTCCTTACGACCTTTTGGGCCTTGTGGTGATGGTGTTGTTGTCACTGTTGAGGTTATGACAACTTTTTCAAATCTTGTTGACAACCCACACTATAAACAAATTTTTAATCTGGTCAGGCCAAGTGGGATGCAGTTTATCAATTTCTTAGTGATATTCCCTGAGATTAAGTCTTTGGCAAATCAGTTACTGGTCCTGAAACTGAATTAACAAAATGGGTTCAGGTTGGCACTGAAAAGTTTGCACTTTGTTGTAGCTGCAAGGTCAAACATCATTCCCCTCCAAGGTTTAAGGATTATTATTTTCCTCTCATTGTCAACACCATCATTTCTATGTTTCCTTTTAATGTGAAAAAACTCAAGTATCTTGGGTGCTATCAGATGGGGTAGCAATGACGTAAAGGGGAATTTCTAAGACCAAGACCAATTATGGTTAGCAAATTTGTGCATCTATTTCTCTTTCTTCTATAGGATTCAAGATTTTTGGAAGATCTTCAATTGTGTTTTTCATCTGACAAGTAGATATTCCTCCACTTTTTATGGTGTTTGGTTTTCTATGCCCTCCAGAGAAAAGGCTCACCTCTTTGCCAGATTCCCCTTCACAAGCTGATCTGATTTTTGACAATGTCATCATAAATCCAAGGTTGGTTGCAAAGTTTTTTTATGGGTTTGATCAATCATCTTGATTCTACTTGTCTGGGGTCAATTTTGTGAGTTTTCTTGAAAGAGTGTGCTTCTGAGCTATCTTCATTGCTGTCCAAACTGTTTAGACTTTGCATACCAAGTCTTGCCTTTTGTCTTCCTGGAAAGTTTCTTTCCAGGATAACAAAATAGATTCTATAATGTAGTTTATTTCTTCAGAGATTTGGTTTGTGGAACTCTTTGACTTCAGGAAGGTCAACTTATATCCCTTGGTCTATCCTTTTTTGCCATTTTTATAGTTCTTCTTCTTCTTCTTCTTTTTCTTCTTCTATTTCAGTTCCACATATTGGCTTTCTGGCTTGTATGGTTCTTAACTAGGTGGGGGGTGTAACTATAATTTGGAAAATTATCCCTAACAATTTTTATCTGATTGCCTAATTAACCCTGAAAAATAATTCACCATGATTGCTCTTGCTCATGGCAGGTTTAGGGTTAGCTTTTCCTTAGCCAGAAGAGATATGTTGTCAAGTAATTAAAAAGTAGATAAACACTGTGGATTGTGGCACTAAAAGCAGCACTAAATCATTGCACAATAAAGCATAACAACAATCACCATTAATTTCTAGGTATTTCACCTTCTGGCTGTGTAGACTTCCTATCTTTTACTACTATGTACTATTATTTCCAGCAGGTGACCAATGCCATAAGTTACTTACTTGGTGGTGGCATGTTCTGGGTGTTGTCAGTCTTTTTATGGCTTGCTGGATCTGGAAAACAAAAGAATATAATATAAATTACATTGAAATATAAGCTTATGATAAGTGACAGGAGTCCAAGCTATTAACCAAACATGACAAACTAGTAAAAGCAATCAAATCAATTAACTCGTGTTCAATCATTATTACCAGAAAACAGAAGGCCTTGTATGTTGAAAGAGGGATTTTACTTTACCAAGGCATAAAATGCTTATGTTAATTATGAAGTTTTCTTTCTAATTATGTTATTTCATTCAGCAGTTCAATACAAAACTTAAATTATGTGCCTGTTAGCTATGTATAGGTATCAAAATTTTCCAGGAAATTAGTTTTTTGAAGAAAAATGTTCTTGTAGTATGCCAACAAGGAAAAGACAAAAAATCTGTGTTTTCATTTTATGTATCTACCATTACTGTTTTTAAAAAAAAACTAGACAAACCTGCTGTTTTTCAAGAAACCCATCTTGGTTTGGAAATTAATGTTTTTATATATGTATCTTCCTCTGCTGTTATGGAATGTTATTAATTTAAGTGGGAAATATATGGGCAGTTCTCCAGCTTTTCACTTGTGTTATAGATATGCAGTCAGACAATTATAAATTATATGTATATATAAACTGTATATACACACCATCCACTTGCCTCATTGATCATAATGATGGGATCCAAAGTTACACAAGGAAAGCCCAGTGAATTAATAATCCATTACCATTACAACAAAATCATAACATTTGGAGCTGAGGCAGCTGTATTGTTTAATTCTGTTTGTGTTTATGATATGTAGCTATGAACAACTGCATTCCATTTATTTACTATTGATCATTTTTATTAATCATATTTATTTTAAACTTATTGTAGTTTTAAACAGCATTAAAACAATGTATGAATGTATGAATGCATGTATGCATGTATGGATGGATGCATACATGCATGTATGGATACATGGATGCAAGTATGAGTTTATTTATTTATGGATTTGTACACCAGATAACCTGTACATGTAGCACATGGAAACATTTCCATCCCAGTAGTTGAATTACATGTAATCATAGAATTAGAAATGTCCAACTTAAAATATGTTCATCAAGACAATTCATCTTTTTTTACACAATTCACACAAGGCATACTTAGAGATCAAATATCCAATGAATTATGTTACTAAAAATGTTATTAATGTTATTAAATTAAAGAGATAATTAATATTGTTTAGCATATGGTAAACACAATTCAATTTCTTGTGACTTCTCTCTCTGTTATGCTTCATATTGCATATTTTGATTCTGCACTTCTCACAGTTATGGTAATATCATAAATGTGAGAATAAAGACTGAAAAAGGCAGGACAGATTTCCTGCCATGTGGATTCATCACTTCCACAACTGAAAATCTTGTGACTATTCTAGTCTAAAGCTGAGAATATTGGTACACTGAAATTCCTTACTCAATAAAAAGCCGGCTGCAAGGGCATTTACATGTACAAATATTTGGATCATTTCTGTTCTGGCCTATGGATTCAATTAATAAAATCCGTATAAAAACCACAAACAGATGATTATTTTGCACTTCGTCATTTAATTTTCAAATAAAATTAATGTTATAATAAAAAATACTATGGATCGGTCACCAGAAACCATTTCTCTTTTAAAAAGCAATTTCATACGCCTAAAACTAACAACACTCCTAAAATTTTAAGCTATGGTAATATTCCATAGAATTCACATGCTACAACAAACGACCCTACACAATAGCTGAAATAAATAAGCTATTCCCTTTTGCCATAAAACATTGCTCATTATAAAAGTACTTCACATACTGGTGTTTACACAGCTTAAGATATCTGCTAAATCTTTCATGAACAAAAGAAATATTTCATAANGGATTCAATTAATAAAATCCGTATAAAAACCACAAACAGATGATTATTTTGCACTTCGTCATTTAATTTTCAAATAAAATTAATGTTATAATAAAAAATACTATGAATCGGTCACCAGAAACCATTTCTCTTTTAAAAAGCAATTTTATACGCCTAAAACTAACAACACTCCTAAAATTTTAAGCTATGGTAATATTCCATAGAATTCACATGCTACAACAAACGACCCTACACAATAGCTGAAATAAATAAGCTATTCCCTTTTGCCATAAAACATTGCTCATTATAAAAGTACTTCACATACAAAAGAAATATTTCATAAAAAGTCTATTGGAAGAAAACAAAATTTAAAGTTAAAGCAAGAAGGAGCCATTTCAAATGAAGTGGCTATAGATCAACTTATCATAGTATAGTTTTTCAAACAAACCATTTTTTCAACTATCAAGTAAAATAAGGAAATAAGACTCAGAAAAGTAAATTGGCATCTTGGTCACCATAAACTCTTTAACAAAATGTTTGTATTCATATTTCAATTCAATATTTGCTTACCAGTAGACTTGTTGTGGGATCTTGTTACCTTTGGGCTTGTTGACAAGGGCCCAATCAAACAAGCTGACAGCATGGACTCTACATTAACCCATTTGTGCACCTAATGCATGAAAAAAGAAATAAATCAATGCTTTTATTAACTCTGATATTTCTGAAAAAAATCCTATATCACATGTAGAGAAACTTATATTTACAAGAAAATACATAACATAATAATAAAAATATATATAATATAGTATATCTATCTTCTATCTTGCTGCTAGCTATTTATATATCTATCCATTCATTTTTCCATATATATAATTATCTATTTGTTCAATCATCCATGGTTGTAAGAAAAAAAGGCTTGATAAGTTTGCTAGAACAATGGTCACTGAGGTGACAATATAACTATACTAAACAAACTGCAACTCTGAGTTTGATATCTCTTTGAAAATCATCAGCTTTCATTACTACTATATATATGGATTCAAAGTCTTCAAATCAGTGCTTATTGCTATTATGATCATATGCTCTAACATCTTAGAAATTGGTGCTTGTCCTTCATATAATCATTTTTTGCAACCACATCTTCCACTTAGGTCTGCTATTTTTCTCCAAATCCCAATCATTGGGCATCCCATCCCAATCACACATATAGGGCTGCACTTCCCATAAAATGACAGCTTCCATTTCAAGGTCAGATTAACTGATTCCAACATACATGGAGTGCAAGGAAATTGTGAAAACAATATAATATAGCTGGAGAGGTTTTTACATGGAAGAAAAGGATTCTAACCAGTGCCTATCACCATCATGACCACATGCTCTACCACCTGAGCTACACTATTTACCCAATTTGAAAGTAAATCACTCTTTAGTAATTTTGAATTGTATCCACATGGGACTTCCTTTCTTTCTTCCTTTCACAGAATATTAATGCATTGAAATACACTACCACCTGTAACTTTTATTTTTGATGAGCCACCTAATTTATTTGTTTATAAAAGCTTGTACAGTATTTGCAGCATTATTGCCTGATGATTGAAATATCGTGAAACTATTAGTTGCAATCACAGTTCTTATTTCTCGTGTTTTATATATATATATATATATATATATATATATATATATATATATATATATACACAATATTAATCTATAATAATAAATAGTTTACCTCATCAAACAAGTCAGTTCCATCCTGTCCAGCCCCTCTCAGAATCTCTGGAATTCCTCCTGGGTGGTATTCCAGGTAAGGGGTTATATTGTAAACTTTTCCTAAAACAAAATGGCCAAGCACTCAAAGATTTTTCACTCAATGATAATATGCAACAGAATAGTATGATGAAACATTCCATTACATACATCACACATTACATAAAACCATGACAATATTAACAAAAATTATCCTGCACATAGCCAATGAAAACTTCATAACCCAAATTTTTACCTGTCATATATTACAGATGATGATAGACAAAAAAAAGGTAAAAATTAGTAACTTTAGTTGTTACTACTTACTGTGAAACAACAAAAGCTAACATTGTCCTAGTGCCATCTGTTGCCACTGGCAGTCCAAATTTAATGGCACAGAAGATAACAAGAAGGATTGGTGGATATTATTAAGAAACATGAATACTGTCTAAGTGAGAGAGGAAATTGTCTGGGGCATGATAATGTCAAGAGCACTTATCCACTATGATAACCTTTGAATCTAGCAGAAAGATTAAAAAGAAGCACTAGCCTTCACCAAAATGTTTCCTTAAACTACATTGTGTCTTTAGTGTAGAATACAACAGTACAAAAGGAGATTACAAGGTGAATTCAATCCATCCACACAAATCCTCTCATAATTACAACTTGGCTGAGTATCAAACCAGCACACATGTAATAAATAATATGTAATATGTTTCTAATATATATGTATTAGAATATTAAAAAAGAATAAGGTAGTTTTGAAAATATGGTAGGTCAAGATCATATGCATTTGTATTCTTACATCTTTAACTACCCAATATCATATGCTCGCAGTTAGTTGTTTGAATCTACTATTTACTGTTTACCTAAAAAGATGTTAACATTTTACTACATCCACAATTTCAAATGGACACGCCCATTTTGTACAATTTGAAACAGCCAGTATAAATGTATGGTAAACAATTGCCACAGATATCTTAGAGAATTAAATGCTAACTTGGGTGATTTTCCCAAGGGCACATTATTATTCCTGCAGCTTAAGACTTGCCAAGCATGTTTGGGTATAATCCCCATCCCCCCCCCCACCTCTTCTGGTCAGACAATCTAGTGATGTCTAACTACTAACAGTTCCTTTATTTCCAATCTTGGCTTTCATTACCTTCCATTTGCCTACTTAAATTCGATTTTCTTCCTTTTATTTAAATGTTTTAACCATCAACCATTTCCTGCTATATTAACTCATACAAATTTTATGACAACAAAAAAAACTCATGGCATATATTGCTGGTATAGGGAAAATGTAGTCCCTCTTTGAACATGGAAATCAGCTTATTTTCTTATATCAAACAAGTAGCAAAAAAGTACAGTACATAAATAAAACTGAAGGATTTAGTTAATTGGTAAGCTGTGAATATTTATATATACATGGTTTTATTAACAAAGTGAGCAAATTAAATGCCTGTCCTTGTTTAATTACTGTGTTGTGACTGGTTAAGTTGCATCATAGTCCTTGGGGTACTGGGATTACCGTATTTCAGGTATTCATGTAGATTTGTAAGCCAAAGTTCTATTAACGATTCTAATGGATTCTGGCGATTTTTGTACTTTCTCTGTAGTTTTTCTTTATTTGACATAAACGAGGCAGTAGTATTAGCATAAATAATGTTGTTAATCATCTTCCTATTTACTTACTCTTCTATTATATCACCAAGACAACATAACAAAGTCACACCTTCTAGACGAAAAAAGAATAGCCTCAACCATTCGGTAATTCCAGGTAGGTATAAAAAAATTAAAGGGCCCGACACTAAAACAAGCCCTAACATACTGGCTGGTGTGACCTCATGGTGGGTGTCCTGATAACAAATGTTTGGATCTCTAGGAATGTTCACCTGATTAGTATTTTGGGCAGTGTTGACACTAAAATAGACCTCCGTTACCATGGCATTAACTAAAAGGTACAGTCAACGAACGGGAAACACGGGGAAATATGTATGATGACCAAACTGCACTTAAGGCCTTTTAAAAAATTTTCAATTCAAACGTCCTTTTCAAAAAATAAAAAAAATATTAAATGCCTCAATAAATACAAAGCCCGATAAATCCGCTTTGTAAATATTGGCAACAAGCTACAAAAACAATGTATTCGAAAAACCACAGGCCATCTTGGGTTTGAAAGTTATACAATGGAGCAATTGCCGCCTAGTTGTTGTCCAATTCAACTTATTTACAACATCTGTAAGATTTGCCTTAAGTAGGACGCCCTTCATAGTTTCAGGACTTCAAATGCTTTGAAAACTGGAAAATTTGATTCGGGAATACCACCACAAATTCTACTTCAAACATACCACGTATAGCCATCCAACAATCTGTTTCCTGGTTATGCATTGAAAGTTCTTCCTTTGTTACAGTATGATATTTACCACAGAAACCTTGCAAATCTTTGCCACTTCTCCCATACCGAATCCAGTCCATCAAACTTCGACCTGGTTTCAAAGCAACTTTGCTTCTCCCTTTCGCATCATTTAAAACTCTCTGTGGGGAATTTGTTGCTGGAAATGCTGCACCTCCACTTGGAGACAGCATTATTGCCTTATCTCTTTGGAATACCTTCCTCAGTTGGTGATCGTTTTTATGGTGTGAAATGAAGCGTTCGGTCTTAGCAATCTCCTCCTCTTCGGCACCAGCTCCGCCATCTTTTGCTGCCTCGTGTGGATATATAGTAGTACTTGTTCCACACCCCAGGTTGAGTGTTTTAAAGAATTGCAGAGGGGTCAATGGCCAGACAGACCCAAATCCAACTGGTGATAATAGATACACCTGCAGCAAACAACAAGATGAAGTATAAGATATTGAATTAAGTCACTGTAATCTTTTCACGTAAACATAATCAGTTCAACTAAAAATCGAAACTGGGACAAGAATTTACTGGTAATAACAAAACCCAATAATGCAAAAAGAATAACTCAAAAACAACTGCCAAAATAATTAGAACTTATGAGAAGTGTTTTGTTTGTTCACTATGACAGCGCTGCCAGCTGCAGGGAACAATACTTTGGCCAATTTTTGCTCCCATGCAGGGTGTATGGTAGCGCTTCAAGAAATGGCTATGCATGAGGGAGGGAACAAAAGTGAAGGAGAGATATTTACTAGATAACTTTGAATTAAATTTGTTTCCTGTTGTAGAAGTTGATTTAACACGAAGGTAAACCATTCACATGATTTACCGTAAAACCATTCCATAAACCAGAGCAATGTTTATAATAAAAGAAATCTCAAATTTCACATTTTCTTTGCCCACAGTTATATTTATATGAAGAGAAAAAAATAACCTGGCGATAAACATTTTCGAATGAAACACCTGTAAAAAATACAGACATGAAAATAGCTAATGGTCACTTTAGAGTTACTATCTAATTATATATTTGAGTAATAATATCACAATTGATTGTTGAAATGTGTTTTAAGGCTTGGTTCAAACAATATAAAATATTTGTAACCATGCTATTACTTTGATGAGGTATACGTAAATATTCCCTTAATATTTTTCTTTGTGAAGCCCCAATGTGGGTTATAGGGTTTTCGTTATGAAAAAACGGAAGTTCTAATTTGTTTATTGATTTTATTATTTTTATTTTCACTTTATCATTCGAATATATCATTCCACTTAACTATTTTCTTGCTTGATAAAAAATTCCACACATCCATTTTGCTCATTTATTCCATTTATGTACTTTATTTAGCTGTTTGTTTCGATAACAAACAATTGGAAAAGAGAGACTGGATTGTCACTCCAGTCTTCAGAAAACCGTTACCAAGAGTGGGCCTTGTGCTCTAATCAACGGCCATATGACAAGGGATACAAGAAAACTATGAAAATAAAGAAAAAAAATTTAAAGCAAAAAGCTGAATGAATGCAAAAGATAAAAAAAAAACCAAAATAAAGACCAGAAGGTTGAATAATAAAAGTTAAAAATTAGGTTAATAAGGCTACAGAGTCCAATATCAAAGGAACTAATGTAAGACGAAACTAAAAGGGAAAAACTTATGTCACGTGATCTTTCTTTTTTTTTTCGAAAAAAGGTAATGCTGGCACTTTGAAATGTTTTGGTGAAGTTATTCAAGTAACGGCGAACTTACGTAAAATGGTAGCAAAAATTATCTCGTTGAGAACGAAGCCGGATAGGCACTGGTTGAAACCCAGTTAGGTGCACAGATATTTTTACTTTTTTACAGCTCCAAGCCACCTCAATCTCTATTATTTTATACGCCATTTATATATTCCTTTCCCTCCTTCTCCAGCATTTGAATGGATCTTCGTTTGCTCTCCATGTCCGTTGTACCATAAATCCTTTTCACAAGCCTACAACAGATGCACCTTACTTCAGTAGCCGCCCGCGTTGTAATAAGCGACATTTTAGATTAACTTCCTTGATTATATATATTTCTAGATGTCTTGCTCCCCTTTCAGTTTTTCATAGGAGTAATTTTTGCATTTCTTTGACTGCACATTTTTACCTGATATTCGACTGGAAACACCATCCCATTTCTCATTGCCTTCTCCAATGACTTTTGCCTGCTAGTTTTGGGTGCTGCTCTTAGGAAGAATACCGTCCAGCTTTAAAGCTCAACATGAATATAACTGAATAACCTTTCTTGTGTCACATGTTGTTGTCACATGATAGCTACGATGTAGCTTCACGGTCGTATTTTGCCTGTGGAGAATATGCTGCTGTTATGATACAACATAGATCATCTCATATCATCGTCTTGAGTTGGACGAGACTCTCATTGGGTATTTCTACGTCGATTACTTTAGAATTTCCGGAATCACAATCACACCTACTCCATTCCTTGCATTTCACCAACAAAGTAAAAGATCTCATGATTTTGTCAATCCCTTTGGTTTTATTTCTATTTAGTCGCTTCAGCAAAATCTCTTCCCTGTCTATCATTGTACCGATATTCAAGGTAACCCTATATTCCCGAAATTTGGATTTGACGTTGAATTTTAGGCGCAATATGGCCAATATGATGGTTAAAACATATAAAAGATTAAATTATTGAAATTCTACTGTTTTGGTGTCTTTGGTGCCTCCAGTAAAAAAAATGTACGTATCGTTCGTTTTGCTTGTATTATGGAATCCAAAAAGGCAGTTAAGCTTAAATTCCTATGCGTGATAGTTTTGGTATGAAATAACCAATCGTGATCATTCATGTGTAAAATGAAATGATAACCATTTTGCATTTTCACTCCACCCCACCCCCACCTAAAAAGCAGTTTGGGTTCCTATGCTTCGATTCCTGTGCATTGCAGTTTTACCATGACACACTATGCATTTTCATCGGAGTACGAGAGAAATTTTGTAAAAAATTCTCTCTTACCCCCAACTACTATATTGCTATCCATAAAATGAAAAAAAAAATATGGAAGACAATCATTTAATGGAAGTCTAGTATATAATGACAATTATTTTATGGAAGTCAAATCATTTTATGGGTTCTATATCTCAATTTTCTTTTTGCTTCGTCAATCATTTTATGGTTTGTATATGTTTTTAAATATTACAGTCTGTTTATTGTCAATCAATCATCAGATGTAAGTCATGTAATTTAATCTGTAACTTACTTATCACCTGATCCTTTTTTGAATTCATAATCTCATGAGTCAAAAATTTCAGAACTAAAGGATTTCCCACTGACAGGCTGAAACATGTTGGAATTGCTTTGTATTCAGGATCAGTAGAAGTTTCCAAACGCTCTTAGAGCCAATGAGAAAACAATAACATTTATCGTACAATCATATGTGAGTAAACTTCATAAGTAAATTTTTAGGTAAGGTTTATTAGTAATTATCAATGACCTTTCTGCCATTAAAAGTTTTTTGTAATTTTTTATGACCGGTACTGTTACTTATTCAATGACATCTGTTGTTCCAGATACAAACAATTAAGCAGCTGGTGAGAACGAAATGAATTTATCAAAAAGCCCATCGTCGTGACAAGATAACCCTTTTTTTGGTCCAATGTGTATCATCAAATGACTTCAAATTATAAACAATAACTAAATTAACAATAATTTCACTGACACTAGAAACATTAAGATTGGAATTATTATCACTCGTTGACTACTGTTAAAGTCAAGATAATAATAATTATAAGATCTATATGCTTTCGTACATGTTATTGGTTGTCTAGCTGTAGTTGTTTGCTAAGCATTATTTTTATACAACGTCTAATCATTATAAATTCGATACTTACCTTGTAGAACTAGCATATGTCGTTTCTGAAGAACTACCATGGTCTAGTTTATTTTCATACCTCGTAAATTATTCTCATTGTAAAGCTTCACTAAGTTGGTCATATACATGTGATTTTAGATAGCCGAAAGAGACAGCCAAACAATCAAAAGTTGAAGGGTTTTGAAGACCGAATAGATTATTATTATTCATATTTATACGACCTTCAATATTTCCTCCAGTGCCCTTATCGATATATTTTCTGTTGACATAGTCACAAGTAATAACATCTTGACCAACAACAGGATCCGCAACCTCAATGATGCAATCTCCTTTCATACTCCATCCGTTACGTTAGCAAGGAATAACATCAGAATGTGAAATAGATTTTTTATGTGAATTTTCAAATGGAATCATGTGTATATTACCAGGTTATAAAATTTTCAAATCAATTTTTGAGGAAAGTTTCATTATATTTAGTGTCCATGTGTGAAAATAATTTAATTATATCAGAATACGAACCCCTCGAAGCCCTTTGGTTTATATTAAAAAGACAATAAAAACCATATTACACAGCTGATGGATCATGATACTGACTACTATTATAAAAATAGCTCATTCCTAACTTGTTACTCAGATAAACAATTTTCATGGGGCAACTAAAAAATCAGAATTATCAAAAAAATCAATGACATTTGATGTTATATTTAGAACAACCCAATTTGTACCATATCCTTGCTAATTATCAAGGTTGCTAATATAGAATCTCTTTTTTTATCAACAATCTGATCTCGAGCATACATACCATTGAATTTTTTAATCTTAAGATATTTTATCCAAATAAGTAAGTCTAAATTTCTCAACGGTTTATTGATAAAAGTTGGTTTCTTACAGGAATACTGTGTAAGTGCACTTTCCCTTGAAAAAGATCAGAAAATGTCTTTTTTGGAGCTCTTTCCTTTTTTTGGGGGGGGGGGTCACATCCTTGCCAACAAATGACTCAACAAATGATCCTCCCAACTGCCAAAAAAGAAGGAAAATGGTATGGAACTTACATGTCAGAGTATGAATGATTTTGCAGTCCATTTCCTGATTAAATGTTTTGGTAGTAGGGAGAGAGAGTGGTATTTTAAGAGCACTTTAAACCGGATCTCTATTCTGGAGACCATTGCCCATCAGAGATATTAATAGCAACGGAAAACCAATTGATGCTAAGGGCATTCCGAGGAAACCAGCACGTTGCTTATGGGTTGGTTTAATCACTAAATCATTACAATTCTGCATATGAAACCAGTTGATTGACCTCGCTTTCGTGGAATGTGGTAACCACCCGTCTGATTAGTTTGTCAACTTCGAGGCTCTTAAGGCTTGAATAGCTCCTCCAGCTAGCGAAGGGATAACCCTTGATGGTGCTTTGATTGCTAATGGTAGAGACAGAACACCGGGGCTCATCAAAGAACTGAAAAGGCTACTACCTGGCTTCACAACATGACTGACCTGAGTTTTTGAAATGTTCAAATCAACAATTCCACCTGCAGGAATAAGCCTTGTGATCTTTTTAATCTGAGTTTCTGTGAGAAAACATTCGTCAGAGTCAGACACAAGATCATATAGTAACACTCCAGTAGAGTGGCTATATTATCCGAAATTGCTTTAGCAAGTTTCACCCTTTGACTTTGACTAAGATTTACCCTTGATATTCAGTCATTTATATACTTATATGATATAATTTTCAAAATTCATGCATATTATATGATTTATGATTTCATTAATTTAAGCTTGAGGGACTGCAATTTCATTATTCAAGATTGAAGGATTGCCTTTTCACCACAGACATCAATACTTAATTCTTCACTGTGTAGAGCCAGTGCAAATAATGTGGATCTAGCTGCTGAATTCCCTGCTAGAGTATAAGGAAATGCTAGTTGAACTGGGTTATCTATCTTTTTTTTCTTGGCAGGTAAGGTTAAAATAGAGAATTCTGAACATTGATTGAAACGATACTAAATCCATTGATTGATCATATTCAAGCATGCTGAATCCTTTTTTTTATTTATTCAATCAGTGTTCGGTATGGTCTACTTGGTTCTAAGTTCGAATGTAGTGCTGTTTGTGGATAGATTACCCCACTATTCCATACAGTTTGGGCGTCAGTAAAGGAGAGCTCAATATTTCCAAATCCGGTTATGCTAAATGGGTTGCATGTAAACATATTTGCTTGTTGTGAATCTAGTTTTGTAGAACAATTGGAGCTCGCAACTCAAAAATACCATATCTGTTGAGAAGTAGACACATATTTACAGCCTGGCTCCCAGAAAAAAGTGTTTTTCTTTTGTTGAAACCAAGATTAGTATTCGTTGCAGTGTCATCTATATCTTTTGTAATTAAACAAGATAAGACCACTACTGCTTGCGTATCGGTTTGAAAATTCAATCAAATTCTTAATGTTTGCACTATGATTGACTTCGGGATTATCAAATATAGTGACACCATTTACATCAACACGAAACCCTTAAAAAAGCCGGTTACCACTATTTATAGTCGCAATGTTATTAGGAGCCGCAATACCAGCACCATCTGCTGTTTTGTTGACTCGTAGATCGATTTCTAAAATCGATTTGGACCAATAGTAAGGAATGCTTTCACTACTACTATCAATCACAATATCCGACCTTTCTTTGATATTGACCATTTGGGGGTAGAGTAATTGGTGTTGTTAGGTCCACCGATACATATGAGTATCATTCACAAAACTTTGATGATCTAAATGACATATATTTGATTTAGATAATTTCCACATATTTAGCAAGTTTCAATGACAATGATGCTTTTATTGGAGTAGGTGCATCAGTGTCCTTCAGTTGTTATTGTTTATTTTCTGGATGTAACTTCAATCAATCTATAATCTCGAAACCTCTATTCTTTTCAGCGGGTTTATCTAATTTTCGAACTATTGGTTTTTTTGGTTGAATTTGCTGTCTAGTTTATCAGCAGCAATCTGACCCATCCTAAAACCAATTGTAGAAGAACCTTCTTCAAAGGCTTTCGTTAGAGTTTTTGTTGCAAAAGTCTTGGTGGCTTTTGATGTTAACTTTGTTACAACTTTTTTACCAATAGATGTCAAATTATCAATAAAACACTATCACACTATCAATGTCAATTTCAAAAAATTTATGAGTATGGGGGTCTCGTATGAGTCTTGTTCTTCGTAACAATTATATGCAATTAAAATATATTATTTTTACACATCTTCTTTAAGCAGGAGTTTGATGCTGTTTTGTCAACCATTTAAAGTGAGTAATCTGCCTAGAGTATCAGTAACATAAATCCTTAGATCTTTCAAAATGTTTGTGTTAATTTTGTTTTAAAGAAGCCATTTACCTTCGACATGAAATGGAAATCTTAGTTGCTTATTATCGATTGGAAAACGATATAAACCTTAGATTGAATATCTGATATAATCGATTCGGATATCAAATTGCATTGTATGAAGACTAAATTGCCGCTTCTTGTGGTATCCGGTAGTCTTTTGCCATATCTGGATGTTTAGATGGCACATCTACTAAATCCGATTAAATCAGAAAATGTCCCTTGAGAAAAATCTAATTGATAACCAGATTCAAAACTTATAGAAACTCTAAGACAACTTGGGATGAAGCTTAGACTAATACCAGTTTTTGAATGACCATTGGTTGATGAGCACTGCTGTATTAAACTGTCAAGATCGGCATAACTGTAATTGCCAGGCAATATTGATATAGTGATGTGAACTGTGTGAACTGTAATATTGATGCATTATTGTGAGCATATATTAGAGTGTTGTTACCATACGTCTGACTGATAATATACCATGAATATTTCATGTCGGACTATCGAGAGCTATATTACATATTGAATTTTTGTCAAGCACTATTTCAAGGCTGAAAATGATGATAATGGCTTTTTCATTTTCTCTACTATCTGTTAAATCTACAAATATTGGAATCTGGATTGTACTATGTTACATTAAAAACCTTTTAATGTAATTGTTATTTTGATCTTTAGAAATAACACCAAGTTTTATTAGATGGTTGAGAATTTTCATCGATTCGTTATGCAAAACAGTCGAATTATTGTCTGGTCGTCGAGAACCTGTGAGTAACGTCAATCGTTTCATAAGTCCTTTAGGGTCCCTATAGTTAATCATACCCCCCCCCCGTCAAATTTATTTTACCAGAAGACTTGTGTTTGGGTATATTTGCAAGCATGTTTGAATTGATAAATATCTGCTTTGCTTTTGATGAATACCTCATTTTCTACCATACCCTTTAGTTAGAAAATCAATCGTTGACTTGTCAGCCTTGTCTTAGTAAACTATTTGTCCACCTTTATGAACCTCGAGAACATATTCATTTATCAAGGTAGGTACTTTGATAAGCAAACCACCATATTATCCATTTTTCATTTTGTATGTATGTCTTCAAGGTTGCTTGTACCTCCGAACACCTTCATCAACCTTTTCTACATTAGACATTAATTTATCATTCTTAGTACCAGCTGATTGTTTCTTAAACTTTAATGCCATTAAATATTTGCTTAGGGCGTCTTGCTCCTTTTTTGCAACACCTCTCGCATACTTACTTTTATTCCTCCCTTTACACCTTAAATAATCTATCTGTGATGGAACGTCTTTCTGTGTTGAAATATCTTTGATACTACAATCAAAGTCGTCTTTTTTTTAATTCCTTTTCCGTATTACTAAACACATAATTTTCTTATCGTCATCATTCTCTTTATTATCAACGTCTTCTTCAATTGAATCTAATGGACTAATATCTCACATGTTAAATCAAATATCCACCTATCAACTTTAGATGTCGAACCCTTTTAAGACATAATGTCACGTAATACATCAACTTATTGGATTAATTCCTGCTGGTTTTCTTATACCTGTTCAATTAATTAATCCTTTTTTTAACAATAGTTACCTTAACCTCTTTTTGAATGGTTATAATTGGTTTAAACAATTCTTTATTTTCATACTGCATATCCTCTAATCCATGACGATAACTCTTAATCTGGTTTTTAATTTTTGCTTCATAGCATCGAATTAAATGTATTTTTCCTCATTTTTTTCTAGGATTACTGATATTCATTATATATACAAAACGAAGATGAAACGAATTCTACGATGAAGAGTACTAAATGCTTATTTATTGGAAATCTGGATGTGTTAAAATGAAAATATTAATGCATATTTTACTCCAACCATTGGTGTATTGTGACAAAATATATATGCACTTGCCCAACAGTCAAGAAAAGGTGAATGACCTACAGGTCTTAATGGACAACATCTCAACGAAGGTTGGTATCCTTTTTGGAAATTAAAGGATCTGATGATATAATGGATACTAATGAACACTCAGTCGGGAATAGATAAATAGTAATTTTCGACGATCTGGTCAATGTTCCTGAAAAGATTCAAAACAAGATCACTTTACAGACGGAAGGCATCATCACATATCACCGATCTTTTTGTCACAAAGCTACTACGACATACCGCAAAAAATACGATTGAGTTGCCCACATATGTGTCTCTACTCTCCTGCAACAGATTGTCATTATAATTTGATAACTGAACAGAATATCGTAGATCCCAAATTGTTTAAGAAAGTAGAAGCAAATGAGTTTCTATTTCTTATCAAGGAAAAGAAGGGTTGAAAAAAAAACTTTAATAAAAATGAATAATGTATTAATATATATGACTACAAGCTATTGTGTAAAATGCAAAAAACAAATTAGTAATTTGAATGCAAGATAAGGGACCTTAAAAGTGGTAAATTAATATTGACCCCAACTTGTGCTTTATGCATGGGAAAAAATATTCTTTTTTACGTCAAAGGCAAGTGAATTTATAGATGATCAAAAGCATTTATCAAAATTTGATATATTATACATGCACACACCTAGCCTTAAAAAGTACAACTATTGCTGTTCCGGTACTAAGCTGAAAGAAAGACTATCGTCAAATAACGCATCTTACCGCGAACCTATAAATAAACTTGGCGCAATTTGGAGTCGTCAAGATATCTGTTACAGTGATTCAAAGAATTTGCAGGATAAACATAAGGCAGAGGACAGATTATTCGAATGTATATCTGAAATTCCATTTAATGAAAGACCATGAGGTACAACAGCTGTAATGAAAGTAAACAAAAGCTTGGTCTTGTTATTCAAAAAACAGAAAAAGACGTCGAGGAAAGAAAAAAACTGGTATGAAAAATCAGTTTACAAACTTTATAAACCCATGAAACAAAATTTTACTCCACGGTGTATAATTGCTAATGTATTAGATGACATTTGGGCAGCTAATCTAATTGATATGCAAAAGTTTAGTAAAATGGAATGAAGGCTATAAATATTTTGTCATGGTAATTGACATGTTCAGTAAATATGAATAGATTTTTATGCTGAAAGATAAGAATGGTGAAACTGTAACTAAAGCATTCAAATCCATCTTTAAAGAAGGAAGAATTCATAAGTAACTTTGAACTGACAAAGGTAAAGAGTTCTATAACAAACACTTTAAAGATCTATTAGAGAAACGTAGTGTACAGATGTATTCAACCAAGAATGAGGAAAAATCGTCAGTGATAGAACAATGGAACAGAACAATCAAGACCAAAATATGGAAGCAGTTCACTGTTTGAGGTAATATACAGTATCTTAATGTACTACCTACATTGGTAAAAGAGTACAGTAACACAAAACACAGTTCAATAAAAATGACACCGACAGAAGCATCCATTAAAAAACAATGCAGTTGTTTACTTTAATCTTTATAGTGATATGGGAACAATGAAACAAAAACCGAAATTAGAAATAGGTGATATGTTCAGGAGCAGTAAATATAAAAGAAAGACTTTCGATAAAGGATACACTCCCAATTGGACAGAAGAGATCTTAATTATTGACAAGATCCAACATACAAATCCAATAACTATCGATTAGGGGATTTAAACAACGAAGAAATTAGAAGTAGTTTTCATGATCCTTAATTAATAAAAGGCAAGCAGGATGTTTTTTTATACTTCACTTCAACGTCGTAAGTCATTTTGTATACAAAATAATACCTCCACACCACAAATTTCAGCAGAAATTTCTTGTTAGAAAATTAACTTTTTGCTACACTATGCAATAAGATTTAAGGGTATAAAAATATATAGTATAATATATTATATGAATCAGAATATTAGGAGATTTTGTGGGAGTCCCAAAAATATTCATACAACTATTGAGTACTTCACTGAAGAAAATAGAAATAAAGATATCACATAAAGCAAAATAAATTATATGAAGAATAAAGAATGGGTTTGTATTGTTTGTAATTGTCATACTTAACACTTTATCGGAAGAACAGTACACTTACGGACTAACAGACATCATAATAGCGTTGCGAAGAGTTAGGGTATAACAATAATCTCTTTCAATTTAGTTCCAAAGATTCATGCTATGAATCATTTGGATTATAATTCATTTAAAACAAATGTTTAATCATTTAAAACTAAAATTCTTACAGTATAGTGCAGAATATATGATCAAGAGAGATCTCGAAAAAACTTAGTAAATCAGAACTAATGATGAGTTCTGATTATGTGGAGTTTCTCTATCAGACAGAGGTTGCACGTTTTGCTGCCATTAACATATGGGTGGGCATGGTCGATCACTTTCCAATGCAAAATTGGTGTTATGTTCTTGTTTTGTAAATTCCAGACATATTTCGAAAGTTCTGTTGAATTAGCTTTATCTTCATACTTAAAGAAATTTTTGTGTAAATACCATCTTTCTTTCAATGTTTTTTCAGTCAATCCAATGTAGTTCACACCTTCGTCGTTTTCTGATGATTTGATGGTACATTGGTAGATGATGCGTTTATTACGACAGTTTCCATTCAACGGGTAAGAATACTTGTTGCGACAATTACACGGATCGATTTTCTTGTCTCTTTCTTCTGCTAGTATTTTCTTGTTGTGTGAAGTTATGATTCTGGATACATTTGGTAGACAGCTGTAACTAACCTTCAAATTGTTTCTATTAAACAGTTTGTGCAATCTGTGCTTTTTGGGTAAGTGTTTATCGATAAGTTTCAGAAATCTTTTGGCAACATTTGTTTTCACGTTTATGCTAAAAGGTGGGTTGAACCAAATTATTCTCCTCAATCTGGACCTGGTTTTTTGTTGTACTCAATGCTGTCAAATTGAAACTATTAAACAACAGGTGCGAACTAATCTCTACATGCGACACCTCAATTAACACCTTTTTAAAAATTACAAATCCGTCTCACCAGACCATTGAGAATTTTAATGACTTTTTAATTACTTTATCAACTTTATATAAGTGTACAGATGTTTAACAGGTTTTTATGTGTACATCTGAGGAATGAGTGAGCAAGAAGCTCAGAGTTATGTAATTTTATCAGAAATATTGAAATATAATTTTAACTTAAATTGGCTCTGTTTTAGTAAATATTGAGCACTCTGCAATTATATTTTTTCATCTGTTGATGGGATGTTAATATATATGCTACCTAAATTCTATGAGAATAAGGATTAATACTGATTATTGTAATCAATTTACAGAGGGTAAGAAATATACAATAGATGACTTTAAATTCCATAACAAAAAAGGAACTTTCAAGGTTTGAAAAGGCATGTCAGTACTACCCACTCAAAATATAAAGGATAAAAATATACTGAATAGGTTGTTAATGCAAGCTAAAAACTAAGCTTCAATGAACCACTTGACATCAGAGGATAGCAAAGCTTTCAATTATTCTTAATTTCTTTGTTTTCTACTACTTGATATTTTCGTGGTGGCAATTCTGTAACAAATAGTGTTAAATTTGTCACTTTTATTTCACCACTGACGTGTGGGTACATGTAGAAAACCGATTCCGCTCCACCGGCCTTACACTGAATTATTATGGTGAAGCAAACAAATTCAACGAAGGAAAACAACATCATATACACACCTGATAATTATCATAGCCTTTTACCGACAATGACAAATATTTTAGACAGTGTTGAAGATTTATCATCTACTAAGTCTACCATACTATTAATAATAAGGCAATAAATCAAATATAGTATGTCTTGCTTACAATAATTCAAAAAACGTCTACCAAAGATTCCTGGTATGACATTAGTTGGTAGAATGCCCCATACCATTCAAATTACAGACTTGAAGTGTTTGTAAAGGACGAAAATAAAGTGACACGTGTCTCTCCTAGTGAACAGAACAATATTGACTAACTTTTTGTTAAGATCCGTGCTTTTATAATCACATCAGTATATAAACCACTAACTAAAAAAATTATATTAGCAACTGCACAGTCTATAAAACAAACCGGTAATAACAAAAGGAAGCTTCAACAATCATAGCAAGTCCTTGGCTTATAATGATACTGACAATAATGGTGAGTATATTGAACGGTGGACAAAACATTGTAAATATACACTTATGTACAATGGCAAACTACCAATATCATTCAGCAGTTATCAATGGGGATTGAGTTACACTTTGCCATAATGTTCAAATCAGAATGTATTCCTCATAATTGTACAAAACTTAGAGCCATTTTCCAACAAAAGCAGGAGTGATAATATGTTTGATAAACAAAAGAAAACATTTGGACTAGGAAAAGTTATCTAACACTAACTGTGATGAATAATTGTTTATACAAGAGACAAGACAACAGGGTTATGGAACCACTAAAGATTATCACAATTCTGAAACCAGGTCGATATGCTTTCGTCCCTAAGAGCTTCTGTTTTGTTTCATTCCTCTGCGATTTCTACAAAGTGTACGAGCGCATAATCCCTAACAGAATGTCACAAGCGATTCAATAAAGCTCATCAATGAGGTACTTACATCGCACAAAAGATGGGTTTTACCAAAGTTTGCTAACAGGTTGTGCTTTGGCCCGTCTATGCATGTAATGAAATCGTTAATCATTGAATACTAATTCAGACGCTGTTTGCTATGAGGTCGGGAAATTGTGTTAAGTAGTTCAGAACATCATATCAGACCGAACAGTTTATGTTGAGCTTGGTGAAGAAAGCAGTAGGAAGACACAGGGACGTAGAAACCGGGGAGCAGAGGGACTATGGCACCCCACTTTTGGCAAATTATGCAAAAGTGCCCTTTCCAAACCCTAATGTTCCCCTTCCAAATCCAAAAGTGCCCTATTTGGATTATCCTTTGCCCAAATTCTCAACGTAAGGTTAGACCCAGAACATACCCAGAACGATATTTATAATCAAGACTTTCAATGAGGAGGATTGTCAGCATTGTTTTCACAACTTTGCATTATCTCCGGATCAGACTTTGTCATTACCGGTCATTTGTATTGAAAGAATAAACAGAAAATCATAATGGACAAAGTGCTGAAAGGTGTGATTCATGCACGGATTATAAGCAATGCGATGTACGTTCAGCCAGGAAACTACTTTAAAAACTCCGAGTATCTCTGTCATAGTCATAATATCTGAGGTGTGACAAAACTCAAACAAGTAGAAGATCTTACAAACAAGTTGAAGGAACGTTATGAACTTTTTAACACTGTAAATTTGTTTTGTTCATTTTCTTTGCGTTTTGTTAATTCAGCAATACTGATGCTTCTCTGTTAAGCAAAGAGAAAGATTGTGCCCACTGTCAGCTTTTGGGAAATATGTTATCAAATACGGCTGAAAATGAGGCACAATCTTGTGCTGTTTTTGCAGAGAAGTATCAGTATGAAATCTGCTTACATTCTGTCACAATGCAGATTATGCATTTGTATCTGGAAAATTTTGCAATTGGAAAAAGTGCCAAGAAAAGCATTCAAAACATGGTCAGTCTCATAGCCATGCAGAGGGTTTTGAGAAAGTCTCAAGTTAACGTGAGTGCAAATTTGGACCAAGAGTACAGAAGAAAACAAGATACTAAAAGAAGGCTTCCTATGAAACAAGTAAGTAGTTTGCGATTTTTGTTAAGGCAGGGTTTAGCAATCCGAGAAAACATCGACGCAGAAGGAAATCTAATTGAACTGTCGAAACAAGAAGCGAAGACATCCCAGATTTGAAAGAATGGATCAGCAATAAGAATTACCTGAGAACAGATATCATAAACGAGCAAACTGAGGAAATGGCATTGATTGTTTTGCGATCTTTAATAGAGGATATACTGTAAAATGGTAAATTGTATGATTTGATTGCTGATGAGTCAATGGATTCATCAAACAAGGAGCAAATGTCATGCGTCTTTCGTAGGGTAGCAAAGGAAGATACGACTGTTCACAAAGATTTTGTTGGAATGTTCCAAATTGATGACCCCGACGCTAAAACCATATTCGACACATTGGAAGACGTAATTTTGAGTTGCACTCTAAGAGCTGTAGACGGCAGGCATATGACAAAAGAGCAACCATGAGTGGTCATCTCACTGGTGCAGGAACAAGGCCACAAGCTGAAAGTCCAATTGCATGTAGAATTTACTGTACAAACCATCGACTTGATCTTGCTCCCAAAGGTTGCATAAGTGAATGTGATATAATAATCCATTCTTTAGCATTTTCACAAGACCTTCCAGCCTTTATTCACAACCCTCCACAAATGAATGGAGCAATTCAACGAAATTTCAGCAGATCTTGAAAACGAGGAACAGATTGTGGGAACGATCCACATAATTTGCCCAACCCGTTGGACAGTACGTGCAAAAAATGTATATTCTACACTTACAAACTGCAAAGCTCTGCACACTACAGTAAAAACAACTGCTGAACAAGGTGGGACAAGCTAAATATGTGACAAGTCGTCTGGTATAGCCGAGAAGATAAAGTTATTCAAGACATTCATTGGTTTGTGTATGTCACTAAATATTTTCAGTATTTCTGAACAATTGGCCTCACCTTTGCAAAGCAGAGGTAATAACGCCCAACGTAAAATGCTTGACATCGAATCATTAATCAGTAACTTGCAGCAGCAAAGAAACGAATTTTCGATACTTTACGATCAAACATGTACAAAAGCAAAAAGCATCGAATTTATCAAAGAGCCAGTACTGCCACGTCACAGAAACATACCAGTGCGACTTAAGTATGGTTATACACAGCAGCATCGTTTCACTGCTGCGGAATCATATTATCGAGCTGAATTTTGTGAAGCAATTGATGCATGCATCCTGAAACTTCAAAATTGGTTCGTTGCAACATCATATAAACCACCTCAAAATATTGAAGATATTTTGATAAACGCCAGCAATGGAAAGTCATTTAAAATTCAAGATGAGACATCAGATGCGTACAGGAATTAAATAGATTTTCATGACCTTAATGAGGAATTGATGCTTCTTCCTGGTAAAAACGTGTTTTTCCGACTATTGAGGAGTTTACATCGATGGACTCAATATTTTCAATATTTTCAGAAAATACAGATGCCAAACACCTTCTCCCAGAGATTACGTAGCTTGCAAAAATTTTCATGGTGCAGCTTCAGCAGAAATATCTTTTTCCGTGAAAGGCGAATAAAGAGGTACTTGAGAAATAGGATGACACAAGCCAGCTACAACAGTGTTCTTCTACTTCACATCCACAAAGAAAGACTAGATGGGCTAGATCTTGAGGAAATTGCAAAAGGTTTTGCATCAAGAACTGAAAGAAGAAAACAGTTCTTCGGAAACTTCTGAACTGATTTTTTAAACTGCGGTAGAGGACGTTATATTTAAATCCAAATATTCTAATTGAGAAACGCAAACATAAGTAATTGATAATATAATAACTTTTACTTTGATATTAAGAACCTTTACTTTGGAAGGAAGTTTGGGCATTCTATTCGTTCATTCTACCAGTGAAATTTTCTATATGAAATAGCAGTTTTTGAGGTACATCCAAAGGTCAATAATTTCTAATTCCCACCCATATACAGCGTGAACCCAGTTTGGTATACTTTCAAACATTTTAGAGTTTTGACCTTTTATGAGGGTAGTCATGTACCCTTTTTTGGCATGCCCCCACTTTTTAGATGCTTCCTACGTCCTTGGAAAGACAAGGCTGAAGAACGGTCTACTACAATGTAGTGTTTATCACCAATTTTATTTATGTAATCTACTGCAAAACAAACAGCTTAAACTAAAAGCATTGTCTCCGTCAGGAAGAACAGCACAGCAAAACATGAATTGAAAGTTACATGAAACAACATTCCTATGAATATGCACTCTAACCCCTTAATGTCATATTACATCACATTCTGAGCTACAAGCAAGGCACGCAAAATACTAAGATGAAAGTTGTGTCCAAAAAAAGCTACAAATAAACCAGAATACACTCCAAATGCAATCAAGGCAACTGCAGTAGTCATGAGCTACGTAGTGGTTGGAAATGTTTGGTGGTTGATTGATGAGATGAACTAGTCTATGATAATTCTTTTTGTAAGTTAATTTAACTGTTTGTAGCTTTATTAGTCAGATATTGTGTAGTCAATCTGGATAGTATCAAAGATGTATTGATTTTCTGAACTGAGCCTAAAAAGCACCAATGTCTTTATCGTATTTTGACACCATTTGACACCATTTTTGTCACCTCTTGCGATAACGGTTGATAAAAACCTTCAGGTAGGCTTTGACACAACTTAAATACTGTTTTGTTTGTAATTTTTCAACATTTTTCAACATTTAAAACTTCACCAGACAATTTCCTAGTTTCAATGTTGACAATTCTTCAGGGTTTTCCTCTACGTGAAAGGGATCGATGTAGTAATTGTAAAAAAATCTGACCTCTCCCTGTCTCAGTTTTTGCCATCATATTAAATACGAGATCGACTATCCTGTATGCGTGTAGTCAAAGTACTTACACCTGTTGCATGTTCACTTCAAAGAGTCTCTTTTAATATTTCTGTAATTAAAAATTAATACATGCTTCAGGAGAATCGTTCTAATGGATTCTCATTAAAATCGATTTTAATAATTTCAGCATGTCATTTGATATTTTTATAGTTTTGATCATCTGATTCGAGTATCCTATATTCCATAGTTCTTATACGATTTATATAATCTCATAAAGCATGAGTTTTTTCAATAATCCACTCGGATTCTTTGTTATTTTGGCAAGATAAATCACTGTCTACCAGACAGTCTGTACTGCTTGCACAACAAAATAGGAAAGCATTTTTTGTTGATTAATGCAAAGGGGGTCGTCTCCCAAGCTAACTGTTTGTGTAAACGTCACTGTGGTAAAAACATTTTACACTAAGCCAGATAGTCACAATTTCACTCTACGACTTATTTCTGGCTATATAAGGTTTGGGAGATGACACCAATTGTATCTGGAATTTTACATGTTTCCTAAGTAAATTATGCAAAACGCCAACTATTGTTAACAAAACAAAGCCGAACAGCATCATGGTTTTTTCTACTTGGCTCCGGGTCTTATATGATTAAGAGCAGAAATAAAATATAGTATATCTTTTCTGTATGGATAAAAATACTTTTTACCTTGGGCTTATTCCTTTTGATAAATAAATTTTTTATATTTGGTATTTAATCTTCAATTTCAGTAACGTATTTTATGTTAAAGATTTTGAAGTGTACTTTTGATTAAGTTTAAGCATTGTAATTTTCCAGAATTTGTAACGAGAAAAGTAATGTAAATTCGTAGACACATCTGCTAATTTCAAGTTAAAAGGTCCAAAGAAATATACGTTGTATACAAAAACTGCTATCTGAAGATCCACCTCAATCTCGTTTGAAATTGAATCCAATGAAATAGTGAGGTCTGAAGCTACTAAAAGGACCACTCAAGAAGGTTCCCTTTTGGGGGGCTGTTAGTAGCAATTAATTCTTTCATTTGCTAAGGCATATTCCCAGGTTCAAAAATCTTATTAATGATTTTCATCAGTCTTTCAATTCCGAATTCTCCCCATTGCACTACCATTTCTTTGGTTATTTTGTCATTATAAGGTGCTTTGTTGTCCTTCATGTTCACTTTCTAGAGTGGGCCTACCTTCAAAGTCAGGTTTGTTGGGGGTTTTTTCTGACTTGCATCGTCAAAAAGTTCTCCAATGTAGTTTGCCCATCTGGTCTTTATGTTCTCTTGCTCAAAGGTGATGTTCCCAATTTTTCTTTTATGCGTTGTTTGTAGGCTGAGAATTTTGTTTGTGTATTGACTTTATCTTCTACTACATGAGGCTAACATCTTTTCTCTTTGGGTCTTCAAGTTCTTTGAATTGGTAATTGATATATTTATCTTTAGCTTCTTTGCATCTTTTTCTGATCTCCAAATTCTTTTTATTGTATTCTATATTGTCTCTTACATTTTTTACGTTTTACCATGAGTTCTGGAACTTTATCTGTCCTACATTTGTATCTGCTGATAGCATCTTTCTTGGAGAGAATAGTCAAGACTGTCATTTTATCCTTAGTCGGACTTTATAAAAAAATTCACATATGACAGGGGTCCCTTCAGACATTATGAATATCACTATATGACTTTCAAACAAAGTTCATGCAAAAACACTAAAGGAAGGGTTGTATTACATGTATACTATGTCAAATGAGAAAATCAACACTGAAACGAGCCTAATAAAACATACGCTTTACAAGTTGGGCTTTAAATGCTAAAAAACAAGTGCATTTTAACCATAGGAGTGTGTTTCTGATAAAACACAAATTAAAAGTTGTAACTTGTTGCTTTCACTTCGGCTTATAATAACTTGTAAGTTTACACAAAATACATATGCCGATTACACCCTCCTCATAGCATTGAAATTTACTTAAATCGACTCAAAGCTGTAAAGAATAAACATTGCATGATACCGCACATGAGGTAGCATAAGCAAGTCCACAGAATATTCTCAAGAAGCATTACCTTTATTATCTGTGCAAAATGCCAAGGAAGCAATGCAATCATGTTGGTCTCCAGATTTAAAAGATATTACTTACCAGTATAAGACAACCTGTACAACATCCCAAGAAAACAATACAAATCACTTTGACAATCTTTGTTTGTTTCTGCTTGCTTGCATGTGATGCAGGGAATTCATCATAAAACTGCGGAAGCAGTTGTAACCCAGATGAGTGTCCACCTTCCAGAGCAAAACACTTCAATTGATCTAACATTTCTGTTGCCTGGGAAAGTTTTGGTGATTGAACGAAAAAGGAAGTCGAGCTATTTGTATCATCATCTGATTCACTCTCATTTCCTTCATTGTTCATAGTGTGCACAAGCTTGTTTGTTAGTTTTCCCAATAAATTGAAACTGTTTGGTATCTTTTCTTTATATTCCTCACAAAAACCTGCCAATGTCAGTTTACAGTCCTCAGCACATTTGATGTTCACCTTTCGATTTGCCAACATTTTACGTAACTTCAATTTTAAGAGCTCTACGTGTGTGTAGGGTTGCTGTGACTATATATATATATATATATATATATATATATCAACAAGTTGGAACTTTCGTGCCTTTAGTAAGCTCCATCTGTTTTTTGTCAGCACAAATTATCGCAAACAATATTGGCTAAAATTTCATTCACATACCAAGGGTTCTATCAGCGTTTATCTCATTTATGTAAGAATTGAGAATAGCGACTTTTTTCAGTTGGTAGTGTCGACCACCTAACTTGAAAGACAAGATTATGTACGCAAATGACGTCGTTCTTTTCACCGTCTCGTAAACAAGCGTGGAAAGTTGATTGTTTAATTAACTCATTGTATCCGAAAAATTTTAAGATGTTTCTAAAATTGATTGGTCGTTTAATACAGGGCATTATATGATTTGGGCCGGGGAAAGTACGGCCGCATGTCACACACCACAGGGAGTCGGTTAATTAAGCCCAACTGTGTACCAATCCCCTTTTGGTGGTATAAAATAAGGTCGCACATGGCAAAGAGTTCCTTCACTCATGGGATTGTTAAGAGAGTCTTGATTGTACTTGCCGCCGTTTGGGTTAGGATGTTTTCAAAATTGCCCCAGCCACCTTTAGCAGTTGTTACTAATTTGTCTGTTTCTATGTGTAGACATTGAAAAGGTTTTTCACTTCGATTTCATAGTCATACGCTGGTTAGGGTACTTCCATCAAAAGGAAGTAATATGTGCAATATCCATTTTCTGTTGCCTTTTTGTTCTTTTTACTTTCTTCAGTTTGCAGACACGTCTTGACTACAGTAGAATATGATCACTGTTACAGTATACTCTTCGTAGCGTTTTACATTCTTTGATAGAATTCTTGAAGCGGTGGTTCATACAAACTTAATCAATCTGCTCCCTTGACTGATCATCAGGACTTTTCCATGGATATAGTCTGCGTTTATGGTGTTTGAACATTGCTTGTAATGCACATGCTTTTTGACTTGCACCACTCCATGAATTTTTCTCCTCTGTCATTTGATTTTCCCATTCCATATTTGCCAGTAGCCTCTGCGAGTTGTTTGCTGCCTACATTTGCATTAAAATCACCCATAACTGCACGGATATCTTGAGATTTTCATGTTGGCACTGATTTATTAAGGTCTTCATGGAAAGTCGTACGTTTTTCACCTGATGATTCTGATGTTGGTGCTTAATCTTGTAGAATGTTGATGTTACTTTCTTGGCGTTAGTTTTCACGACCATTACTCTGTCCGATATGGTCCTGCAACCCAAAAGATATTTTTTATTTCTTTTGTCATGATGATTTCAATTTCTTTTCTATGTTAATTACAACCAGAATTTTAAAAATTGTGTGGTTTTCATAATGTAAACATCCTTTGTCTGCCCTGTGTGTCTCACAGAGCCCTAGAATGTCAAGTTTTGCTTTGTACATCTTTTTGGAGTACGTTTTTAAGTTGACCAGCTTTGAAAAGAGTTCTGACATTTCAGTACCAGTTTGTGCACAGTAGTCTGATGAGGATCGGACGTTACCTGTGTTACGTTACCGAGCAAGCTTCCATTTCTCTGGATCATGGTCCCATTTACGCCGTTGATTCTAGACATTCTTGGTTTCATGATCATGGTTGTACAAGGAAAAGGTACGAAGGTAGTTTCCCGTTTCCTGCCTTCAGTGATTATAGAGTCCAACCGTCTCTTTTACCATCTGGTCACCTGCCCACTGAAGCACTTGTTGTCACAGACGTCGTAGTTCATCCATGAACTGTACAGTCACCGTTGGCCCTCGGAATCAGTTTGACGCCGTACCCAAGATGGGTTATACAACCAGCAGTGTTTTTTCAATTACACAATCATGTGGTAAGATTATTATGTCTGACCTTTTCCAGGTCATAGGAAGGTTGTCAACGAAGACTAAAGGCGACCACCTGGGCACTAGAGAAACCTACCCCTCACCGGACACCAACCCGATATGTCATGGTCTCGGTGAGAGCTAACAAGTTGCTTAAGGGTGACCTAAAGGTAATTGTGGCAAAGGATGACCTCATTCATGCACGCCGAAACTCCACAACCGAATGCAGTTTTTTGTTATACCCAAAGTCATGCATGACGAGATATTTTGAGTCTATAAACACAACTGTGGAGGTCCTTCTCATTAAATATATTGTCTGTTGAAGATTACTTTGATAACATAAAGTCAACGAAACAAGCTTGTCCGTTGCCTCCATGTGAGTGTGCACTGAATTAATAAACAGTTGACCGATGATACTATGGACTTTCCTATGTTCTAGCAATTTTACATTGAAAAATTGTAATATTAATCTAAATAAGGTATCTTAATAAACAAAAACTACGGTTATGGCAAAAATGCCAAATTTTTTGTAACTACTACCCAATCAAGAAGACCTATTATGTTTAATGAGGTCGTCTGTGAATAGGTATCATCCGTTTTTTCTGAAATAGGGGAAATGGGCAAGAGACACTAATTTTCTCCTAAGGCCAGTTTTAAAAACTTTGGTCGTAACTTTGTGAAACTATTTAGTTTCCTCATAAAACGTGTTTATGCCATTCCAATTGTTTCAATTTTGACTTAAATTAGACTAACTGTTTGATATTTTTATTCGACCGAGATTTTTATTTTTCACTCTTGGAAACACTTTATTGTTTGAAACATTGAGTCCTTTTATTTCAATTTCATGTTAATCTTGATTTGTAAACACAATTAAAAGAAGGCTTGCGTAAAAATTTTCTACTATTTTCACTCTACTAAGATATTAATTGTTTTGTCTGTAAAAACAAGCCCACGAAATGTTTCCTCTATCATCAAGCGCGTTTTTTTATCAAATGGTTTACTTTCGATACTAAAATTTTTATCCTATTTCAATTTCATTTTTTATCGCTGCGGGATACTAAACATGAAAATATTTTGTGATTTAAATTATTTACGTTGTGTTATGATGAGATCTTTAAAAATGATGGGTTTGATTAATAAACCATAACCTTGGGCGGAGAAGATAAACCATTAAGCTGTCAAGAGTATCATCGGACATTTCTCTATTTACGCTAGAGGGAGAAAAGCTCCTTATTACAGTAGCTCTCCATGTATTATTCAAATTGATATTTATCTTTTGCATTTAGGCTCCTAATAAAGCAACTTACTTTTGTGAAATCTATTGTGAAATAATTTTTAATTATTTCTGTCTTAAACTCTTAGCTACGCAGCCTTCACAATAATCTCTTATTATTATCATAACCTAAAACATGATAAAACTTTCCAGGAATATATATTTGTCAGGTTTACAGGGGCATGATCCATGTTACAATTGATTTCTGAATTGCAGATTCATATTTGATGAGGCTAGCCTGCATAAATATTAATTTTTAAAACAATTGTAACTGTTTCACAGTGTCAAACCTCGTAGCTGATTCCCATTGACTGAGTTGATTCCTGATAACAATTTTGATTTCTAACAATTTTATGGGAAAACTAATTCCTTAAAAAGATAATTGCTTAGTGTAGAATATAAGTACGTTAAGACTAACGACATGGAACATTTAAGACTTCTCAATGACTTTTTGCGACAACAGAAAATAAAGTAAGTACAAAAATGAAGGTGACGAAGTGCTTTTAGATAAGATGAGGCTGGTTGATTTGATTCATCTCCAAATAAATGCATGGTATTGTGAACAAACAAGTCAGCTTCCTCCACCAGTACATATAAGGAAAAGGAAATGGACATGGATCGGGCATACCCTCAGGAAAGCCGAAGGCAACATTACTCGGCAAGCCTTGCGATGGAACCCTCAAGGCAGACCGAAAAGAAGAAGACCTAGAGCCATCTTGCGTAGAAGTCTTGAACAGGAGATGAAAAACAGCGGACATAGTTGGCACACCATCATAACCGCAGCCCAGGACAGACACAGATGGAGGGAGATCGTTAGCGGCCTGTGCTCCATGCCGAAGTGAACAGGTTTCAGTCAAGTAAGTCATTGTGAGATTTATAAAACTGGTGCTTGAGTGGTGTGATTTGCAGCTACTAATAGATAGGTTATATTAGTTTCTTCTGCGTTTTGCGTATGCCTGTAAAGATAACCTATATTTTAATTAATCTATTGTCCGTGTGTTCATTATATTTCAGGCCATACTTAAGAAAGAGGTTTATAATACATGCATGAAAGCCCTTCAAAATAGTAACAGGATAGGTTGTTTTTGGTGACTTCAGGCTACTTCGGACCGCAAAATTGCCAAAAACCCTTCTGGTTGGTAGGAACTATTAAGGATCAGTAGGGGTTAGAAGGGTGTAGTAAGGAATAATTTAATTTAATTAGGGTTGGGAAGGGACCCATTTTGTGACTACTACTAATAACAATAATAATAGTGATAATAGTTAAGATGATGTTATCAGTAATGATAGTAATTGTAGCCACTAGATAACACACTGCTTTATGAATCTACCTATGAATCGCAAGGCAAATCTTTTAACTATGTAGATTGAAGGATCAGTTGGAATCAAATTGTCAATGTAGATTAGAGGATTATTCTAAATTTGATATTATGCAGGTTAAATTTTAAATGATGGAGACGTTATGTCTTTTTCATTTAATATATGGTTCACTATATTTCTACCTTAACTAAGGCATCATGAAAAACAATCTGCAGGAATTAGAGCTAAAAATAAATACATTAAGAGCATAGAAAATTAATTTTGTCAAGTATACCAAATGTAAATGCTTGCTTCAACGTGACTTATATATGCTTCCAAAGCATTCGCTATATAAATTCTAAAAAACATGTATTTTAAAGTTTAAGAATAAATTTCAATTAAAACTGTAAAATTTTCACTTTTTATAGCAGTAGAAAATATCCACTAAAACAAAACTTTGAACAGGACTTTCTCACGATTATTTTCAAAACGGACAACGAACATAATAGCAGGGTCTCCACGTTGATTGCTTACAACTGGCACCACGTGTTCGGTAATTTTTACCACCTTCGAAGGAAGGAAGCTCTCACCAGCTGGTTAACAACTTTATTGGTTACATCAAGTAGCCATTTTTGAATCTGCGAATTGCAAAAGGCTAGCTCGCTTGACCATTTAAAAAAATGTGAAACGGACTTTTGTCGATTTCTCGTATTAATACATTTTTTAAGATAAATAATATTAACTTTAGGAAATTTATCCGAGTTCTGTGTTCCGTGTTCTGTGGGCTATTCCAAAACAGTCAATGTANAAGGACTGTCTCACGAGTAATTTCAAAACGGACAACGAACATAATAGCAGGGTCTCCACGTTGATTGCTTACAACTGGCACCACGTGTTCGGTAATTTTTACCACCTTCGAAGGAAGGAAGCTCTCACCAGCTGGTTAACAACTTTATTGGTTACATCAAGTAGCCATTTTTGAATCTGCGAATTGCAAAAGGCTAGCTCGCTTGACCATTTAAAAAAATGTGAAACGGACTTTTGTCGATTTCTCGTATTAATACATTTTTTAAGATAAATAATATTAACTTTAGGAAATTTATCCGAGTTCTGTGTTCCGTGTTCTGTGGGCTATTCCAAAACAGTCAATGTACCTTTACATTGCTTCCTTTAGACAAGGCCACATGTTGATATTTCCCTCCAAAACAAAGACTCACACATTTAGTAAAGGTCTTATGAGTGAGCAAGCATAAAACTAAAGTATAATTTGAAATATTGTGTTCCAGTGAACGGATTTTATCTGCCATCTTCTAGGCATACTGGAAGTTATCTAAGTTTTGGAAGATTTTTTTACTTGATTAATCCCCTGCAGATTGTCTTAGAAAGTACACAATTTCATTAAAATATTAAACGAAGTTAACAAAATATTTTTTACTTACATAGACTTGAATCGAGCTGAGCACATTTAACTTTTCCTCAGGTATTTTCCATCTAATTCCTGACTTCTACCAAAAATATCTCTCTGTTTCATAATTTATATGTCTGTATCTATTTATAAAGAAAGTAGTGAGACATATTCAAAGCTATCTGAAAGTCATTACAAAATACTTGCAATAGAATAGGCTACAGAAGGTGAATTGACGTTATATTTTTCAGATCAAGACATTGTTATATAATTGATTGGTCTCTGTAATGTCTCTTCATACTTCTAGAGGTCTAATGTGACAATAAAATTTAGCTTAATTTTATCACAGTTTGATATCATAGCTGAGGAAAACATGGGAGTTTTAGGGTTTCAAATATGTTTTTAAAGTAGGCATTTTTCTTTGTGGATTGTTTTGGAATTTGTTTTTAAAAGACTCCACAAATCTCTTAACATAATTCAAATTCTTGAGGAGTTTGTTTCGGATTTAGAGGCTACGTATTATAATTAAAATAGTATTTTAAATTAGAAATATTTAAAATTGGGAAAAAATCTAAAATTTTAGGTAAACCTTCTATTGACATTTCAACAAACAAGGAAAGTCTGTTCTTTACACAAAACTCCATAGAATTTTCTCCCTCATCCACTCAGATGATGGGTGTTGGACTAAAGGTTTCAGATTCTGATTCATTACTTCTGTCTTCAGCAATGCTATGGTTAAAACAAGGAAAGGAGGAAAAAATTGAAATACACCTTAATCCTAATCTACGTAAAATTTAGACTTATTGTATAGCTTACCTTCTCCAACGATCTGATCAATTCTCATTTAATTAAAACCTTCATTGGGAAGAAAATGTGAAATGATAACTGCTAAAAGAGAAAAAAAAGATTACAGGCAAGTTCAAAAATATGCATCTTAAAGCCTTAAAACTCAATTTTAAAATGTAAATAATAATAAAAAACTGCACTTTTTTGTTTTGGGATGAAAAATAAATGAAACGAAAAGAAAATCTAGAACTTGATGCTTTATTTACGATATTTACAATATTTCGTTATCGGTCAGTTTAAAAAGGCATTTAATACAGTCTATGAAGGACAAGGATTTAACTTGGGTAAACATAGAATCGTGAGATATCAACATTAACGTTATGTGTTGCAGGCAAAAGAAATAAAACCTGGGATGAAAAAATGCTGGTAAAATAAAACATTTCCCAGCAATATTAGTGTCAGACAGGATGATAATTGCTCAGTAGTAGTAGTAGTAGTGGTGATGGTGGTAGTAGTAGTAGTAGTAGTAGTGGTGGTGGTGGTAGTAGTAGTAGTAGTAGTAGTAGTAGTAGTAGTGGTGGTGGTGACAGCAGTAATAATAGTAGTGGTAGTAGTAGTGGTAGTGGTAGTAGTAGTAGTAGNTTCTCCCTCATCCACTCAGATGATGGGTGTTGGACTAAAGGTTTCAGATTCTGATTCATTACTTCTGTCTTCAGCAATGTTATGGTTAAAACAAGGAAAGGAGGAAAAAATTGAAATACACCTTAATCCTAATCTACGTAAAATTTAGACTTATTGTATAGCTTACCTTCTCCAACGATCTGATCAATTCTCATTTAATTAAAACCTTCATTGGGAAGAAAATGTGAAATGATAACTGTTAAAAGAGAAAAAAAAGATTACAGGCAAGTTCAAAAATATGCATCTTAAAGCCTTAAAACTCAATTTTAAAATGTAAATAATAATAAAAAACTGCACTTTTTTGTTTTGGGATGAAAAATAAATGAAACGAAAAGAAAATCTAGAACTTGATGCTTTATTTACGATATTTACAATATTTCGTTATCGGTCAGTTTAAAAAGGCATTTAATACAGTCTATGAAGGACAAGGATTTAACTTGGGTAAACATAGAATCGTGAGATATCAACATTAACGTTATGTGTTGCAGGCAAAAGAAATAAAACCTGGGATGAAAAAATGCTGGTAAAATAAAACATTTCCCAGCAATATTAGTGTCAGACAGGATGATAATTGCTCAGTAGTAGTAGTAGTAGTGGTGGTGGTAGTAGTAGTAGTAGTAGTAGTAGTAGTAGTGGTGGTGGTGACAGCAGTAATAATAGTAGTGGTAGTAGTAGTGGTAGTGGTAGTAGTAGTAGTAGTAGTAGTAGTAGTAGTAGTGAGTAGTAGGTGGTGATGGTGGTGGTAGTAGCAGTATTTGCAATTTTATTTTGAAATGGAATCTTTGTATTTACATTTTAGCAATGGAGATATAATCTTTAACTTAAAAACTAAATTTTGTTACGGATACTTACGCTGTTGTACAGTGGTGACACATTATATGCTATGTGATTTATGGGGGCCTGGGAAACCTCCTACTATTATAGTAAGAATAATTGATACAATGAGCTTAAGAAGGGTCGGTAACTGAGTATTAACTCAGTTACCAATTCATCGTAACCTAATAGTACCTAATTTTGATGTGGAAACAAAGAAAACTTTTCTGTAGATTTTACTGCATCTTTCCTTAATGGTGAGCTAGTTCCGTATAGAACATACTAAAAATTGCACTCCTTTTTTCTATATTAGATTTACACTGTGTTAATAGTGTAGTTAATTTAGCACAAGTACCTGAATGAAATCTATAAGACACTTATAAGACACACCCTAATCTTTTAATAAATAAATTAAGCAATCTTTCTTATGATTATGTCCCATTTTAAGGTAGTGAAATTAAGTAATGGCTTTGTCAAATATCGTATGTATATATAATTTATTTAATACTAAATTTTTATTGACTTCTTTTTAAGAGACCTACTATTGGAATCCTTAGAACTAGAGCCCTGGTAGTAGAGACGAAAGAGTTTGTTTTTGATAAATTTGTGCATTAATTTGAGATAGGAGACAATTGGAATTTTAATGTAATTTTACTTTACTAACAGACTTTAAAAACTTATGACATTGTAAATCATATTTTGTTTAAATACAGGATTTTGTTCGATTATTTTCATCCACTTTCCTTTTTCTTACAGTAAGCGCGTAAAAAGTAACACTATTCATAAGGTGATTTTAAAGGTGAAGTTTTAGTTTGAAAATTGAAAAGTTGAGAAGAAAGAATTGAAATTTCTATCTACAAATTAAATATATTTTACTTTCATTCTATTCCTTAAATTGGTAAAGTGGGTCAAAGTGAAAACACGGAAAAATAAGTACTGTATGTATTGAAGTGATTGAATTTGCAGAATATATATTTATGATTCCCAAAATAATCTCATCTTTCTTTAGTGCTCAACTTCCAGGGCAGCCTAGCAAAAAGCAGCGCAAAATAGTAGGAAATATAATTAAAATTGTAATTTTTCTCTTTCCTTGAATGGGTTGTAAAAGAACTTTCCTGCGAACACTGCAGAGAATTCTCAACATCCAATTCAATCAAATGCAATTAATTGTAAAGAGGAGACCGAGGAAATCGTAAATTCTTGCCTCTTTCTTTACAAACATTTTTAATTGGAGGTTGTTATACACAATAACATGAAAACATCACATTTTCTTATAGCCTGCATCATGCATACAAAAAATCATATGACGATGGAGTAAACGAGACTCGTGCATTAAATCTGAACTGTACATTACAATTAACGAAAAGAACCTGTCCTTTTTATCACCAACAACATGAAAGATGCTTAATTTTGATAAACTTGCTCAATCATGTCAGTTTATTTGTTTTACTTAGATTTAGTCTGAGATTGCAAGAAGTCTTTTTTTTGTTCACCGTGATATCTACACTCAAAAACTCTATACTGATAGATCGGATTTAAACGGCTATGAGAATTTAAATGGATTCATTAGCAAACTGACGGAAAAAATAAAGATTCTAAGACTTCTATTTTATTGTAGGCGGAGCATGAGTATCTTACCAGGCCTAAAATTTAAGTTTAAATGAAGATATAGCTAAAAAATAGCTAATCTCCTTCTACTTTTGTTTTTCTATGATATTAAACATCGTTTTTCGTTTAAATGAGTATTCGTTATTTTTAAATGCACCACGGAATCATATTTTTGAAAGTGTTTGCTAATACATTGTTAGACGTCATCTCCTTTTTTTTAAGAGAACTGAAGTCAAAAACTGAGAATACTTTTAAAAGCATCTGTTTTTAAAGATTATAATCCTGTGTATATAACTACTACTCCATTCACTTCAACTTTGATTTATGTCGAGAATATATTTTGTTAAAATCCGTAACTTTTTAAGGCAGTGTATATTATCTCATCTGCTACAACAATTCCTTTGTTTTGTAAAGTTCAATTTTCTACTAATTTATTGATAGCTTACTTCCCTAATGTTGAAAGAATATTTTTGTTGAACTAAGAAACTGTGCACCATAGTTTTATAAATCACTAACTATGTCTAAATTTCATTTATTGTCCGATTTGGTCGAAACTAAGAAACGTAAAATGGTTTTATGATCATGACAATATTACAGAACTAAGTATTAAGCACTGAGGTGGTTATAGCTCCCAAGATGGAGTCACACAGAAACGATGACTTGAGGATGTGCAAAATACAATTTTGGGGATACAAAAGAGTAACTTTCTCTAAAATGTAAAATTTGGAGCTAATGATGCCATCCAGCTTTGCAGTTTTTTCATATATCTGGTATTCTTCAAACAACGTTTACCAAGATACCTTACTTTTGCTTTCTTCATAAAAAACGTTCCTATTTTTTTCCAGTTTTTAAGACATGTTTTAATGACAAGTAAAATGACGTTTACCATGGTGAAATGTTTATACTTTAAACTCAACTGTAACAAGGTGCCAAAATTAGAAAACACAAATCAAGCGGGCTTTTATCAATATCAAAAACAAAGAAAGCAGGGGGCACTTCAATAGTATTTGTGCATGATTGCAGAAAACCTGCTACATTTTGTGACTCGTTATCTAAAACGATGTAGATCATATAAAAACTCTTGCTGTCTGCGGAGACATACAAAGATTTGTCTCCAAGAGAGAAATGATATATAAGATTATGAGTAAAAGTTTGCAAATTACAGTAAATCGTGTAATAGTTATCACCGCAGCTCAGGAGTAAACAATAAAGTAAGAGCCTCCCTCTTATAAGTATTCCAACCAAAGAAGAAGTTGTTAGAAATATTTTAAAAAGTGTTACGTTTCATAGGGTGAGCTTTGTAGTGGGGATCTTAAACACATATTATAGACAATCATTAATTACAACTAAGAATTCGATGATACTATTGTAATCAATGTAAAATATTGGAAGAATTGTTTTACCTTGCCTTTTTTTTAATTAGAATTAAGTTCAAAACAGGTATTTCCTTTCATTTTTGTTCTTTCGTTCTTCGTCTAACTTTAATGCAGTACATTTAGTAAACTTTGAATTTTTTCAGCTCTTTTTCCAACTGTTGAAATAAGCGTTGCTCTCTGATAAGCTTCTTCTTCCGATAAGCGCTGTACCTGGAACTTGAAAAATTAAATCAGCGCTTACGAGGAACTATTGAATGAGAATTTCATAGAATTTTATCAATAAGCTGAGCAGAAAGAAAAAGGAAACAGTTAGTCTTGAGTGAGTATAAAAGCTACAATTCCACTCTTCCCGGCACGTGGACAGGCTGAAACTACAACATTTCATGTAATTAGACATTGCAAAATACACAAAACACAACAAACTGATAAACAGGGTAAACAAGAGTCATAAAAACAGAAGACTGAGGAGCAGAACTAATGACGATTTGGATAAAATGTAATAAGCATGTGCGTTTTATACCGTGTGTGTATGTGTGTGTGTGTTTGTTTGTACATATAAGAAAGGAAAGAGAGACAGACAGACACACAAACAGACAGAGATAGGGACAAAGACTGAGAGAAAAAAAGAGAGAGAGACACAGAGAGAGACACACACACAGAGAGACACACACGCAGAGAGACACACACACAGAGACACACACACATACAGAGACAGAGACAGAGACAGAGGGAGAGAGAGAGAGAGAGAGAGAGAGAGAGAGAGAGAGAGAGAGAGAAAGAGAGAAATGTAATGTGATATAACTAATGTAATTAATATAAATAAGTTTTTGTATATTTTTTAACTCATTCTTTATAGAATGTAGTCAAAAAAGGAAACTTTTTTTATACAATAAATTAAATATCCATCATCATTATTTTCTGCTTCCATTTTCATTAATAACTTTTCTACAGACCTGAGCTCCCCTTTGTTTCAAAAAGTAAGAGAACCTGCCACCTAGAAATCGGCGTTCCATTCCTTCATTTTAACAAAAAATATTTCTTTCCTCAGTTGTAGGGATTTATCAAGCACAATAATTTTTTTTCAATGCTACAATAGTGGCAGTGTCAAAATGATTCTACAGTGTAAAAATAGAAATAGAAATAGAAATGATGATCAGTGATAAAGAGCTTCCAATCTTCACTTAGTTGTCCCGAGAGCATTCTTTGCAGTACTTTTGTGCTGGCACCTATTTGCTAGTGATACTATTTTGCAATTGCTGACATATTTCTTTTAGTTAGCACTTATTTCTTATAAAAGTACAAGCTAGTTATGTAAATTACGTAAGATTTAGGTTTAACTTTACAAATATATCAAAATATTCCGGCTACCATTGAATCTCCATCTTATCGGCGAATTGTGGTTAAATTTAGTCCGTTGAGTGCTATCAAAGAAAATGTTGCAATGAATTTTAGATACTAGTTATCAGCTCAGTTTCTCGTATCTCATGTAACTCCTTTCTCTCAATATCTTCATCATCATGTAGTTGTTTTCTTTTCTTGTGATACCTCCAGCTTTTCTCGCTGTGGGATTGCTAGGTTGTGGAATTCTGGCTTTTGAGTGCTGCCCTCCATTATATGACTTGAATGTACAAAGTCTAAAGTCAGCTCTTACCTTTTGGCTTCACTAATATTTTTTTTCTCTTCCTTTCCTTCACAGTTCCATACATGACATGGTTTCATGTCCTATATGTTTCTTTACCATAAAAAAGACAACACCCTTTCTGTCTATTTAGTGTTAAAAGGAAATGCAAACAATACTGGATTGATTTAGTGGGACTTCCTACTGTGAAAGTTAATTAGAAAGGAAAAACATACGGATGTATTCCCATGCATGTCAATGAATGTTTTCTTACGTTTTCAATGTCAGCTCCTCTCAAATATAACCAGAACCTAACGAGTTTATAATATACACCAAACAAGGCTTGCCTGATCGTTTAAATAATGTAAGTGATAGAGGATTCATGATAAGATACCAAGGTTTGAGAAACACATCGATCTGAAATTGATATAGGAGCTTCACAATGTCAAGAGTCGCAGGCTTTTTCTGATCAACGTTAGAAAGGTACTTCTCCCATCATCAAGCTTTAAAAGTGAGTTGGTACAACTGTTTTATATTTTTCACAGTGTGCTTTCTTGGTGACATTAAAACATTTGTTTTAAGTCACTTTCCGTTCCTGATGATGGGAAAAATACCACTCGAAACGTAGGTCACAAAAGCCTTTTGGCTACAAAAAAGGATTAACCTTCTACTGCTTTCACTGACCTCATAAAATTAAGAATTTTTAAGACTTATCGGTGATCAAAGGCAACACTCAAGCATAGAAAAACGTTGAAATATCTTCCTCTATGCTATGATAAAAGATATATTATGTTAGTTTAAATGATAAAAATCAAGGAAAACAGCGATGAAAAATTCTCTACAACATATGAAATGTTTTAATAAAACAGAGAAACTAGTTTTGAAAATTGATTTTAACATATACTTTGGTAGAAAGCGTAACAGTTTCATTTAATCTGATGTTTTTCCAAATGACCTCCTAACCTTTGACAAATTGCCTTTTTTGAAAAAACCTGCATATCACAAAACGTAAAGTTTAATAGACTGAGAAAAGCTGTTTCCAATTTAATTAAGGAAATATACACTCTTGCTACAAATGTGGGTAAAACGTATTTGCTGGTCTTTCCGGCAATTGAAGGAAAGATTCAGATATATAAAGATTGATTTTGGAAAAGTTTTACAATTTCAAAACGATGCAAAGATGGTGATATATGCAAAGCATAATTTTTGTAAGCTCAGAATCAAAGTTCCTTTTCTACAGAATTGCATAGATATCAAAATTGTTCAAAAGGAAATTGAAAAAGAAATTAAACATAATAAATAATAAATGAAAGAACCCATTTTATTAAGACTTGATGATATCTTACTTAATAACTAGGTCTAGTAGAAAACATTTTCAAGGTGGAATGTAGAGATGCTTTCTTTGTAAGCACAGACACCCTAATTCTGACTTCCCAACAAGGTGTTATCTATATATATATATATAATATATATAGGGTTATCAGCTTAAAGTGGGGTAGCGTGAATCATTCACAGGCCCTTTCTAAATCACAAAATTCCGAAAGAGTCTGTACATAGGTCACTCCACAACTCCTTGCTTTACTCAGATTCACAGATAAGCCCCACAATATCCTGCTACTTTTTTCTATCCTGTGCCAGTTCTTTCAGATTTGTTTGAGTTCCAATCCACGAACAGTAAAAGTTGCTAGGTTTAAATTTTTCATCATGTTGTAATATTGTAATACTATTCTATGAATCTATAGACAAATTATTTACCTCAACTTTTGATTTCAGTAAACAGGAGCTTCGTCATTTGCTCCGCCATCAAAGGTGTTGTCTGAAGGTAAAATTCTTTTAGGATACTTTGCTCATAAAGAGTGTCCTCATTACGATACCTTGCAGTTGGTTTCCTGAAACCATTTTGTTAAAAATGGGAAATAACACTTGTCTTTCTGTCCCACTTTTTCTTGATCTGTTGCTTCCTTTCGAAAATTTTATAGATGGATATTTGTGAAAGACAAAAATGGGGCCACTGTTTACCAGGGGTTCCATCAATGAAAGACCCAGTATATAATAAAAGATAGACGACAAAAAAAAAATTATTGTATTTACAGTAGGATTCGACGCTAAAAAATTTACAAATTTTGGAAAAAAATTAAATGATACATAACCACATCAAAATCAGTCATTAAAATTAATATTTATATCTATATCTATAATTTTTGTATATATTATTATCTATCAAAAAAACGAAGCAGAGAAATGAGGTTTATACTTCCCAATTAGTTTACAGTGTCATATATCATTATTAACATTCTACTTTATAATTAGTTTATAATTATTATGTTATCATTAAGAAGTGAAGTAGGATCAGAGAACTTAGAGAAGCAAAATGCTTATACAAAAAAGCAAAGAATCATAATGCTATATTCATGATAAGATTAATAAGATTGGAACATCTATCGCGAAATTCGAAAACAAAGTTGCCAAAAATCTCGTTACCCAAGTTCAATGGAGACTTTACCAAATTTTACACGTTTTGGGAAAGCTTCGAAAGTATGGTTGAATCAAACGATGACTTATCACCTATCGACAAATTTAATTATCTAACTCATTCATTGGAAGGCGTAGCTTCGAGAGCAATTGAAGGACTACCGAGAAGAGATCGAACGTATCACTCGGCCGTAGAATTGTTGAAGGAGAGATTCGGTAACAAGCAGAAAATCATCAGTTCACATATGGATCAAGTCGTAAAAATTAAGGCTGCTTGTGACTCGGAAAATATCACTCAATTACAATTAGTGTATGACCAAATCAACATTCAAATACGCGGATTGGAAGCCCTGGGGGTAACATCAGATACTTATGGAAGTTTGTTAATACCAATCATCATGTCACGTTTGCCAAACCAGATTTCACTACAAATTGCTAGACATACAACAAAAGATGTGTGGTCATTATCGGAGGTTTTGGAACTTTTAAGAAAGGAAGTGGAAGCAAGAGAATTGAATCAAGATGTCACCGTCAACATGAAGGAAAAACAAAGAAACCCTGGATACTGTGGACATCACTATCAAAACAGGCCATCACCTACGCCTACATTGTCGACATTACATATGAAGGAATCAAAGATTGAATCGAGTAGGAACACGCCACTATGCATATTTTGTAACAAACGTCATTATTCTGCCGAATGTAGAACTGTTACAGATATCGCAAAAAGGAAGGAAATTTTAAAGAACTTGAGACGTTGTTTTATATGCCTCAGTACGAAGCACATCGCAAGAAACTGTGAAACTGGAAAACTCTGCAGAAATTGCCATGGACGTCATCATATTGCTATTTGTTTGGGAGAAGAACCAAGGGGAAAGAGAGATCAGGAAAAGGAGGGGTCGTCAAGCATAACAGCCACTAGTCATGGAAAACCGAAGAAAGAAGTTATGTTGCAAACTGCCAGAACATTTGCTTTTAGAGACAATCAAAACTATAAGGTACCGGTTAGGATTTTGTTTGATTCAGGTAGTCAGCGTAGTTATATAACTGATAATTTACGTATTAAGCTAGGTCTTGTTTCAGTAGGTAAGGAAACGCTTAATTTTAACACATTTGGAAACGCCAAATATCGCAAACAAACCTGCGAACGTGTTAAGTTAAATGTTGAAACATTAGATAATAGTCATATCGAAGTTACCTTACTTAGTCAACCGATAATTTGCTCATCAGTAAATTCGTTCTCAAACGTGAACTTAGAATTATACCCACATTTGATAGGCTTAGAATTAGCCGATCGCTCGGAATTCATTGAAAACGATCGTAACTGTATTGATTTACTGATAGGTGCAGATTTTTACCATGATTTTGTTTTAGGTGAAGTTATAAGGGGTGATTGTGGTCCGGTTGCGGTAAGTAGCAGGTTAGGTTGGCTTGTATCCGGACCAGTGTCTGTCACAACTAACGTTAGTAATTTATTTTTAACTGCAACTGTTGTTTTGGAAGAAATAAACGTAGAAAACGCTATTTCGGAGGTTGAAGAATTGAACAATTCTTTTAAACACGTTTTTGAGGTCGACCCTGTTGATAGCGTTTCGGAAATCGAATTGGAAAAAACAAGTTTCGTAGAAGCTTGCAACATTCACTTCAACGGTGAACGGTATGAAGTAAATCTTCCCTGGAAGCCCGGCATGCTCGAAAATCTGTCTGACAACCGTCAGTTGTGTTTAAAGCGTTTAAAATCACTGCGATCACGACCAAGCAGTGATACAAGGCTCTTTGAATCGTATGATCAAATTTTTCGTGAACAATTCGCCGCAGGGGTTATTGAAAGGGTCCCGGAAGACAAGGAAACCAAGCTTAATTCATACTTCCTTCCACATCATGGTGTTACCCGTGACGACAGGCAAACAAGTAAACTGCGTATTGTGTTTGATGGTAGTGCTAAGTCATCAAAACTTTCTTTGTCACTTAATGAATGCCTTGAAATGGGTCCGAATTAGGTACCAAAAATTTTTGATCTGCTTAAAAAAATTCCGTGCTAATCCTATCGCCTTGGCAGTAGATATCAAAAAGGCTTTTCTCCAAATTAGTATTTTTTGGTTCGATGACACTTCTTGCGATAATCCTACCATTGTTCAGTATAGGTGGGCCAGATTACCTTTTGGTCTGACGTCATCACCTGCTATTCTGGGTGCGACTTTAGACAATCATATCGCACTTCACAAGGAAAACCACCCAGATTTAATTGATTCGATTTTAATGTTTTACGTTGATGATTTGACCACGGGGTGTCAATGTGTAAGTAATGGTTTAGAAATTTATGACGCTGCGAAGGAAGTCACAAAAGTCGCAGGTTTTAATTTACGTAAATGGAACTCAAACTCAAAAAAACTGCTTGCGGGTATCGAACAAAGGGAGAGTGAATCGATTTATTCTCATCCTAATACCAATAGCTTTTCAGGACAAGAAATCATGACAACAACTGAACGTAGTGACGAGACCAAAATTTTTGGGGTCAACTGGAACAAAGAAACTGACCAGATACACTTTGACGTAATCACATTAAACAAATACGCTCAAACATTACCTGTTACGAAACGATCATTGTTGAAACTAACTGCTAAGTTATTTGACCCCTTGGGTGCACTGAGTCCTTTTGTTATCAAACTCAAATCTTTATTTCAGGCCATGTGTATCGAGGGTATATCTTGGGATGAGGAACTTCAGGGTGAATTTCGCTTAAAATATGTTGATCTTATTTCACAGCTTAATGAATTAACTCAGATTTCATTCCCCAGGTGTTATTTTAAGAACATGAATATCAAGGATATTCAGTCACACGGGTTCTCGGACAGTAGTGAAAGCGCTTTCGCATCGGTAATCTACATTAGAGTTGAGTACGATAACGGTGAGATTGACGTAAATTTTTTATCATCCAAATCGAGAGTTACACCTATAAAATGTCAAAGTACCCCAAGGTTAGAATTAATGGGAGCTTCTCTTTTAGCCAAACACATGAAATCGGTTACTGATGCACTTGTAATCAAATCATTCGAAGGAAAATTACCTGTGTATTTTTGGGTCGATTCATTGACAGCTTTATGTTGGATTCGGAACAACAAGCCTTGGAAACAATTTGTTAGAAATCGAGCGGAAGAAATTTTTAAGGTTTCTTCTCGCAATCAATGGAGGTTTTGTCCTGGAACCGTTAATCCAGCCGATCTACCGTCTAGGGATACCCGGGGGGCCTTCTGGGGAACATGCTATGGTGGGAGGGCCCCAAGTTTCTTAAACTTTCTTTCTCAGGATGGCCTAGTGATTTATCAACAGGAAGTTCAGAATCAGATGCATATCAAGAAATAGTAAAAAATCCACCACAACTCACTTTTGCTCTTCTTGCAAAAGAAACATCAGGAAAGTTATCGAGTGTTGTAGATTTCGGTAAGTTTAGTAGTAAAGGTAAGCTGCTAAGAGTTGTAGGTTGGTGTTTCAGATTTATTCGCAATTGCAGGGAACGCACAAAGGTCAAAGAATCAGAATTAGACAGTAGTGAAATTGCTCACTCTGAAAAGGTCGTTATTTGTTCGGTACAGTCAGAATCTTTTGAAAGGGAAATCAAATATGTTTCTAATGAGAAACTTCGTATTGATCGTAAACCCCTGTTATTTGTGTCACAATTCAATCTGTTCATGGATAGTGAAGGTATATTAAGATCGAAATNAAAGGGGTCCGATACGTAAATCAAACATTGCCGTTGGTGATATCGTTGCAGTACGGGACGAACATACAAAACGTCAATTTTGGAAACTAGCTCGTATTTGTGAACGTATTGTTGGTAAGGACGGTAACGTACGTGCAGCCAAAATTCAGGTTGCAGACGAGAAGGGTACAAAGGTAACTCGTGCATTAAAACACTTATCGCCGTTAGAAATCTCGCACAGAGAATCAGATATTCAGATAAATCGTATTCCAGAAAAATCAGCCAGAAAAACAGACAGTCAGAAACAAGAATCTGTAGTTAATACCAGATCTAGTAGACGAACGGCAGCTGTTATAGGAGAACTTCTAAGAAAAGACAATATGTGATTTTTTATACACTTCGTTTTGTTTATGAAATCATTTTGGACTGTAAACCTTCACATTGTTATTATGTTGACCACTTCGTAGGTCAACCGGGGGAATGTGTTGGACTGTGTTAGTCCCAGCTAACTTCTTCCGGTAATTCTCAAGTGATTAATCAAAGTTGTCAATCAAGCAATGTAATTACTAGTTATAAACACGCATGACTCATGGTAACGACAGGAAGAAGTCAGCTTTTTCATTCAAGTATTAACAACAGGAAGAAGTCAGTCGAACATCATGTGATAAACTATTCAATTTCGTTTATGTAAAAGGAGGATAATTGTACCTTGTAAACAGTCTTTCGTTTTTGGATTCATGAAGTTACAGTTTTCTTATAAGCGTTTCTTATTTGGACTCATACCACTTCTCAACAAGTGGTTTATACTATTCTTAGATCTGTTTTAAACATTGAAATGAATGTAGAGAAAGCAAAAGGGATGGAGGGTATCAATGTAATCAGGGAATATATAAGTGATATGAGAGATACAGACAACACAGCACCCGTTGCAGGTTCAGAAAAGAACTTGCAAGACATTGTAGACAAACTTGTTAGAAAAAGCGAAAATGACTATCCTAAAGTATAAAGAAAAAACGTTGTATGGTTATAATGAAGGGAAAAAAGACGTTAGATGTCACTTAATGTCAAACTAAGACGTCGTCAAACAGATGAACAATTTTATCATTTTATCACAATTTTAACAAGTTCCATGCAGCTCTTTCGTTATTACGATCCGTCTCTAACACGCCCCTTCTCTCTTTTAAACATTGAATGATGAGTTAAAGGTGTTACAGAGACGTTCTTGGGACATTTGCATTTAGAGCTCGATGGCTACTTGCTTGGGATGAAATTCGTTGTCATTTATCACCTGAAATTAGATCATTATTGATTCAGGGTCACATTGACCCAGTTATTCTTCCAAGAGGCTATACAAAGTTTGTTTGAGCACCTGGCGTAAGCTGGAACAACCGAATTAAAGACCATTTAAGAGAGATGTATGACAAGTGGCTTGCAGAAGAAAATCATCAACTTACAGCTCACAACTCAGGAAAATATGCTTCCCCCTTTAAAATAGTAAACGGGCTCTAAAGATCTGGAGATTACTGAGAGAGGAACTCATTCGAGAGAGCTTTTAAATATGTCCTTTTAGTTGATCACTAAATCCATCTCAAGGTGATCAACTCATGAATATTAAGTATAGCCCATGTAAAGATTTCCAGGCTTGTCTTTAATCTCTAGAAGAAACTCCTATTGATCCAATTAAAGAAATCCCAGAAGATGATATTCTTCTGAAAGGTATTGGTAATTTAGTTATTGATTTGGATAAGGATGAGGATACTGTCATAGACTAAGACTTTAACAACTTATTGAAGATATAAATAATGCAGGTTTTTCATAGTTCTGATCTTAGTTTTCTAAATGAACCCGCATCTTTAATAATTATCTCTCTATAAAGACCCTCTCTAAGACCTTCAAACTTAAATAAGCTCCCGGAGCTTCATACAGCTTTTAAGGTATTTAAGTAGTAAGTTTGCAAGCAGTGAAATGATGTGACACAGGAATACAAAAAAAAATGTTTTCGCAAATAGAAAGACCAAACAAAACATAGAACAAAGATAAATATATTTGGAAACTTAGTTTTAGAAAAATTGAAATAATTACAAAGCACGAAAAGTCTCTTTTGGTCATGTACGGAAGAGAACCTAGAACGTAACACCTAAAAAGTTCAAAGAAAACAAAACACTAAGCAAGCAAGGCAGAGTTGTTGCTTATTTAACGAAAAGAAAGCGACAAGGTTGGACAACGAATAATTTCATAACAAGCACAAAGGGCAAATACGTTTTGGCTGCAATTATAGGCAAAGCTAGATGTACAATGTACTAAGAAAGCTTCAGTAAGTGGAATGGTGTTGAATTAAAAAGGATGTTGCTTCATTTAATGAAATTCTGTGTGACTACTCCTGATGCCCAGCGCATTTTTGTGGCTCGTTATTTAAAAATTATTCGGGAAAAGAAAAAAAGGCGAAGGACCTTAGCTATTTTTCCAATTTGCTTTACTCTTAGAACATAACATAGTAACATACTCACACCACTATTTTTTATTAGGTATTTTTACTTTTCGTTCTTTTTTGTTATAAAGTCTTTTCTTTTTATTGATTTTTATCTCCGTTTATATATGTGTACAGCTATGTATATATATGTATATATATATATATGTATATATATGTGTATACATATGTGTATATATAAAAATATATGTTGTTGGTTTAGACGTATTTTATCTATTTCAGTCATTTCGCTTTTACACAAAAAACACACTTTCGTAACGAATTTTAATATTTTAGTTGATGTGATTTTATCCTTTTTTAAAGTACAGAATAAAGATTAGAATACAATCAAAATATAAATTTCAAAATCGTCAGCTCTGTTGCTTTCTGCTGTCTTTATTAACTATCCTCAAAGTAGCAAACACGGTGTTCTATCGTCCCAACAACAATCGTTTCATTGGTAGAGTTGAAAGACGAACTATTGCAAAATGACAATTTTGAAACGTTTTTCAGAGGGAATTTAATCCTTTTCATTCCGTTTTCACTTGTCCAGATATACAAGAAGAAAAATGGAAAACAAAAAGCAACAAATGTACTCAAGAAACATTGCTGCTGAGATATTCCGTGTTACTGAAACTGATTCTTCTAATGAAACTATCACTAAACTACAGATTTTAAATGCTTGAAACCGAGTCATTGACGTTTGTCCATTATATTATGATATAAAATAGATCTTAGCATCATGATATCTTTTATAAAAGAAATAAAACATAGTAACGTACTTACCAATCAAACAGGCAACCAGAAACACAGAAAATCCAAAACCTAAGTAAAATCACAGAAAAAAAATTAATTTATCCTTTTGGCAAACTGTTTTTGCAGGCTAACCATAGGGAAATTTTCAGCTGGCTATCATAAATTATTTAAAAGAGGAGATTATATGTTCAATCATTGTTGGACTAGGGTATTATAAACACAATAGTTCCTGAATAAACGTCTATTTATCCAGGTCTTCTAACATCAATCAAATAAAAAACCATACACCCCCATTTAAGGAAATTCGATAAATTTGTCTACTCCTATTTTGTAGAATATTTTCAGGGTAAAGATAATGGTATATTGTGTCCAGAAGTTTCTTTTTATTTCTTACAGTAGCACTGAAAAAATAATGTATCGAAATTTGCAAGCAATAAGTGAAAATATGTTTCATTGAAAGGTGTGTTACTGTTGTGATATAAAAGACAGTTTTTTTGACTGTGTTCAAACAATCAAATTCAATATCAATTTTGAAAATATGCTTGGTGGGTTATTCAAAAATTAGAGAAAGAGATCTTTGCCGATACATTTCACTTTTTATTCGTAGGAAAGTAAAATTGCTGCTTTGGTTTTATTGTCATATCCTTTCAAATTAAAAGAGCGGAATTTCCATGAAAATGTCTCATTTGACTGTTTCTCGAAATTTCAAATCGTTCAACGAAACGAATTTTCAAAATGAGTCAAAATCATATAACTCTTTTAAGCTCAGAAATAGTGCTACTTCTACACTGACTCGATATGCTTTACTCTTGGAAACTATTTTCCTCTTCAACAGCAGTAAAGAATTTTTCTTCTCATCAATAGCAATAATTATCTTGTTGCTTCACCATCATCATCATCAATCGGGTGCACCCGAATTCATACTCAGCATTCTCCACGAGTCTTTGTTCTTCATTGACTTCTAGAGATCGGGTATTGGAAGACCTGTGTTTTTCTGGAGCAGGGTAACATAGCCCAGTGTAGGTAGACATGGCGTAGATTCCACAGCAGAGTGAGCGCTGCATGTTCTGCACTTCTGAAGCAGTGTCCTGTGAGGCGAAGTCGGTGTCCTGTAATGGCATCGGTAACGTTGGGTAGTTTGTTGCTTATTCTACCATATTTTACTTTTAGTAGCCTTATCGGGTTGAGCGAGTTACCCATACCCTCTCCAGTCTCTTTGTGAAGATGACTGGTTACTTTAACCCTAGGTTAAGTTGCTCCACTGATAGTGCCACATCTCCTGTGAGTTGCCAGGAAAATAATAAGCAGCTTTCTATTTGCTTCGATTAGAGTGTCCAGCATATCTTGTTTGCTGTTCTCTGACCAAAGTTGATACAGGAGGGATTTATTCGAATAATTTTTATATGCTCTATCAGTATTCTTCTCATTTTGGGATAAGTCCCAACGAGAGCACTCAAAGCTTTAATTGTGCGTGTAGTTAAGTCCTTGTCCGTTGATGAGATTTCACTTGTGTGATACGTAAAGCTTTCAACTTCCTTAAGAGGCTTCTCTTATAATTGTTGATTGTTTTATGTTTACGTTGAGAGTTGCGTTCACAATTGGTATCCTACTCATTAGTACGAGTAGCACAAACAAATTATACCTATAAAATAACCCCACAGTGTAACAAATAGCTGGAAACTAGTAATTATTCATATACTTTTGTTTTTTAATCAGCTGCTATCCAAACTGTTGTTAATATTTTGAAACGAGAGAAGGAAAAAAGGAAGAGTTACGGTAAAGCCGGGGCCCCTATATTTTAAAAAAATGACCTTCCATTTCCTCTTTAAAATGTTTGAATTTCCATGTAGTTATCAGGGTCTAGACCATCATTGTCACTCCTAGCGACAAGCATGATATATCACACTATTCCAGATCCTACTAATGGTGGTGCTTCTACTAATAATATCACCAACGGCTGCTCCAGGCTCAATGAATTGCCTAGAAAACGTAGGATCAAAGCCCCAAGTCATCAGCTGTTCGGTCACAAAATGGCACTTGGCTGAACATCCATTTATTCGACCGAAAACGTCTCAAAACTTTTATCTTTGCAGCCTGAGTGTTGGTATCTTACCAAATATATTTGACAAAATCAAACCTCGTCGACTAAGTCTACTCATTCCCGCAGGAATTTGGCTCCACAATATCAATACTGAGCCACAAAGAATAATGACTTTGTGGATCAAGTTTCCCTCATTAAAGATGGTTAAGACCATGCTTCCTTCTGCTAACGCCTGACTGAGAAAGAAACCTCCTTTTAAAACTCATGGACCAGGAGCTCTACAATTTTGCAATTTCCGTCAGTCATATCCTTACAAAATACAACAGGGAAATCTGTTTTTCAATCAATAATTTAGCAAGACGTCTTAAAGAGGTAACCTTTTTGCATACTGATTGCTATTACTTCACATTTTCTCTGCAGTCTACTGTCCTCTATCTAATTTGTGTACACCTTTTATCATCTCTTTGTTCATACATGATTGTTGAAACACCTGATCATTCTCAAGTGTCCCACAAAATAGAAAATAGACCTGGGGGGAAATTAAACACAAGCGAAAAGAGGACAGGGATTTTAGAGAGTGATAATTAAAGCCAATAAACTAAGTCAAACAATATGTTCTAGTACTATTTGATTAAAAGAAAAGTAGCTTGCACTAGAACAGGTGTCTGGCTTGTCAATTAAACTCCTGCCTTCTCTCACGCACACAGACTTGTCAAATTAAAAAGAAGAAATTTATTTATAATGATTTAATTGTGTTCACACATTGACACATCCTTAATTCAGACAGTTTAAGGCCACATCAAGCTTAGTGTTTGCGAACACACCTTTGTAATTGTCGATTATTTTCTATTTTGAAACAATGCCTCGTTTCATAGAATTTCTCTTACCAGCAAAATTAATTTTTGCCTAAAAAGGTGCTTAAAATAAACATAACTTTTAGTATTAGACGTCACTAAAGTACCTAACTCTGAATTTAATAAACAAGATAATATTTGAAATTGAACAGGATATCAATAATACCAGAAGACTTGTCTTTTCATTTTAACAATAAGAACTGTAGGTGTTTCAGGTTACCAGGGGTGGGGGGATTAAAGCAATGCACTAGTTCTCTCGATCTTCTTTGATTTCACTTCAAATTAAATAACTGGCCGAATTGGTAGAGAAAACTTCAACAAGCTAAATTCTTAAATCATATAAGTGAGTTATATTTAGAAAAGTTGAAGAAAGGTCATCGGTCAGAAAGAAAAACTCAAAATTTTGCAAATATTTGCTTCAGGAACTAAATGATCTATTGGAATTTCATTATATAAAAGTTTAAAAACAAAACCAGCCTTTTTACTGCAACTTTGGCAGCAAATGATAAGCAAGCAATGACAGATTTTGAGGTCTTCAGTAGGCGAAGATTTCGTGCGTGAGGAAATTATAAAAAACCTGTTATATGTAAATATAAACAATGTTCAACTTTAAACCCCATCTTGCCATCGAGTCTTACTAGAAATGAGATATCAGTTTACTGTGCAGAAAAGAAAACATTAAAGGTTCTGTTAAAAAGTTAAAAATAAGAAACACGTCAGGAATGCGTTAACAGACCACACGGGTTTGAACTTGAATTAAAAGAGAATTTATTGATTCATCGTAACAACACCAATTTTTTATTTTTAATACTACACCAAGACTTTTCTATTTATTTTGTAGTGATTGATCAATGGAAAAAAGGTTTGATGTCTTGTATATTTCTAGTTGATCGTTTCTTGCTTTAACAATGTAGACTTGCAGCTTGTTTACATTCTTGTATGTGTTGATTATAACGAAATCTCAGGTCCACTTAATGGTCGAGATCCAAAACGTGGAGAATATAATTATATGTTACGTGAATTTTCTCTTTTTTTAATACGTGAGTACCTGAGAAGCTTGATGTTAAGTCAAATTTCCTTATGGTGTAAGCTAAAGGCATATGGTTGGAAACGGAGGATTAAATAAGTGATTGGATCATTCAAATCATTCTGTACTCTGAACAAACATAAAACTGATTTTATAGTTTGTGAATCTTTGAGAAATACCTTTGCTTCGTGTACATTCAAATGTTTAGGGAAACAAAACAATTGGTTTAAATAACCGGTAGTTGAACCTTTGATGACAAAATCACACAAATAGGATCTACAGCAGACTCCCGGATATTCGAACTGCACTTATTCGAAATTTTCGGTTATTCGCAGCAATTTTCAATCCCCTTGGATTTTCTAACCCCTTTTAAGATAAATCTCTCTCACTTATTTGAACTTCAGTTATTCAAATTTTCAGTTATTCGAAGCGTTTTTCATTCCCCGTGGGCCTAAATTCTCTTAGTTATTTGAAGAGTTTGGCCAAAAAATGGATTTTTTAAATAAACGTAAGTAAAAATAACTTTATTTCTCAAAAAAAAAAACTAATCAAAAAGTAATTTTTCTAGCAATCCCACCAGCTTTTCATCTCCAGAAAACTGCAACATACATGGGATTCTCATCCCTTTGTCATCGCCTTTGTTGATAACCTTTCCTTTCACTTTGACTGAACAACTGTTCATCGGGTTTGATTTTAGAAAGTAAAATATAGTCTTGTCATATTTTCCACTTTTTCCTTTAGGTAAGTGACCCACTATATTGTTCTCCTTGTCATCGACAACTGCCACTGCGTACTTGTCAACTTCATTAGTAGGCTCCATTCTTGTTTTAATAACTTGTTCAATAGCAGGTTCCCATTTGTTTCGATACACATGAAACGCCATAACTGTCGACTCAGTATCAAAGTTTTTAGAAAGAATTATCTCAATGGGGTCTTCATTATTTATGATCATCGACACAAGATCCATGTTGATTGCTGACTGCCGGAGAAAAGAAAATGCTTTTGAATTGCAATGCTGTTTGTTTGTTTACTTATGTTCGAATACAATACAACAGCTTCTTTATGACATTGCAATGATTGTTGTTCGTTCGATCACAATGCAGTGGCTTCTTTTTTCAAAACACTGGAAAACGTTTTCAAGAGGAACTGTTCCATTTCAAAATGGCAACCTCAAGCTCAAGAAAAAAGTAAACTTGACCATCAAGGAAAAGTATCATCCTCTTAAAGAACTCCAAGAAAAAGGAACAAAAAGAGCAATTGCTGAAAAGTACGGTGTCCCACGAAACACATTATCATACTGGATTAAAAACAAAAATGATATAATCAGCAAATAAGAGTAAGGCCAATATGGAGCAAAGAGGCAAAAGCTAAGCGCTGGAAAATACGATAATATCGATAAAGCTGTGTATAAATGGTTTATGAATGCTCGTGAACGAAATGTACCAATCAACGGCCCAATACTCCGAGAGAAAGCGTTGGANTTTTAACAATCCTTGAACGCGAAGCAGGAAGAGTTGGCCTACACTGCAATGCAAAGAAAACTGAAATACAAGCTTTTAACCACAACACACCAATAAACATAAAATCACATGATGGAACAATTTTAAAAATCGTAAACAATTTTAAATATCGACACAAGATCCATGTTGATTGCTGACTGCCGGAGAAAAGAAAATGCTTTTGAATTGCAATGCTGTTTGTTTGTTTACTTATGTTCGAATACAATACAACAGCTTCTTTATGACATTGCAATGATTGTTGTTCGTTCGATCAGAATGCAGTGGCTTCTTTTTTCAAAACACTGGAAAACGTTTTCAAGAGGAACTGTTCCATTTCAAAATGGCAACCTCAAGCTCAAGAAAAAAGTAAACTTGACCATCAAGGAAAAGTATCATCCTCTTAAAGAACTCCAAGAAAAAGGAACAAAAAGAGCAATTGCTGAAAAGTACGGTGTCCCACGAAACACATTATCATACTGGATTAAAAACAAAAATGATATAATCAGCAAATAAGGGTAAGGCCAATATGGAGCAAAGAGGCAAAAGCTAAGCGCTGGAAAATACGATAATATCGATAAAGCTGTGTATAAATGGTTTATGAATGCTCGTGAACGAAATGTACCAATCAACGGCCCAATACTCCGAGAGAAAGCTTTGGATTTTGCCACGCAATTGGATATAACAGATTTCAAAGCGTCCGATGGCTGGCTTGATCCATGGAAAAAGAGAAACAATGTCATGTATCGTACCATATCAGGAGAAGTAAAGTCTTGTAGACCTGAAATGACAGCGAGTTGGGAAGAGACTCATTTACCAACAATCCTTTCAAGGTACGAATTAAAATACATTTTTAATGCGGACGAGTTCGGCTTATTCTATTAGCAGCTTCCAACAAGCACCTTTCATCTTAAAGGGCAACGATGTGCAGGTGGTAAATTTAGCAAAGTTCGTCTGACCGGCCTAGCTGCAGGAAAAGCAATTGGTGAAAAGCTACCCATGTTAGTGATTGGCAAGTCTAGAACACCACTATATTTTAAAGATGTTCAAACCCTTCCTTGTGAATACAAAGCCCAGAAAAAGTCTTGGATGGACTGGATGAAATATTTACTGAATACGTTAGAAACCTTGACGCTATGTTTTTTAATCAAGGCCGTAAAATTGTGCTTATTGTTGATAACTGCCCTGCACACTCAGAAGTCAAGAACCTCAAAGCTGTAGAGTTGGTATTTTTGCCGCCAAACAAAAACATCAAAGACCATGCCAATACATCAAGGCGTTATTAGATCATTGAAAGCATTCTATCGATCTAACATTGTGAAGCGTCAAATCAAATACATCGATGTATTTGATGAAATCTTCGATGTTGATGAATTCGTTGACATAGATTTTGAGATTTCTACATGCACAACATTCACTCTGACTGATGAAGAGATAGTCGATTCAATCCTCAATGACAGTAATGCTGGTAACGATGAAGTCTACGATGATGAAGAGATCGAAATAAACGATATTCAATAAAATAATAGATGACGTTATGTGTTATTATTTGCGGAATATATTTCGGTAACCTGTACCATCTTCAGCCATATTATTGATGTTAAATATTTATTCCTATGAATAAATGTAGAAAACAATCAATAAATAGAACAAATAGACTTTTAAACGACCGTTATGTTGTGGCTAGAAGCTCTAACTACCACTTTATTGTCAATTCCCGACTTCGGAACTCGTCCTTAGTCTTAATGGTGGGGCAAAGTTCCCGTTGCCACAGAGCCTCAAGGATCATTAACAAAGAAACTCTCGATGACTGGGCTAATATTTCGACATCGTCAGCATTGATTGCTTTTCTTGCGTGACAGTTCTTTAAATGTTTACCAATTGGTTGGGAGGGTTTGCAATGGTGTGAGAAGCGCTCTGTTATATGCTGGATAATATGCCCTACATAACACACTTGACAGNGCAATGGTGTGAGAAGCGCTCTGTTATATGCTGGATAATATGCCCTACATAACACACTTGACAGCGTGGACATGTAATTTTGTATACCACATGGCTTCTAATTTTCCTCTCAACTTTGGCTTTTAAAGAAGGCAATACTGTTCTCAGCTTGCGTAATGTCAAAACTGGCTGACATGGAGCTTGGCATTTTCTAAGTGCTCTGCAATAATGTTCTGTGGCATTCCCTCGATATTCTAGAAATATTTGCATCTTTGGTATTTTCTCCTCTGATGGTATTTCTGAAGGAGTGTTCCCACCACCACATATTCCACCACAAAAACCTACGTTGTCAGAAATGGAAGATGCCCTGGAATTAACTGAATGCTGGACCTATTTTGATAAAGGCAGGGACTAAATCAGAAGAAAACTTTACTCAATTACAAAACAATACGAAAAACACTACACGGAAACCAAAAAGCAAACCCAATTAGATTCATTTTTAAGCCTTTATAAGCACTTGATTGACTTTAGATTGTTAACATTAGTTTTTCAAAAGTATTGTAACTGTTTGTTGTATTAATGCTCATTATTGTTGTGTTGAAAATAACGAAGGAAAGTGTTTAAAATACTAGGGCAAAAGTATAATAAAACATCTATTTTATCCAATACCTTAGAAACCCGTTTAGAAACAAATTTTGGTCAAAAAAATTTTTTTTTCACTTATTCGAATCTTCAGTTATTCGAAGTAAAATTCTATCCCTCTTGGGGCTTGGAATAACCGGCAGTCTACTGTAGTTTCACAAGGCACCTGGCAATGGAGGCAAAGGAGATAAATACAAGAATAACAAATATTTTCCCGACATAATTAAGTTTCTAAATTGCCTTTGTACACAATACAATGGATATGGTTCTTTTTCTTTTGTTTTCTAATCAAAGTAGCGAATAATTAAATTTGAGCCAATGCTAATGGTTTCTTCGAATTGACCACAGAGACTACAGAATGCTCGCAGTTCAATATTTAAAACATTAACATTAATTATTGTGAAGTTTCTTGAAAATTCTTCGTCAAATCTTTTAACAACTTTACCATTGCTATCAGAGAGTTACCAATTCCATCCTCTAACTTTTGTTCTGATGTTTCTGATCGAAACTGGGAAGTTTACTTATGTCCAAATCAAATGTCAAAATCAATTTTTTCATAATCATTACTTTATCTAAAAACAAATATATGCCTTGAATGATGCCTCCACACGTTTGCTTCCAAAAAATTATAAAGATCACCATCCCCTTACAGTTTCCAACAAGGTAAACTACCACATCTACGTAAAGTCCATGTGTAGAATAGGTCATGAAGTTATAGCAATACTGAACCTGCTATAGATAACCCCATTGATTTACAGTCTCTTTCTCTCTTAGATAAGGCCAGCTGGAGCAATGTTATCGAAAGCTCAGATGATAAATAATGGATTATTATGTACGATAAGGACCTCGTTTATGTATTTTTGCTTGCTTTATTTCAGGTTCTGGTGAAAAGTAAAAGAAAATCCTGGCAGTTTTCTTGTAAGTTTTCCTTTCATGAAAATACGGTATCCATGAACAAGAGCATTCATTGGTTCACCCATAGAAAACCTATTGCAAGTATTCATAGATAAGCGAAAGCTTTTACATGGCATTGTAAAGGTATCCTCTTTAAAAAGAAGATAATGGTAATCTAAGGAAAGTTTGTCCTTGCCTCTGCTAGTATTCTTTTATCATCGTAGAACGTACTGAAAATTAATTTCAACAATTTTTCCTGTTTGTTTCGTGACTTTATGTAAAGTGGTACACCAGCTTTAAATCACAGATTGTTTCAAAATTCCAATAACTGGTTGATCCATTGGTTAAACTTTTGATATTTTATGGAAAGGTACAAAAGTAATTACCAAAATGGAAGGCATATTTCCTTTTTTTACTGAAATTTGTCCAGCTGTCTAACATACATGTAATAATTCCTTTTCTATCTCTATACGATTTCCTCTGAGAAAAATAACGACAAAATAATCTATTTACTGAAAAAATGCCCACCATTTTGCTACTGGCTATTTTCCTAAGACGGTTTTTTGTATTGATTTTCCATACTTTTCAATTTACAAATATTAGATTTTGATTTATGTATCAATTCAAAACCTTCTTAGTTTTCATGAGCTATCATAAATCTATATTCGTTCCTATCTTCATGTTCGTCAAGATTTCTGACATTCAGAACGAATTCTTACAATGAATGATGTTGTGATGTGGTTTCTTACGTGGAATTGAAGTCATGTCTGCAACAGTGTTTCTCGTGCTTCTCTGGGACTTAATTTGTGTAATCTTGATTGCTGTGAAAAACATCTTTCGTAATTATTATCATTTATCCCAGATCCTTTTTTTCTATAAAAATATTAATATTGCAATATTACATTACTGCCCTGGTTAAATTTATGTTATTTTTTTCTATTATTATCAATGTTATTATAACATAAATTTAATTTTGCAGATGGAGGGACTGTTTTAGTCCCGAATCGTTTCTTAAATTATAATTTAAGAAATGTTTCAAAATTAATTTTTTTTGAAAAGTTTGCTATATGTTGTACATTCAGATGACAGGTATTATTTTCAATATAGATATAGCTCTTACTCAAAAAGGATTTTTTTTTTCAGGAAATTATATTCTACTTTTATTAAAGTTTTTAAAGCATTATGAAATTAACACGGCAAGATAAGTGGAAGATACAGGAGTAATTAAACTAATGTAAATCCATCAAAAACCTTTAAAAAATTAAAGCAAAATAAAACCAGACCAAGCAATGAATGAGCCAAATGTTATAGTAAATAATACAAATATTACAATAAAATAACACAAACAGAAAATACTTTTCTTCATTTCTTGTTCAATCCATACTAAATTGGAACATGGAGGGTAACTTTGTTATGCAAATAACATGAAGAACATTCCCAATTTTCTGGAATTCTAAACCTTTTATTCTAAAGTAAGGCACAAATTACTGTTAAGTGGGATAGGGTGAAACAAAAATTGTCAAATTATTTTTTGTATGTGATGACACTGTAGCTTATAAAATTTGTGAACCTTTATGTAATTGTTTATTTTGTAAATTTTTTAGTCTTCACTCCTTACAGGAGGATTCGGTCAACAAAAATCGAGATTAGTTTTTCTTACGGAGTAATGGTAGTGACAATAATACTACGTTTTTGAGACGTATTTTCCAAGGTAAAGATTTGAGTTTTTCATTTTGAAGGGAAAGCATATTTATCTCTGCATTAGAAGTCTTCGGATAAATAACTATGCAAACAAATAAACCAGACAAAACCCACCCATACTTTTTTCTGGCCTCTCTTTGCTTATGGTCTATGGACGGGAAAATCAAAGCATACTAATAAAATTCTTTCATAATGATCTTTTCCTCCTCAATAATGCAAAGCCCCTTGTAACTTGTCTCGGCCTTTTTTCATCAGATCAGGGGAAGCAGCATGATGATACCAAGGGAAGAAAAGTTTTTCTACTTGTCATGACAACATAGGAAAAATGATTACCTTTACTATGCAAGATGAAGTTCATAAGAAACCACTTTCTCCTGTTTTGATTCGTACATGATAATTTTCTTACATCAACGTGACCGAAATCCCAGCTTTTACGTTTCTGCAATACTTTTTTCCCCTACGAAAACAGAGAATTTACTAAGAAATTTAATCAAGCTATGCCTATTTCTGTAGTTCATCTTTCACACTATACACCAAAAACAAATTTGTTTTACTATAACTTTATCAATGTGCATTCATTTTGAGTATATTTACTCAGGGTGGTAGCCTACACTCCATTTCTCTAGTGGCACTTTAAATACTGTAAACTTTAAAAATAGGCTAGGTTCTTACACAGGATTGCCGGAATGCACTTACTTTGAGCTATTCCTTGCGAATGAATAGAATAAATGTTATATTACAAAATATATATTTCATCAATCTTTTCCATAAATCAACTTTTTAAAGTTTCTATCTTATCCAAGCCTTTTTTTACTGTTTTTTTTTTATTTTCGAAACGCAAGCCCTAATAATATGGATAATAACGAGAAATAGGTACTTTAGTTTTTTATGTTTGAATCTACATGATTATTAATACAGAATGGAATATTCTTCGTTTGATTACATTCCCTTACACCTGCCAGATTTATTCATACAATACAACTCATATCTTCTTACATTTATTTATATTCCTTCAATTACATTTATTTAAGAGTCGTTGATTTTTTAAAAGCGCCTACTTTCACATATATTAGTGGTTAATAAGATTTTAATTACTTTTGGATTGCCGTATATTTAAACATGTATTATACTTCGAAAGTGTGTGGTGCTGTCATTTAAAAACGTATTGAATGACGTTCCAGATGCCTTTAGGTCTATTAGCGATATACAAGCTTTTTTTTTCTGTATCATTTTAAAGTATGAGCATGTAGCTGAAAGTGCTTCCAAACAGTGTCATACAGATTGGAATAGCCTTCAGATCTTCTTTAAAAATATAAAAGACCAAGTGAAAACTAGGAAAGTACTCATACAGTACAAACTTCCACTAAGCAACTTATTTCGAAGCGTAAATCTATAGATGGATCTCGAGTTCGATGACGTAACGTTTATACCAACATTAAAACGAGGCCTTTATCAGATGATTCTGAGTGACATATCTCTCACTTAAAACGTGGGTGAGAAGGAGCCTGCAAAATCAAGTAACATATCACAAAGTATGTATAAATTTCTGCTTGAAAATATAAAAATTAAGGCCTGAAATTATTGGGGAACACAGCATCTATTGTTTTAGCGATGTAAATTGAAGGAAAAGCCTAGAATAGTTGTCAGTATTTACAATAAAGGAGATTGAGAGTCGTCGTCTTATGTATTGAAATCAGATAGCAGTGTCATTATGAAAACTTTGGACAGATGTTCTTCTTTTTAAATATTGAGGGAAAACAAGTATATTTTCATTGACAAATTCAAAAAGAGGTTTATTTCATAAATTGAATTATAAGTACTTTGAAACAAACAGTCCATACCTAATGTTACACATTGAGGCTTCGAAATAACTTTTTCACACAATTGTTCAAAATAGTCAGCCATCCATAGTCCTCTTTTGTACACCCGAAAATTGTTTCACTTGTCTTTTCTTCGAATTTCTTTAAATGCACTTATTTTGTGTCTTCATTGAGTTCTTTCTCTAGTATTCTCCATATTAATTTCCACTTTTCATATGGCTCTTTCTCGCATTCAACAAATTTTTTTTCAAATTTCACTTCCTTACTGTAAATCTGCACAATATTTTCCACCTCCGTTTTGAATTATGTCTGTTTTTTCTCATACTAATTCTCCCATGCTTGCCCTAACCATTCGTTTGTTTTTGCCAAATAACATGCAACTTTTACTCTTGCCTCATTGTACAGGTCTGTGAAGCTTTTCAAACATCTTTCTCTTTCTTTTCAATGTATGTGTAGTCTTTCATCGCTAGTTCCGTCCCCAGGCTGTTGGCACACCTAAGCTCTTCTTTCACCATTTTATCCAAACAATCTTCATCTCCTTTTCCACATCTACAGACATTCATGATATAACCTGCCACTGGGTCACACTTGTATTACTGGCTGGCATGAAATGCTTATCATTCAAGTTTCATTTGACCAGTTGTCTTGTCCTCTTTCGTATCTCTTTCTTCACTCTTTTCACAATCATTTTCCCATGTATTTTATCACCTTGTCTACATCCTCAGAACTTGTAGACTTCTTTTTTTATCTGGATCAAGTATTTTCATCCTTTGTTTCAGCACTGTCAATCCTTCTCCTTTAACCATCTTACTGTCTCTGAAGATCGCTTCGGCACATTTCTTTACTCCATAACGTGTTCCTGTATCCATATTAACCTTCGCGATTGTCTTTTTTTTGTCGCCATCTTTTCATCATTACTCTCAAGAGTGAATAAACGAAAGTACGTAAACTCTCTCCATCCAATCATGTCTTACCATATCATAAGCTTTTTCGTAGACGTAGAATTCCACTCATAAGTCTCTCTTCCTTCCTTTCACTTCACCCAATGTGTCGCTACCTATTAAGAATTGATCAACACTTCCAAGCACTCCCGAACATATTCCCAGCTGACGTTTGTCCTAAATTCCGTTTGTGGTCGCATACTCTTTCATGTACTTGGCTACTATACCTGTAAAAATTTTGTAACAAGTTTTCAAACATGTTATTGGTCGATGCCCCTTCATTATCCAAATTTATTCTCTTTGGCAATACCACTTTCCTTCCATCTGTCATCCATTTTGGCATTTCCTGCGGGTTTTCAATCCATTTATTCATACATTTCACTACTGATTTCCTGGCACCAATAAACTTCTTCCACAAGGAGTTTTGTATATCATCAATACCTGGCCGTCCAGTTCTTTCTCTTTCTTACTATTTCATATAATCCTTTCTCAGTGATTTGTCATTCATTCATCTATGTAACCTTTTCCCTTATCTTCTAAACCACTCTGCTCATCCATTCCTTGTAAGGTGTCAGATTTCCCTCTTCCCATATTCCCTCCCAAAACTGCACAAACTTCTGCATTTTTGGAACTTTTCCTTTCCTTTCTTTTTCTTATTCAGTACCTCTGTAATATCGTTTTTGATCCTCCCTGAACATGATTCCTTCTGGATTTGCTTTCAAATATCTTAACTGTTCCAGCCATTTCTCGTTCTCCTTACGTAGTTGTTGTTTCTCAAGCAATTGGTTCTGGGCTGATAATTTCCACGTTCCCAGGATCTTTTTTTCTTTTTTTGTTGCTTTTTGCCTGATCCTCCTCTGGTGTAATTAATTTGCTAGTCTTGCTGCTTTCTGTTATCTTTTGATTTAGATTTCAACTTCCTAATCTTTCTGTTTTCTCTATAGTTATCATTGTTGTTATCTTTCTTACTCTTTTTTCCCGTCTCGTTTCATACCTAGTCTTTTCTCGACTGTTCTTGCCATTACATATACTACAACAATCACCTTACACATATCATTTCCTTCTAAGTATCTTTCCAATATTTTGTTTGCTGGTGCTATCACTTCTTTTCTCAATTTTCCGTTAATTTCCATCCACCCCTCCCTTTCTTCAATTTGCTCTTTTGCTGTTATGGTTAACTTGTGAAGGTTGCTCAAAAATCTGCTTCTCATTTCTCTTTTGTCTCCATCCTCATTATCCAACACTCTCTTGTGTTCAGTTTCTACTCACATTGATATTCTTTCTTGTTGTTCCATTTCTTCACTATTAAAACTTTCCTTGTAGTTTTTATTTTGTTCAACATTTTTTTGTTTTCTATTCACTTCTTTTATCAATATTTTATTCCATCACATTTTCCCGTATCCTCATTTCAATAAGGTTCATTATCGCTTTATCTCTTTTTAAATCGTGCAGCATTATATCTCAAGCGCTGTAGGCTAAACATAGGTTTTTCAACATTATTTCCAGGATTAAGGTATCTCAGGACATAAACCAGTGAAGGATTGGAATAATTTAGGGTTCTTTGAAATTTTTTAAATTCATGTCTTTTCAGAATTTATTTTTTATAGTTTATTTTGTAGAGTTGACTGTTTTCTTTTGTAAAAAAATTTTTCTTAAACTTCCTGCGATAATTTTGCTAGATATTCGTTAAGATGATTACACTCATTACACTCCTGGGTACGTTGAGGTGACTTGCTGATTTCGGTAATAAAGAAATCATCATTACTTGAACTTTCCTCGTAATCTTCAGGAGCAGGAGATTTTCTGTTTTTCTCTGGTACTTTTTCGTTGTGAGAAAATATGGAATGAACATAACCACGTTTTAAAGCTTTTTTCAACTACGACCTACAGATACCTTGATCTCTTCTGCAGAAAAAGAAAATTTACACACAAAAGCTGAGTTTATCTTAAAATTGCATTTTCATACTTTCCTTCTAAATTCTGGTACACTTCACTTCCTCAGTTTTCGTTTTGAAGGACTCTTCAGAACACGGAAAAAACCCCAAACCAATGTTTATTTCTTCACGGACTTTACTTTTATACTCTCCATTTTTATATCCTGNTATGGTTAACTTGTGAAGGTTGCTCAAAAATCTGCTTCTCATTTCTCTTTTGTCTCCATCCTCATTATCCAACACTCTCTTGTGTTCAGTTTCTACTCACATTGATATTCTTTCTTGTTGTTCCATTTCTTCACTATTAAAACTTTCCTTGTAGTTTTTATTTTGTTCAACATTTTTTTGTTTTCTATTCACTTCTTTTATCAATATTTTATTCCATCACATTTTCCCGTATCCTCATTTCAATAAGGTTCATTATCGCTTTATCTCTTTTTAAATCGTGCAGCATTATATCTCAAGCGCTGTAGGCTAAACATAGGTTTTTCAACATTATTTCCAGGATTAAGGTATCTCAGGACATAAACCAGTGAAGGATTGGAATAATTTAGGGTTCTTTGAAATTTTTTTAATTCATGTCTTTTCAGAATTTATTTTTTATAGTTTATTTTGTAGAGTTGACTGTTTTCTTTTGTAAAAAAAATTTTCTTAAACTTCCTGCGATAATTTTGCTAGATATTCGTTAAGATGATTACACTCATTACACTCCTGGGTACGTTGAGGTGACTTGCTGATTTCGGTAATAAAGAAATCATCATTACTTGAACTTTCCTCGTAATCTTCAGGAGCAGGAGATTTTCTGTTTTTCTCTGGTACTTTTTCGTTGTGAGAAAATATGGAATGAACATAACCACGTTTTAAAGCTTTTTTCAACTACGACCTACAGATACCTTGATCTCTTCTGCAGAAAAAGAAAATTTACACACAAAAGCTGAGTTTATCTTAAAATTGCATTTTCATACTTTCCTTCTAAATTCTGGTACACTTCACTTCCTCAGTTTTCGTTTTGAAGGACTCTTCAGAACACGGAAAAAACCCCAAACCAATGTTTATTTCTTCACGGACTTTACTTTTATACTCTCCATTTTTATATCCTGGAATGCAACTGTAGTTTTCACTAGCATTGTTCAATGATTTATTTGGTCTGTTACTTTCAAAGTAAGAAGTATTTAAACTACTTCAGCTGTTGTACAAACTGTATCTTATGTACTTTGTTTTTAATTTTTAAATCGTGTGCGCCTATAATGCTTTGTAATATATTTCCTTGTTTTAAGCCGTGATTATTTCTACATAGTATAATCCCTGGCCTGTTGTTTAGATTCTTTAAAGCATCTTAACATGTAAATGCGGCACCTGCTATTTAATATTTCGTGCGTAATTTAACCATCTGCTTTGTGTGACTGTTGCTTACACATAAAAATGCAAAGAACAAAAGAAAAAGTGATTTCCCTGAGTTTTCGCGTTATTTATGCCTTGGTTCCTGTCACTTACAAGCCTCCTTTTCATGCCGAACAAAATATTACATCATCGAACTTGGGATTCGTCTATTGTTTTGAACTGGTACAAAATGTTATTAAAATAAACCAAATACAGTAATAACAACAATGACAGATACTGCTATCCACAATATACATATACATATACTCAATTTGCTGACAGTACCGTTTCGCCCTTGGACTCATCAGTGCAGCACAGAGCTTCTGAGACATCACTCAGACATCAGTCTGAAACATAACTCTTTTGCCATGTTGCCGTAGCAAACACAGCCTGAAGAGATATTATGGGATCCTGTCAGATTGCTCAAACTACGCAAGCGCAGGATCATACCTTATCATCAACAATATACATATACATATACTCAACCTGCAGACGGTACCGTTTCGTTTCTGCAGATTGAGTATATGTATATGTATATTGTGGATGATAATGTATGATCCTGCGCTTGCGTAGTTTGAGCAATCAGATATTGCTTTTATGTAGGTTTTACAATGACCCTTGGAACATGAAAATTAAAATAGTAAAAGACAGGAGTAAAAGAAGAATCGATTAGTTATATTACTGAGATGCTCACGATAGTTTTTTTACAGCCAGATACAAAATATTATTGAGGGTCACTGGGTAATTTTTAGAAAAAAAATATTTTTCTTTCTTATACACCACTAATCATTGATTGTTTCTTGAAAAAAATTTGATAAGCTTCCTCCAGGAAAAATGTTGTGAAGGGTGCAAATTCCTTAAAGCTTGGCCTTTTTATTGGAGAGCAACGTAGACTTGACAGACCTTTTATATCTATGGAAGCACGAAAGAAGTAAATCAGCACCCATTGTCTTTGAAACACAAAAAGAGCTCATTAAAAATATCTTGTACACCAGAAAGCTTAAAAGTGTACTAAGGCAAATCATAGTAACTACTGATCTGCTGCCCCGTCTACTCTGGAAACCAATTTTGTAATAAAGAAGTGAAGATTGTCAGGTATAATGTCTGGTATATTTTACCATAATTAGTACGGTAAAAACAAGAGGCAAATTTAAAACTACGGAAAATATGTTTGGATATAATCCATCATCATTTAAAGTGATAAAATTCACTACTTTGGAAATTTTTAAGTAAGATTTTTAAACAACAGTAGAAAATTATAAGCATATGACACGTAGCACAGACTCCAAAAGGGGCTGTATGAAAATACAATTCTTATACAAATCATCATAACACGACCGAAACATTTCAACGAGTCACGCTTAACGAGCACATTACTCCTTTCCTAAATACCGTCAGTATTTTTAATTCTGCTTCATCGTTCAGTTCGGGTTTATACAACAATTTCCACGAGGATTCAGTGTACTTTCGCTCATTTGGCTTGTTTGGGGCATTTGTAAGAATTGTCCAAGAAAATGTGAGGCCAGGATCGTTTAATAATGACAAACCGATTCTGACTTCTCTGTCACATTTTTTACTTATCCCAGTGAACTTCTGCATTACGGTTAGTTTCACCAAAATACTTCATGCCACATTCCTTGCCTGAGCTTTAATAATTTTTTTGCAACTTTCTCACTTCCTTTGTTTTCCATTTGATGAGAAACAAAGGAAGAGCTAGACACTGAAGAAGGGGAGAAGAAGGCTTTGCCCATTGCCAAACAGAAGGATAATAACTCCAAAGATATCTACCAAGTCAAGTTAATCAAGGACGCAGAGGGGCAGGTTGTTGCTGAGAACGAAAAGATTGTCCAGAGGTGGAGAGAGTACTTTCAGGAACTGATGAACGAGGAGAATCCCAGAATCGCGAGATCGGCGGAACTCTACCCAGGCGGAAACGAGCTGGAAGTGATCACCAAACAGGAAGTGAAAACTGCTTTGACGAGAATGAAGAACGGGAAGGCGGTAGGGCCGGATAACATACCAATAGAAGTGTGAAAAAGCTTGGGAAAGCTAGGAATGGATTATCTCACCAAGACCATTAATGAGATACTGGAAGGAGAAAAGATGCCAAAATAACGGAGAAAAAGTACGCTAATCAGCATCTATAAGAACAAAGGGGACATCCTGAGCTGTGGGAACTATAGGGGTATCAAGTTAACGAGCCACTCAATGAGGCTTTTTGAAAGGATCATAGAGACCAGACTCGGGAACTTGGTGCACATTAGCAATGAGCAGTTTGACTTTGAAAAGAGGAGATCAACAACAGATGCAATTTTCGCGCTGAGACAACTGCAGGAGAAACACAGAGATGGACGGAAAGAACTCCACGCCGTTTTTATAGATCTAGGAAAGGCGTATAACAGGGTACCGAGGGAGGAAGTATTCTACTACATGAGAAAGAAACAGGTACCAGAAGGATATATCAGAATAGTCAAGGACATGTACCAGGACTGCACAACTGAATACAGTGCGCAGATGGTTG
>RDPX01000041.1:810443-822078 GCA_003991215.1 Morbakka virulenta
GAGAAAAAGTACGCTAATCAGCATCTATAAGAACAAAGGGGACATCCTGAGCTGTGGGAACTATAGGGGTATCAAGTTAACGAGCCACTCAATGAGGCTTTTTGAAAGGATCATAGAGACCAGACTCGGGAACTTGGTGCACATTAGCAATGAGCAGTTTGACTTTGAAAAGAGGAGATCAACAACAGATGCAATTTTCGCGCTGAGACAACTGCAGGAGAAACACAGAGATGGACGGAAAGAACTCCACGCCGTTTTTATAGATCTAGGAAAGGCGTATAACAGGGTACCGAGGGAGGAAGTATTCTACTACATGAGAAAGAAACAGGTACCAGAAGGATATATCAGAATAGTCAAGGACATGTACCAGGACTGCACAACTGAGATACAGTGCGCAGTTGGTTGATCCACCCCCTTCGAAGTGAGAGTGGGCCTACACCAAGGTTCAGCAATCAGCTGCTTCCTATTCGCAATAATCATGGATTACTTAACAGAGGGAGTTAGAACACAAGCGCCCTGGCAAATGATGTTTGCGGACGATGTGGTTATATGTTCCGAGGATAGGGCCAGACTAAAGGAAGACCTGGAGAGCAGAGGGATGAGGATGTCCAAGAGCAAAACTGAATACATGTGCCTGAATGGGGAAGAAACTGGTACAATCAGGATGGATGGATGCCCACTCCCTAGAGCCCACCAGTTCAAGTACCTATGGAGCACCCTCTCTTAAGATGGAACCTCAGAGGCTGAATTGCGAAGACGAATACAAGCAGGATGGGTGAAATGGAAACGCTTGACCGGAGTCCTTTGCGACTCAAAAGTCCCCAGAAAAGTCAAAGGCAAGCTATAGAAAGCAATCGTGCAACCCGCTATGACCTACGCCACGGAAACCCTATCACTGACCAGAAACCAAGAGAGGCGAATGAAAGCAGCTGAAAATAAAATGAACCGTATGAGGACGGAGAGAGTCAGAGCAGCGTTGGGGTTAGGAAGCGTAATTGCCAAATGCCAGCAACGAATGCTGAGATGGTTCGGACACGTACGAAGAAGGGACGAGGATTACGTCTGGAAGAGTGTAATGGAGATGGTCATACCGGGGAAAAGGAGGCGGGGACGTCCGAAGAGAAGATGGAGTCATAGTGTCGAAGACGACATGAAGCGAGTAGGCGCCTCGCCGACTGACGCCCAAGACAGGTCGAGATGGAAAAAGCTAGTGAGAGCCACGGCGACCCCTGACGGAAAAGCTAGAAGAAGAAGAAAAACAAAGGAAGTGTTATTCCAACAGTCGAATTACCCTTTTAACAAAATTGAAAGGGTTATTTCCGTTGACAAACTTTGTTTAATTAGTTACAGTTTTTTTCGAAGGTGGAAAAAATAACATACACCCTGTTTATAACATTGCGATTGAAAGGCTTGGATACTTTAGACTCGCAACGAGTCTGAAATCTCATTGCTACTCAGAAAACATTATAAGGAAATGAGGCTTGGTGGAAAACTATTATGTTTAGTTGTATTTGTAACGGCTTAACAAAAATGCTTTGGTTTTGTACATCATCTTATATGTAAACTGGTTAAATACTACTACTGCTACTACTACTACTACTACTACTACTACTGCTACTACTGCTGCTGCTGCTACTGCCACCACCACCACCACCACCACTACTACTACTACTATTAATAATAATAGTAATAACGATAATAATAATACTTATTATTGTTGTTGTTTTCTCCCTAAGTGTTGCAGGCTTGAGGGGTACACACTAGGCATATGCCTATATTACACGGGTTTAGAAATGCAGTATATTTTTAAGATACGCATCCATTTAAGAAGTGCTGTCAATTTAGTACTCCTCATGGTACTCCTCATAATTTGGTACTCTAGAGATATTCATATTGCCTGAAATATTATGGGGCAATATGAGGCAATTGATATTCAATTTTCATCACCTCCGCTGTACAAACAAAAAGAATTTGTTTATAGTTTGCAATTGTTTCAGACAGTCAGTCACCAAAAGTGACAGGCCTTCCTTAAGCTGTTACAAAACATTAGTGGGCTTTGTCGATCGCCCCTGTTTTTAGTATTGAATACAAAACACACGTGCTTTAGGCTTTCCTATTCTGGCGCCTTTGGTCCAGTCGAGGGCCAGCGAAATAGCTATCGAGAAAAATGAACATTACTTTGATAGCGATTTTTAATGTGAACTGGAAAACGCAGGGGGTTAACTGCATAAGAATTTGTCCCTTGTGCCATGATGGCACACAGGCACACACACACACACACGCACGCACACACCGCTAAATCCTTATCTATTGCTCGGCTACTGAAAAGCAATAAAGATACACATGGCGACATAACTCGGTACTGAACACAATTTTGTATCATATATCCTCAATATTCTCTCCTTCTGTAAAACTGTCCCTAAAGATATCTGACCATGTAAACACAGACACAATTTTCACACGCACACCTAGACCGTAGTTAGTATTGGTCGCGTTTTTGAAAATGTGCCTCATTAAGGTGACAGTGCGTTCTGTGTCGAACTTTGTTAACTTCCTTGTATTTAAAAGAATAAGGCTTAAAATTGTAGTGAAACGTTTAAATTAATAAAGATGACGTTATAAAAATCATCATCAATAATATATTTAAAATTAAAATAAACTTTTAACTCTTGGTTCAACCTTGTTTTTCTTCGTCTTTTCTTCACAGTTGCATACATCGAGTGGCATTATGCTTTGTATGGTTCTAAAGCCATTTTTTAATATATACAAGTGAGTATGTTTGTTTGTTTGTCTGTCTGTTTAAAGTAAATTTATGAGAAAACTACAGAGCCTAGGAAGCTAAAATTTAATATGTGAGTCTATCTTTATCCGGTGGAGGATCTGAGATATAAAAGACTGACCTCGGAGGTCATCTAACACAATTCGGATGTATTCTGAAGCGTTAGGAGGTGGTCAATCTCTTTTTTAAGGTGAAGGAGACCACCAGTCAAAAATTTGAATAAAATTAAAAATATAAAAATTTCAAGATTGCTTTTAATAAATAAATTCCAAAGCAAAAATAAAACAATATTCAAACTTTTTTTTAAACTAAGCAAGTTTATTTACTATAAAGTAATCCCCTTGACGGTACAAGTCCTCGGTAGTATAATGATGAGTATCCCCGCCTGTCACGTGGGAGAGCAGGGCTCGATTCCCCTCCGAAGAGGACTTTCTTTTTTGTTTTTTTCAATCTTCTCTTTTTTACCAATGTATTGACATAGCATTTTCTATTTGAAGTTCTAACACTATCTTTCATAAGATTACCAAAGTTTAAATTTCCTTTAATTTCTATACCACACCTCAAGTGTCAAAGTAGTTGCAGTTCTTTGAACTAAAATGGTCTACCATCACATTTCTAATCGAGCAATACCTTACAATTATCTTGATAGGGCCCTTTTAGCCTACTAAATTGCACTTTTTAACCCAAGCAACGCCGGGTACTTCTGATATTATATATATATATATGAGGAGCCGTGGCTTAGTGGTAAATGGAGTAGTACCTTAATAAAGAGGCTCCGTGTTCGCTTTCTCGAACAGGCGAAAAGAATTTGGAACTTTACAAAAGATAAAGCCATTGGTTGGTGTTAGGTAGGGCATCCGACCAAGTAATTCCTCACTGTCAAAACAAAGTCCCTGTGAAGAGCACAGTCTGAGGCACAGTTACAGGGAAAAAATGATGTTAAAATTAAAAAATATATATCAATCATTCTTACTTTCTTCTGTCATTTATCTGGAAGCTTGTGTGTGTGTGTGTGTGTGTGTTGCTCGTTGTGTTGTCTTTCATATTGTCCTGCTGCTTGTTCATAGATGTGTCGTTTCCTAACGGTTATTAATTTACGCTCTAAAATATATTTATATATATGATATATACGCTACTATATATATACATATATATACATTAAAAATTTTAATTTCTACAAGGAATAACTTGATATTATTTGGAAAGTGACCTAAAGAATAGCATTTTGTACTAATTTATGCTCGCTGCTATCAAAGACTAAACTGGGTTGAGCTTCATATTCAATAGGCACGAATTATAATCATGCTGTTATCGAGAGCTTCTTTAGAGAGTTACAGTAGAATTACAGACAGCTGAATTTGTATATTGAAATGACCAGAGGATTAAAAATGTGTTGTAATACCAGACGTAAACTATTTCCCTTTTAAAAATATCAAGACTTCTGACAAGAGGAACAGTCATATTGAATTCTTTCACTTTGTCTCCATTGTTATTACAATTTTGCGTGAGACGCATTTCTAGTTGGACATTTTACTATTAATTAGTTTTTATAAGTTCAAAGGGGAATAAGAGTAGTGAATTGTAAGAATAAGTTGAAATTCAATAGCCAATACAGAAAACACTTGGACGTCTACCTTTCCAAATGATAACTGCAAGTCATGAAAATACATTCTCGTTGCCCTCCCAGTGCTCATTTATGACGTCAGAAATCGAAAAAACTGGCTGCTGTCACCTGTGCGAAATACTCTTAAACGCTTTATAAACGTGCTTACTGTTCACTTATTAATTTTTCAAAATTTTTAGCTCCTACCTCTAATTAGAAATCCTTACTTATTCAAATTTTTGGTCAAGGTTGTTAAAAAACTGACAAATGTTTCAGTCTTTATACCAACTATCTTCATATTTCAAAGACATTTAAAATTTCGGTGAAATACTGACCCCACGTTTTGTTGAAATTTGTATACTTTTCCTCAAATGGCTTCTATTAAATAAGCAGCAATAAAGAGTCGCTTGATTGGCTGGCTTCAATGAAGACAATCACGAAGACTGAATCAGTTTGTTCCAATCAAAATCAATGACGTGACAACTCACTTGAGTCAGAGTTACTAAAAGTCCCCATTTATTCTGATGCGATTGGTCTGATTTAGCTTAGTGGAGCAGGCACTATGCTAAATGAGACCAATCGCAGGAGAATAAATGGTCAATTAGGTGAATATTTGTCTTATGCTGTTTGTGTGCAGTGAAACCAAGTGTCGTCAGTTCACTTTTTCATATCAGGTGAGGAACATTGAAAAAGAGCCTTTAAAGGAACTTCTGCAAAAGAAAGCGTTAGTCAAGGTGAGAGAGAAAAATCTCGAGTCAGTGAAGTAAATTTTCCTTTCTAAAAGCAATTCCCAATTTTAGCAAACAAAATTATGAAAAATTGTATTGTCTTACAGTACTATCGTCTGTGATTATTATCCTTTTAGTGATTTAAAATCATGCATTCGAATTCACATTACTGCTTCCCTTCTTTAACTTTTCCCTGGCTCAATTAATCACTCAAACTTTTACCGATTAATTGATTGATCCGTTGATATGTATCATGCATGTGTTAAATTATTAAAATGTGGGGAAAAGAGTAGGGTGTGACTAATTTGAAAATTTTACACTCCTCAAAGCACTTTCCAGTCTCTAAGAAGTAGGGGCTCAGCCCCCATCTCACACACCACATCCAATGCATCCCTGATGTCAAAGGCCGTGACACATTTTGAGCCATATCGTGGTTTGACTTTCTTTATAAAGTCACTAAAAATTAGAAGATCGCGTATCAATAGTCAGAGACTGTTGCAAGTCGTAACCACTTAAATGTTTGGATTATGGTTGTAAAGGAGACTACATCGCATCACGGTGCCGTAGTTTTGTAGTATTTTAACAGGAGAAAAGGCTTTTTCTCATGTATGGCAGTCCCGACAATATATACAAATTTACGACACTAAGCTCAAGGAAAATAGTGGTTTATAGAGATGTAATTATTAATACAAAAAATTGATTTTGGGGATGTCGAAAACACTTTCATCACACTTGAGATATATGCAGCGTTAACGTTACTGCGTGGCCCGAGCAAATATGAGAAGTTCACAATTGAAACATGCAGATGCAAATTAAAAATAAGAAATAAAAAAATTGAAACTGCTATGGTTTCGTATCAAATGAGAGCTTTTAACTATTGTTTTACATATTAAAACACGCGCTAACCATATGATATGAGACAAAATTTAATTATGTTACATTATTTTTATTTCAGGTCATGGAAGAACATTGCTAAAAGAAATGTCCATTTACTTTTCCTAAGGCAATGTTTTCGACGTTGAGTGGTATCATCTGAAAGGCAAAACCTGTTATTATGAAAAACGCAAAACCAAAATGAATTTTAGTTTAGTAGTATTTTAATTTTTAAAAGTATACCATAAGAAAACAACTTCTTATCACATTCTTCTGATGTCGTCGATTATGAAGTTATGTTGAGTTTGGAATTGAAACATAGCTTTGCAGATAAAAGAAAAAATTCTACATAAAAAGAGTACCTTAGAACAAATTTTGCTTCAAACCTTGAATCCACAGTTCAATCTCTTGGTAATAATATATCCAATGAGCATAAAAAAGATTTTCACTGGTTTTTACGTGCGAATTTTGACATGTTTTCTAAAAACTCATTATTGGAAAGGTTGCACATATCCAAACATTAAACGACCTGTTAGAGATGAAAAAATTGTAATTGTCTTCAGTGATATGGTTTCTGCTGTGATATTGATGAAGGTATCTGATTATAAACACAAAATACAAGACATGATTGATAAAGGTATCAATAAAGGAGTTTACGAAAATCTTGATGATAACAACTTTCGAGATGTAAAACAATTACAAGACTTCCTATATCGTAATTTAAAGACATGTGAACATTATGAAAACACATTCACCCCATCAAAAAATCCTGCTCAATTATACAATATAGCAACAACACAGAAGCTCAAAGATGTCTCTAAAATAAGTGTTGACTCATTGAAAGATCAACTGATTATTGCATGGACTGGTATGTGTATATATAATTCTGCACAGCTAATGTCAGAAAATTTAAAACCGCTACATGTTGACAATGACTATATTATACACTGCACACAGGACATTTTCATACCGATTTAAAGTCAACCACCGCTATCAGCAAGCGAGGAATATGTGTATTACGACGTCGAATCGTTGTTTACGAATGTACAAATGTACCTGTTCACGAGACATTCAAATATATTTTCGATGAGATTAATAAATATAACAAGCTACCAATCATTTGGAGTAAGTTGATAACGAAACTTCTTCTCTTGAAGCTGACCACTGAGAGGCCATTCTTATTTCAATCCTGCAGCTAAAAATAAACAGAGGGCTGCACAAACAGTGATCCATTGTCGGTCATCTTCTCCAATATATTTTTGACGAAATCTGAAAATGAGGTAGTTGAACCTACAAATCGTACTTTTTGCAAACGTTTCTAAGATGATATCATTAGTAGAAGATTAAAGCTTAACCTAATTACCTTCTGTGCACCGTAATCCAACAACGCATTGGTCGTCAATGGTACATAAACGATATAAACGGGACTCCATGAATGGAGATCATGGAGAACAGAGCATACGGAATAAGCATATGTGGTAAATTGGAGAAGGGAAACATTAAAACAAAATTCGAGAAGGCAGGCTTCCCGATTAGTTTTACAAATAGTGTAATTGAACAATTTGGTAATAAGCTAAACAATCACCTGATGAGGAAAATTTGATTATAGTAGAATTTTTGTTTTATGAAACGAAGAAAGTTTTTTGATCGAGATACCATTTTGTGATTCACAAGAAACACTCGCGAAAGGATTTTTAAAAAATGTAAATGTTTTACAAAAAAATCGGATGGGCTTTGTAATTAAATGGTTCACTAAGAAAGAGAAAAAAAATTTCAGTATGAAAAGCAAAATCACACATGTGGTATGAAAAAAAAGTACTAAGATATTTGCTCATGCGGCTAAAACTATGAAGGCACAACCAAACCCAGCTTTGAAACAAGATGGAGGGAATATGGAAATCCATCTAAAAACTCAGAGGCAGCCAGAAACCTTACTAGTTTTACCGATCAGTTTCAAAATTGACTAGACTACTTCTAAACGCGTCTACAAACTCCAGATTATGCAAGAAAATAGAAGCATCTGTGATAGCTCTCATGCGACCCTTTTCAAACGACCAGATAAATTTAGATAGTTTATCTCCATTTAGAATTGGAGTTAAGTAGATGTTTTAATTACTATTGTATATAGTACAATAGTAATTAAAACATTTAAAGAATTGCGAAAAGAATACTCGGTAGACACTCGCTCAAAGTAAATGACGATAAATGGGAAAAGACGATTGTGATACGGTCACGAAGTTTCGTTAAACAACAGCAAACCGACAACCAATTACTGTCAAAAGCTTCGAGAATATCAACGATTTGGAAAATCTGAGAGAAATCTCGAAAGACAGAGAGAGCTGGAGAAGTCTTGTGAAGCTGATGTGTTACGATGTTGAAGATAATGAATGTCAGTAGTTCAAAATCGAAAGAACGATAGAAGAAGAAGATATAATACAATGAAAAATTCGTATTTGCCTATAATGTTTGGTAAGTTAATTTTCAGTCTCTTTGTTGAGACAATTATGAACCTAATGAGAAGTTGCCGTTTTCCCCAATGAGTGACAGTACGATCCAGAACTGAAAGCCCACCACTCTTTATTTTGTCACGAAAAATTGGCAAGTTTCTCCTCTTGAGAGGACCTCGGATGGTAACGTCAAGTTATTTTACAGTGAATATGTACGGAGTGATCCGGCATTAATTTTTGAAGCACAGCCTTCATGGTTATGTTCTACACTTTAATTTTATTTAACTTCACATCATGTTTCTTAAGCACATCAAGGAGAAGGCAACATTGAGTTGAAGTCTGGACTAGATGCTAAAAGTGAGCTGGAAATAGTCGGCTTGCTTACCACTATCCAATTCAAATATTACATTTAACTCCTCAATCACGCGATTCATTTCTGAAGGTGCAAGAGAATGACTTTCTATTGTCGATGCGGCTTACGCAATCCCTTTGAATCCAACTTGTACTTGCAGAGGTTGGTTTTTATGCCCAATTTCATGATGTGGTCCTATTACTGAAAACGGTCCTTCTGTCTGTTAACATAAAAATGTTGTTAAATAAAGGATAAACTGTCAGGATCAAACTACTTTTGGTCATAAATTTGTGACACATACACGAGTGTGAAAATAGCCGAGTTTTGAAGCTCAAAGGGAAAACTGTTTTCCAAGAAGGTTTAACGTAGAGAGATCCAAGTGCCTTGGGCCTTCTCGAATTGCTCAAACATAGTCATGAATTTTCTCAACAACTTTTGTTGATTGCACAAATGACTCTAAAATTTGCTAGATGCTAGAGAAATCTACCTCCAGTTACATTTCAAGTATCCAGTTTTGGACGTCTTGCAATTCAGGTCTAGTTTTCATACTGAAGACGAAAGCACTCACAACACAGTTAATGCTACTATTTCTCACGTCTCTTACAATTTTGGTGTTTTTTCTCAGGGATACTATTTAATGACAGCTGATTAGGCTTCAATGGACTGTTTCATGTGCTTTTCCCCTTGGATTTGTTTTATTTTTCCCGGACCATGATTTTTTGACTCGATAAAGATACCATATAACCAGCTGTTTTCAATAAATTTGCCAATGCCCTTCAAGGCAGCAATTACGATGTGTACGTCTCCCATTCGAAAGCTGTACTACGAACTGGTTTCATTTCTAGCCTGGAGCTGGATACATTTTGAATATAGCTGTAGATCAAAGGGGACATTGGTTTTCCCACCTGGATAATAACTGACACGAATTTTTTCTGTTGCTAGTAAAGTTGAGTACAGATATCGAGAAATCTATCATTAAATGAAAGAAACGACGAATTTGCACTAAATTACACCAAAATATGACGGTCTTTAAATTTGGTCTTAAATTGTACCTATTGTGAGTTATTGTGAGAAAAAAATTTTTTTTCTGATCCACAGACACAACTTATCCTGAAAAAATGAGACAAACATTCGTAACACGGTATGAACACGTATCTGGCATTACCTCCTGCACTATACTTCTTAGTTTACTTAATCAAGTTGATAACTCCACTTTCTGGTGTCTTTCGAAAGAAAGATGGTGAATTGTCTCAGTAGTAAAGCTTACTTGGATAAAGAAGTTTAGCATAAATTGTGGGGGTGAAAAAATAGAAGTAGACAACGTAAAGAGTTTGACAAGCTTTCTGAGGAAGTCTCAACTGCCAACCAAAAAGCTGAGTCTTTACTCTTTAAAGTTATTGTTTCATCATTAGATACGAATAACACAGCCAGATCAACCTTAATTGATTTTCTACCCTGCTTTCTTGTGTAAAGGTAATGCATTAAAAAATACACACCGTTCTTGATCAATTGGTATTCTATTAATGAACTCCAAGGCGTCGGCAAAGTTCATCCTGTATGTTGTGACACCAATACTGCAACAATGGTTGCCAGTACAGCAGATGATCAAACGACGAATCGATGAATCCAAGTGTATTGAGAATGAACTTCAGATCGAGGAACTGACAATGTTAGCAAAAATATCTATCTATTTACAAGTGTAGGTCTAACTATAGAGCAGATATAGGCTGAAAAGAAGTGTTCTGTTGATTTTTAATTTAATAATTTTTGTGGTTTTTTTCGTTTCTTCTTACTTCCATTCTTTTTTCCAAAAGTCTTAAAAGTAAAAATTAGTAAAAATACTCAGAAAAAATTTTAACCCTCCCCCCCCCCTACTTAATCACCACCACCACTACCATCACCACCACCTCCTTGTTTATTAGGCATTTGGGAGTACTTTATTAAAATTGAAAAATTGTTAATTATTTTCTTTAAGGGATTCGAAATGAATACGGTAAAATGGATAACTTTTTTTATTTGCATGAGTAGGATCTATGGAATGTTCTACCGATAAAACAAGGTTGCAGAATGGACATGTTTCCAATATCCAGAGGTTAAACATATCTGCTCTACAACTTAGTGTTAAAGGGGAGGGAGTTGTTATAGTAGACGGCCATTACAGTCAGAGGAACTAGCGCCAATCTAACTCAACTCTCTCTTTTTCTCTCTCTCTCTCTCTCTCTCTCTCTCTCTCTCTCTGTTGTGCTTTACATCACTTATTGTGATTCCGCACTTCTCACAGAATAATGTGAGAATAAAGACTAAAAATGGCAGGACAAAAATCCCCCCATGTGGATTCGTCACTTTCACAACCGAAAAACTCAACTAACCTTCCATTTTATTTTTATTTCTTTATAAACATTTTAAGTCCTGTCTACCGAAACATACTATTTAAATTCCTACACTATCTTTTCAAATGTCCTTTTTTAAAATAAGAGTGCAATTAATAAAAAAAACCAAGGCCTAAATAACCTTGACTTCAAGAATATAATAAGAGTATAGCTCAGCTCCTGATTGGGTGATAATAGATTTTCAGCTGCTTGTTTTCAATTAATATTTATTTGTAAACATAATGATATTTCTACTACAAATGGCTCAGTGGCATGATTAGTCTTGCTCAATATACACTTAGATCATAATGTGCAGTCTTTATCATGAAAATTTCCCAAATTTGTACTTTTAAAGCACCATAAAAGAATATTTTTTGAATATAATAAACTCAAAATAAAATATTTTTACGAATATTGAGGTTTGGCAAACATTATGGTATTCTTGTAAAATAAAAATTAAATATTAATGTATTGTCTCATTAAA
>RDPX01000041.1:822155-848076 GCA_003991215.1 Morbakka virulenta
CTCTCTCTCTCTCTCTCTCTCTCTCTCTCTCTCTCTCTCTCTCTCTCTCTCTCTCTCTCTCTCTCTCTCTCTCTCTCTCTCTCTCTCTCTCTCTGTTGTGCTTTACATCACTTATTGTGATTCCGCACTTCTCACAGAATAATGTGAGAATAAAGACTAAAAATGGCAGGACAAAAATCCCCCAATGTGGATTCGTCACTTTCACAACCGAAAAACTCAACTAACCTTCCATTTTATTTTTATTTCTTTATAAACATTTTAAGTCCTGTCTACCGAAACATACTATTTAAATTCCTACACTATCTTTTCAAATGTCCTTTTTTAAAATAAGAGTTCAATTAATAAAAAAAACCAAGGTCTAAATAACCTTGACTTCAAGAATATAATAAGAGTATAGCTCAGCTCCTGATTGGGTGATAATAGATTTTCAGCTGCTTGTTTTCAATTAATATTTATTTGTAAACATAATGATATTTCTACTACAAATGGCTCAGTGGCATGATTAGTCTTGCTCAATATACACTTAGATCATAATGTGCAGTCTTTATCATGAAAATTTCCCAAATTTGTACTTTTAAAGCACCATAAAAGAATATTTTTTGAATATAATAAACTCAAAATGAAATATTTTTACGAATATTGAGGTTTGGCAAACATTATGGTATTCTTGTAAAATAAAAATTAAATATTAATGTATTGTCTCATTAAATCTAGATAGAGTTCTCCCATTCTTACTATTTCGACTTTTACAACAAGCATCTTTCTAATGTTTTTCTTGTAAGTTGTATTCAAATACGTTTTGGATAAGCAACCTTGATCGGAAATTCACACTTCTAAGATGTGATTGGTTCTAGTTTAATAACTGTTTTTCTCCTTTCTTTAACTATTACAAAGCATTAAAAACAATTCTACGACAGCATCACAAATCACATGGTCAGCAAAATACCTCTGACTTTGCAATCAGTGAAATGCTATTATTAAAAACGTAGTCAAATAAAGCCAGCTAGAATCTTACAATACCATTCTTTTCTCAGGGCAGCTTAGTAATTTTCTTTCAAGGGGCTTTCGTAAATTAAAAGTGATTTAACTTTTCACCCAACAATCTTCGTGTATTTTGTAAATACTTGTATTATAACTGGGAAGAAATTTTGACCAAGCGAAATGGACGAAGGAAAACTAAAGCTGATATGTCATTTTTTAGGTGTTACATATTAAAAGCTGAAATGGAAAAGCGATTTCAAACAACAGTAACGTGGTTTTACACCCAAATGTTCTTGTCAGTTGGACAGACCAAGTAACAAACGATGAGGTGTTGACAAGAATAGGAACATCAAGAAATTTGATCATGACAATAAGAAAAAGACAACTAAACGTCCTTGTGCGTGCAGTTCGGAAGCAACAACTGGAAAAACCTACGCTTACAGGAAAGATAGAGGGAAAGATACCAAAAGAACGAAGAGTAACATATCCAGAGGGCGTTTGGAGATGGTTGAATATAGGGACAGAAGAAAGGAAGAGCATAGAAGTGGTGGGTGTGGTGTATCATGATCGATAACATTGCAATGGGTGAGAGCGCCTAGAAGGAGAAGAACCACCACAACCACCGCAGTAAGTATTATTAAATTTTTAAAACTTGCACGCTATTACACACATTTTTACAGGAATATATTTTAAAAGAATATTGAGGATGGAAGTTCAGAAACCAAGAGAGGCGAATGGAAGCAGCTGAAAACAAAATGAATCGTATCAGCTGCGGGTGGACTAGAAAAGACCATGTCAGGACGGAGAGAGTCAGAGCAGCGTTGGGGGTAGGAAGCGTAATTGCCAAATGCCAGCAACAAAGGCTGAGATGGTTTGGACACGTACGAAGAAGGGACGAGGATTACGTCGAGAAGAGAGTAAGGGAGATGTTCATACCGGGGAAAAGGAGACGGGGACGTCCGAAGAGAAGATGGAGTGATAGTACTGAAGACGACATGAAGCGAGTAGGCGCCTCGCCGACTGACGCCCAAGATAGGTCGAGATGGAAGAAGCTAGTGTCAGCCACAGCGACCCCTGACGGGAAAAGCTAGAAGAAGAAGAAGAAGAAGAAGAAGAAGAAGAAGAAGAAGAAGAAGAAGNNNGGTAATTGACAAATGACAGCAACAAAGGCGGAGATGGTTGGACACGTACGAAGAAGGGACGAGGATTACGTCGAGAAGAGAGTAAGGGAGATGTTCATACCGGGGAAAAGGAGACGGGGACGTCCGAAGAGAAGATGGAGTGATAGTACTGAAGACGACATGAAGCGAGTAGGTGCCTCGCCGACTGACGCCCAAGATAGGTCGAGATGGAAGAAGCTAGTGTCAGCCACAGCGACCCCTGACGGGAAAAGCTAGAAGAAGAAGAAGAAGAAGAAGAAGAAGAAGAAGAAGAAGAAGAAGAATTGAGGATGGAAGTTGCCGAAATTTAGGAATTAATGAAGAATAATAGCTTGACTCAAATTTCGTCTCCAGTTCGATTTTTCCCCTGTTTTTTCAACCAAGAAAGACAATTGAGACTTTGGCGCTAAAAGTTTGAGATATACTCAACAACCCTAGATTGGATTTCATTTCCTTGAATGCATCTGATGGACTTACAAAAAAGTTCTTTTTTTTAAGTAATGTCATTAAAAACTTGTCAAGCCTCTCTTAATGAGAGACAGGAGACTTCCCGTTTTCAAGTTAGAAAATACAACTACTTAATAACCTTTATTCAATGCCACTAGGGGAATTTGTACTCTAAAGTTAAAAAGAGCTAAACTAATAACAGCACCTCTGTCACTGCAATTAAACACAAGGAAAGACCCAGACTATAGTTTTTCTGAGTTTTGTTGTACATTAATAGAGGAATGTCACATTCAAACCGTCAAAAATATTGGGTTTCTTTTGATTTAAAGCAGGGTTGGATATAAAGCAGAAGGAGATATAGTTGATGTACCCAATGAAGTCATCGTCAAGGAAGCTATCAAATGTCCAATGTGCCGTTATTGCAAATATACTTTTGTAAAAAGTTAGGGCTTAGGTGTATATAAAGTTTCTTGTTAGAAAAAGGTCACATTTGAACATCTGAACAAATCAAAGAGTAGCGAGAGCAGACTACAGATTACTAAAGTTGTTCAGTCAGTGGTAAATGACTTGGTCGGTAAAGTCGAAAGCCATTTTGAAGAACTCGGCGATGTTGAGAACATTATGTGTACATAAGATAAGAAAAGACATCAAAGTAATGGAACCTTATTTTTCCAAAGTAATTTAGATGATTGAACCAGGTGTCCCACAGGAAATGATTGTTGATAAATACGAAAGCAACCAACCCTTAATTTCAAAGTTATTTGAAGAAAAGGAAAGCGTTAAAAGGAGGTATGTCAAAAACAGTTATGATATAATAACTGATATAATACTCCTGTCGAAATATTATCAAATAATGATAACTATTATATCTGCAGCAACAGGCAAAGCAAGAATTTTTTGAAAAAGATAAAAGCGACAAAGTGTACAAAATTATTCAGATCATTGCTATACAAAGTTAGAGTTGCAAAAGTCCTGAAGTTTAACTATAACTGACTTTGGTGTAAGGCACGTTGAATTCAAAGTGAAGAAATTGGAGGTGATTTGGCAGTTGTGGGAAAACACATCATCTTAATACTTTTAAAGAAGAATCATGTCCAACTGCGATCAAGACAAAGAAATCGAAGTAAACCGAAGGAATCTTTCAGGGATGACCCAATGAAAAGGCACAGTGTTTTGCGACTACGGCTAATTCCAGTCGCCCATGCTCTCTTGCTAAATAATCAAGCCAGGGAAGAATAATGAAGAATCATGGATTAGACAACCGGCGTCAGATATTGAGATGAAACAATACATTTTGCAAGTCTACATTGGTGGTGATGGTGAACAACCAAGAATAGCAGTTATCTTTAGGTCTTTAGGGGGGAAGGAAAGCGAGTACAGGAGAATAAGAAAGATGTTCGGCATCCAGAGAATGACGTCTTCCGGCAAGAAAATGAGTGTGGTAATACCAAATGCTCAGGCGAATAGCAGAATTCAACAATGCAGCCAGTAGTGAAAGATCTAAATCATTTTGTTTTAGTGCGGATAATCTGACAGCTCAGCAAAGTGATCAGTTCAAAGAAGCTCTTTCAAACCATAAAGAGCATGTAGGGTATTGGTTGAAAAATGCTACAGATTTGTGGCAAGTCATTGACGTAGAGAGAACCCAGACCTTAAAAGTTTTAACAAAGCACAATTACCAGCACTGGCTTGATAGATTAAGGGGAAAAAGTAGTTTTATGATTTGATCACGAAAAGAGACTCAAGGACATGTAAAGCCCTATCTTTATAAGCTGTTGGTTTGGAAATGCATGGAAAACGTTTTGTGGTTCTCAGTACCCTAACCTGAGAACCCGTTGCTGCAAAAAAACCCACCCAACTGGCTGTTTAATGAGTGCATATGGCTCATAAGATGACAATATTACCAGATGGTATTTCAAGTTACAAAACTTTACGGCCGCTACTTCCAGCATACGAGGCTGAACAAGTGTCTAATTTGCCACAATAGACATAAAAGATGAAGCAGATTTCGTTGGTGAGGATGAAAAACAAGCAGAAGAAGAAGGCTTTTAATGGATAGACCAAACTAAGATCATTCTATTGATGACAAATCATCTGGAAGGCAAATTATAACTTTGTTTGAGGATGGCTGGTTTGCTGAAAACATTGAATATTTTAACTAAATTTTCTCTAAATTTTCAATTAAATGTACGAATGTTAGTGACGAGATTGACGGTGTTTAAGTAACACTTTCAGATAACACTCAGAAAATATAGATTTCAAATTTAGAAGCGTATTCTTATTTGATATTGTATTTACAGTCTTGTTTATTTAGCAAAGCCATTCTTATTGTTCTCTTCTCGCTTTATTTCGTTTTCATGATAAAAGAAAGACAAAAAACATTTGAAATTTATTTCTTGATCTTTTTCAAATTTACACATTTTATCGCTTAAGTATGAATTCAGAATAATATTAGGCTCAAAATAACTTTTTAAAGAAAATTTAGGCTTAGCAAAAGTCAAGGTAACATTACAAAAGTATGGATTACTGAATATCTGAACTTCAAGACGTTTGCGTGATAAGTGATTAACTTTTCTCACTGTTATTTACAGCACGACCTAACCTACGCCCCAAAAACTTAAATTTTTAATTAAACTTTTCAATATTCTATGATCAGCGTTTTTGCTTGCCAAAATGAGTAAGATTAATTTTGATTAACAATTATATTTAAAATTGCTGAAGCAATATTTGAAACATAATTTTTCTCGTCAAATGGATTTTTTAAGAGGAAAAGAATAGTAGTAACACAGGTACGGGAGAGTAATCTATTTTGTAACTGGAATGAGACAAGATTAAACCTTACATGCTCCGTACTGTTTTTCAGAAAAAGTGGTTAACCTAAGCACGGTAAATAGATTTTTTATTTCGATAATATTGGAACACCAAGGAAACATTCTAAGTGTTATTTAACACCCGGTCTTTTATTTTCTAAGTTACAATTTAACAAAGTAATTTTAAAATACCAAGGTCAAATGAGATTGCTAACCTAAATGTCTTCTTTCATTTAAAACCAATTGCTTCTTAAAAATCTTGTCAAGCTATCTTGTTTTAGAAAGTTTCACTTGCCTTTACCGGTTTGTGAATTACACTCATATTATTACATTGTTTTTGTACAATTTCTCGTCAAATGCCATTGACTTGAAGATTGTTTTCACTTTCATTGTAAATTAGATATCTAATGCTGTTTGGAAAAAAGAAAGCTTCATATTTATAAACTGTTGTTAGCTTTTCAAATTCACAAAAATAATGCTTTCAAATTTTTTTTAATCCTGCATTAGATTTCCGTTTATTAAAGAAATAAGAATATAACGAATTAACAAGTCTCTGCAGGGCTACTGATATCGAAGTTCTTGTCACCATATATCACTGCTATCAAATTTGATGTTAACTTAAAAGTAATGGAAAATAAGGCAACGAGACATCAACAGCGAGATATTAATCAGAATATAACTAACATAACTAGTAAAAATGTCCTAACTAGCTATATTTCTTTTTGTTGTGAAAAGCACCTCTTACCTATTTCCAACCGTGCTCTCTGTACCATTGGATGAAAAATTGAAAGCTAAAACGTCTTTTGAGCTCCACTACTTGACAGATAAACTATACAAGTATTTTATTCTATATACTATTACTTGTTACCACCAAATTTCTTTCCCAAATTGAAGAATAATTTGACGACCACTTAAGTACACATGTACACATGAATCTTTTTGGAACAAAAGTGAAAGAGGTATAAATTCACGGATGGTCATGAACCCATCAATAATAAGGATATCTTGAAAAGGTCCTAAATATACAACGAGTAATGATGACTGATGTCGTTTGCCGCAGGATACGGCTACACAACCATCATCTAACGACAGTTAAATGAGGCTAACAGAGGTAGCTATGACAACGGTAATGTTTATTTGCTCTTTCGCGAAAGAAATCTCATTTTACATTATAGACAGAAAGCAGGTAATTTTTATTTGAAAATCCCGAGCAGTAAATCCGTTTGCTTAAGAGAACCGAATTAAAACGTAGAACTTGCTTCATATCAGAATATGGAAACTAGAAACTAAAGTGCAGGTGGCTAAGAAATGCATTTTTATGTAAAATGCATGCTGTTTTCTTTCTATTTATTCTCACAGGTCTATTCATCTAGTTTATAAACTACACAACATGAAGAATGGTAAGTTCTAGCATCAAAACAGAAAAAGTGCATTTCAAACCAAACCTGTCTTATTTATTTTCTGTATTCAAACATCTTACTTATTTGACAAGGGAAAAAACAGGTGTAAGTACTCATTCCCTTCACCAAGTTACAAACGAAATACAGTTTAAAATGGCAATTTTAAAGAGATACAATCTGGCCTATCAACGGATTGCTTTAAACATATATACCTCGACTCGATATTGCTTATAAAAATAGTATCCAGGTATTAGGCAAGGCGGGTGTGGCCTGTGGGCAGAGATTGCCGACTCCTTTACTAGGTGATCCAGGAATGACGAAGTGTGACAAAATAGCAATCAAGGAAACCTTGTTTTTCATCCAGTAAGTTTTTAAAAAAGACAAAATGGGAAAACAGTTTGGTAATAAAATTGACAGACATTGAAATTTTAAAACGTAGTGTTAACGGGCACCGGAAAGTCTCGAGTCATAGAAGGAAGAAGGAAATGGTGTGGAGTTTTGGTACTTGTATTCATGATCAGAGCATTGGCTGAGTGATAAAGAAAGGTCTATTATTGACAATTGCAGCATGGCATTGTACTATGCCCGGAGGCGGATGGGGGGGGGGAGACAAAGACATAGCTTTCATTTTGGATACTCTCACATGTAAAGCACTGCTACGATATAACTTACTTAATGAAAACATTGCAGCACTGTGTTTGAATGACAAAACAACAACTACGCCAATACGTTTGAAATACGCACCAACGGAAGACTCAACGACAACCACCATTCGAACTTTTCCTAAATAGTACAAAATACTACCGGATAAGTTATCCGAAAAGAATCCACGAGTTAACACCTTAAGATTTACTAAGCTGAAAATTGAAAATAAAACTCGAGAACACCAAAATCTATTGATTGGGTTAGGAAAAGAACGTGAAGTAAATTTTTATCTGTGCTTTTTATGCTCTTACACTGCTGAGATATCAGTGGTCTACCACGCTGTGTGATATTCATTTCTGTCAAAGTGAAGACGTGGAGGAGGTCGACTGGATAAAACGCTTCTGAAGCATTGATCCAAGTTATAACCGTATTATGATTTCCTATGAGTTAAAATTACCAATAATCTTAATCCTCGTCTTTCTTTAACTCTATACAAAAACTGGGACAATGTTATTAGTCATTTTCTCATTAATACTTTCTACTTTTTCTTCATGAATATAAAACTTTCATCATGTAGCTCAATCCTATACAGCTTGCTTAGATTAAAAACCTTTCCCTTGCATTTTGTCATCCGGATTAGACCACATCTTTGAGTAAATGATCTTAATGCATATTTGTTTAGTCGACTTAGTCCATTTGCTTGCTTAAAGATTTAAGAATAGAATCAAGTTCAAGTGAAGTCCTTATTAGAAGAATCATTTTTTCGTGAATATCCAAGGATAGGAAGAAAATGGAAAGCAAAGGAACTGAAATTTTTCTTTATTTATAATTATGCTATATGAAATAACGAAAGCAAAGAAAACGGGGTAAATGTTACCATTTACTAGAAACGAAAAGCATAAGAAGGGATACACAGGTTATTTTTTCATTTTCCAGGCTGGTGAGCAGTTCTTGTGCTTCAAACTCTTCTGTAAATATTGCAAGTCTGCATAGTCCAGATCGGTCAAGATTACTGGAGGGACCCTCTGACTTCTCCGTCTGTGTAGTTTGAAGCCAGGTTCTTCTTTCCTGCCAGCAACACAGGTTAAAATTTGGTAAGATAGCCTTCGAAAATTAAAGGATTGCGAGGATACCTAGTAGTCCCCTTGGTACATTTAATGTTATATTTTCATTCCACACGTGTTTTTCTTAAATTGTTTGGGCGCTTGCTTTGAAGTGCCTTTTATTCCTCACATTTTTTGAGTCAAAAGTGGGAGAGAATTTAGGAGTTATACCTGACTAGAAAATTTATTTGTATGCTATGGACATGTTATTGGAATTCTCTTATTCAAAAAAAGATTAAATTACTTAGCAAAAAAGGTATGGTACACACTAGCCACCTTCTAATACGGCCAATGCTATATCGTTTGACAAAAATGCTAAGAATACCCTAATTTAAAAATCTTAGTAAAGCTGTAAACAGAATTTTCATGACTTTCATGCAATAACAAATTTTGTTCTTCCTTGCAATACAAAATACAAATTCTGACATTAAGTATGTTATGCTATAAAAATGCGCAAGTAATTGTTTCTAATATTTCAACAAATGGAGGAAGGATATATGTACTTAGTGCCTTACGTTTACAAAACATGCCAAAGCTTGTTTGTTAACTTTCATCGTTTCTGCATTAAAGAAACTGAATAGTTGTTTGTTTCAGAGTCGAAATTTGTCACGAGAACTGAACAAGATACCATTGACAAAATACATAAGAGTGAAATACTTTGTAAGAAAGTGAATTTGGTTTAAAAACGTGCAAGCATGTGAGAAAGATTTTTAAAGGCCCTAGATCTGAAAAATATTAAATGGTCTTGACTTTTATAACTCAGTAGAAGCCATTGATCCCAGACCTGAAGTTCTATATATACTGTTTCTTGCCAGCTACCAACTACAACAAAGGCATAATTGCAAATTCTACTCTTTGACAACGAGTTCAAGTGTAAAGATTCCCTTGGTATCTATGGCACTACATGCATTTTAAGGAAAGGATATTACTTTTGAAATGATTATCAATTTAGACTATACCTTTCTGCTAATATCTACTTGCACAGACTCTTCCAGCATTCAGCAATGCATTGGGAAGGAAAGTTTCGTCGTGACGTTTTGTTATTTTCCTTCATGACCAGAATAATTCTTTGCTAAACAAGGCAGAAAGCATCTTGGTTTACGTTGAACAACAAGATAGTTTGTGCACCATTCAGAATTGAAGACTTCCTTCATTAATTTTGCGCTACTGGCATTTTACTTTCCCTGACATCTCATTTTGTTTTTACTGGCATAGTAAAACATGAAAAAATACAGATTTTTCTATGTTTCAGCAGTTAATATGACACTGAACTAGTCTGGTCTATAGTGAGACAGCATCTTTAAATCGTAATGTCACTGTAACTGTTGTTTTGTTATCTAATTTGCCAGGATCATTATTATAATTAGAAACTTGTACCACTATAAGTCAGTTGCTCCAATAGTTGCACAATAAACCATAGCTAAAGAACCTTATCATTTCTGGTCTTGTTTGTAAATCAACAAATTCATAACAGTATTCGAGACGGTGTGAAACTGCTCTACACTCCATAAATTCAAAATTATTAACAATGAAGCCTAAGGTACATCTGATGGAATATTAAAAATAGTTAACTATAACATTTTTCATAGAAGCATAATGTGCATATTGATTTTTTTAAATGAAAATTCTTTCTGTTCTTGTTTTCTTATCCTCTAGACCTTTTGGATAGGACCACACCGTATATTTTGATGTTATTTAATGAATCATGAGAGCCACAATCCCATTAAAAACCATTGATGCATGCTTTTTGTATTTTCTAGATCAGCAGTGAAAACCCTTCAATGCAATACATTGTAATAACATTTATTGACGGGGGCTTTCGTGACCTTTGCGTTAACTACAATATTGACACCAGTAAGATAATGCAGGAAATATTACTCATTTGGAAAAAAGAGAAAATTTTCAGGAAAAGAGATCAAAACATCAAAACAAACACTTAAAAAGTTGTTATTTGTTTTGTTGTATTCTACAATATGCTAACAGGTTGTTTTGACTTTTGTTTTTAATTTACGTTCCGTTCTAAATACAAGTTTGTATAATAAAACTAAAAGGTCTGTAGGGGGGCCCACGAAAAGGCTTGAAAAACCGTGATTTGGCCAGCTGACCACCAGATAAAAAGAAGTTATGTGCGAAGTTCTACTATGATCAGAAATAAAAAGTTTCATATTCCAAGACCTACGATTAATGAACTAAAAAGATGCCTGATCTTGCCCTACTGTACAAAAAAATATATATAATGACGAGTACCGTAATCTTTTATTCGATGTATCATTTATTCGATGTATCAGATTAAATTTTTATTGAAAACAACCATAGGTTTCATCATTTATTCAGTATCAATGTCGTTTATCGGTAAAACCATATTGATATGCTGGCATTGAGTTTGGACCTTTAGTGAAAGAAACAATGCTGTGTGTTTCTAATAGAAATAGGTTGGTCATCGAAGATTTTTTTTCCTCCACTCTTGGGTTCAACGCCAGTAAACAAAGAGCTTATTTTAGGTGCTAGCCAAAATTTTGAACAAAAAAACCAACCACAAACCAAAGTATATTTTGTTTATGTTCTAAAGCCACAAAACGTTTGTGGGATAGAAACCTACAATTGATTGTCTACAAAGCAGCTTCTGGGTGATATTGATTCCTTTATACTTGAGCATGATTAAGAGTTACAGCTCATTAGTAACTGAGACATGCTTGTTTTTTAAAGGCCTTTGAAACTAGAGTCATAATCAAAAGGAAGGTCCCATCAGGCAAATTTTGCATTTCCTGAAAAAAACTGTTTTCTTGGAATCCAGGAGCTAAAATACACATCGGAAAAATGAATGATGAGTTACACTTGATGGCAAAACTTTCAATGACAATTTTCAATGCTGTGTGCAGTTCTAATTTACTTTCAAACTTTATTTTGCGTGCCCGTTTTTCGCAGCAATAATTACAAAAACGACGTCTTGAATTCTTCGTGGGACCGACCCAGCCAGGTTTCCGTAGAACTTCGGGGAAATTTCAGTTGCTATTGAATGCTTACCTCGAGTAATCAGATCTTTCACTTTAAGTTATACCTTTGTGGTTGGGTTGCGTTCAGGCGATGCACAAACGTTGCTAAGCGCTATATTGCTCGTCATATTAAAAGCATTTAAATTGCTTAATATTCATTAAGAGGTTAAATTTTCTTCTTTTGAATGCCTTTATATGTGGAAGCATTGATGATATTGTTAGTTGTTATGCTATTTTAATGTTGCAGTTAAGAATGATATTTTTGAGCCAGCAGTGAAATAAACTTCTTAAAACAGTTCTCTCACCGGTTATATTTTGTGGGTTTCAAATTGAAGTTAGCAAGTAATTTTGATTGTAATGCCCGCGGACGTCAATTATACATGATGTTCAATAAACTGTATCTTTGCATACTTTTTCTCTTCGGTCTTCCAACTCACTTAGTTGCCTCAAGGTCAGCAAGCAATTCGATCACAACAGCAACGCATAACTTAGCAAAACAGCCTCACNACAATGCTTACCTCGAGTAATCAGATCTTTCACTTTAAGTTATACCTTTGTGGTTGGGTTGCGTTCAGGCGATGCACAAACGTTGCTAAGCGCTATATTGCTCGTCATATTAAAAGCATTTAAATTGCTTAATATTCATTAAGAGGTTAAATTTTCTTCTTTTGAATGCCTTTATATGTGGAAGCATTGATGATATTGTTAGTTGTTATGCTATTTTAATGTTGCAGTTAAGAATGATATTTTTGAGCCAGCAGTGAAATAAACTTCTTAAAACAGTTCTCTCACCGGTTATATTTTGTGGGTTTCAAATTGAAGTTAGCAAGTAATTTTGATTGTAATGCCCGCGGACGTCAATTATACATGATGTTCAATAAACTGTATCTTTGCAAACTTTTTCTCTTCGGTCTTCCAACTCACTTAGTTGCCTCAAGGTCAGCAAGCAATTCGATCACAACAGCAACGCATAACTTAGCAAAACAGCCTCACACTTTCTATAATCAGTCTTTGTGACCATTTTGTTTCTCGTGAAGAAGCTGAACTTGAGCCCAATTCCCCACTAAAAACTCCTTCTCTCTAGCCATACTTTATAGGAAGATAGGAACTTTACTATTACTTTTGCAGCCTTGTGGCCATTACCATGTAGAATAGTTTTAGTTGTATGAGTTCTGCGCGGCTTTCACCTTGTAGTAAATAAACTTGAATTAAGTCCCCTTTGAGGTGGCTCATTTTATTTGCAGCTAATACTTTCCTGATCCATTCATTATAAATCTTCAATCATCAAATTTATGGTGTTAAATTCAAATTGTGTTTACTTCTAGTATATTATTGCCTATAGTTTACTAGGCATAACATTTCTTTCATGTTTGTATGATGCATTATTTTTTGTTCAATTCTTTGAAGGTATTTGCTCGCCCTGCCTCGCTTTAATACTTAAGAGGATGTTTTTGTATTTGATTTTATCGGTTTTCTTTAAATACGTTTCGTTTTTCTCTTCTTAATCTTGTCATTTATGTTCAGCCGCATTCCCATGGTTATGTCATTACTAAACTTTCAAACTGTCCTTAAATCTCCTGCTTACTTGTATTTTCAGTGACAGCTGTAAGATTTTCCATGTAAAAAAGTAGCTAGTAGTCTTACCAGACGTGTTAGTAAAATTCAGCTGTATTTTAATTTTCCACATATTCGTGATTAATTTTGAAAAAGTAAATTAATCCAGAAGAGATTTTTTGAATTTTAGCTGCTTTCAGGATCCATTATTATTACTATTATCACTATTTTACTGAATCCAATCCTGTCATTATCGTTCATTATTACTATCATTATTATTATTATCATTGTTATTATTGTTATTTTTATCACTGGTATTCATTCAGAACATTGTTTTCCAAAGGGTATAGTACGGCTTAAATATAATCCAAAAGGAAAATGGTATGTAACAAACTTAAATTCGAATATAGTAATGTCAGCATACCGACTTTGAACATCTAGTCCTAAAACAATTATCTAATGTGACGGTAGCTGCCAGGAACATGTTTTGTTTTTGATGCTAGTACAATTTTCCTCGATGTTTTTTCCTACTTAATGAATGGCAGGAATGTTACCGCAGCTGGAAAATTACCCCCTGTGTCTTAGCCTTCGATTTCTAGCTTAATATTTACTTAAACACAAGGGTAGCCTAACACCTTACACTGTAGAAAAGTTTCTAGTAATCACACCCTAAATCACCATATGAAATCCCAACTTTGAAACAAAATCTACAAAAAACTTCACTAGGCAGAAGTGAAAAACAAAATAGCCTCTAGGTAAAAGCAATGCCACCTTTCGATATGCCACTACCAATGCCTCAACTTCAATGTTTTAAGCTATTTTAGCAAACTGTTGAAACTGTAGCCAATGCTCTGATAACTGTAGAAACTTCTCTCCATAAAGTTGATAGTATAATAAGGTCATACTTTAAGTATTGGTACGTGTTGAAGTTCTCTTTCTCCTCTTGCACAATTAGAATATCTTTCGTTTCTGCTACATCAATCATAACTAATTTTTTATTGTTGTTATACACTTTAATCAGAGCTGACTTGCTTTCATTAATAAGCTGATTACACAGGAACCGCATTTGGTATGCGGGTTTAATTTGATTTGAGCCTCAGAGAAATGGATATCACTGCCTTGCACAGTCCCTGGATAGCCTTTTGACAAGGCGTACCACCCGGCCAACCAACCCTCCCTAGATTGTGGAGCCTTCATCCTGTCGGCCCATCCTGTCTGAGTGGGAGCGGAGCATCCTTGGGCGTAGGAACTTATATAGGAAGATCACCGCCCCGTGATGTTTACTCACTGCCTTGTGAGTATAGGTACACCGCCTATAACTGTGGTTGGAGTCAGAAAGGGCACCCTGCTGTAGAAAACTGACAAAAATTATTACCATGAACAATGGAAAATGATGCAAATTTCATACCGGATCAGTCGCTGTCGGCCTTTGTCTCTGGAAACTGGTCAAACGAGAAAGAAGATGGGGGGAAGGGAAGAGGGCTGCAGAAAGAAGAACCAAGAGAAAGAAGCAAAGAAAGAAAACAAATCTCAGAATTGGATCGTTAAACATTGGTAGTCTAACAGGGAGAGGAGCTCCAGAGGTAGCAGATATGATGGAAAGAAGAAAAGTAAAGGTGAGATGGCAAGATAAGGGATAAAGAAACATAATGGTGGTATGAGAAGGTTATTATTATTATTATTATTATTGATAATCTTTATACAGGATAATCATTTCAGTTCTATATACATATTTACAAAATATACATATTAAAAACTGTTCTACCAATGAGTACTGTGAAGAGTAATTTCAATGTCTCCAAAAANAAAGAAAGAAAACAAATCTCAGAATTGGATCGTTAAACATTGGTAGTCTAACAGGGAGAGGAGCTCCAGAGGTAGCAGATATGATGGAAAGAAGAAAAGTAAAGGTGAGATGGCAAGATAAGGGATAAAGAAACATAATGGTGGTATGAGAAGGTTATTATTATTATTATTATTATTGATAATCTTTATACAGGATAATCATTTCAGTTCTATATACATATTTACAAAATATACATATTAAAAACTGTTCTACCAATGAGTCCTGTGAAGAAGGTGCAAGAAGCAATTCAAAAGGGAAAAAGAGCTACAAAGCCTGGTACAGAGACAGGAGTAATAAAAAGAAAGCTGAGTACCTGAAACCAAAACGAGAGGGCAAAACTGCTATACCTAGGGCTAAGCAGGTGGCGTTTGAAGAAATGCATAACAACCTGGATACTGAAGATGGACAGAAGATTTTTGAAATAGGAAAGAAAATGGAAAAAGTATTCAAGGACATCCAACAGCTCAAGAAGACGAAGGATGAATAGATAGAATGGGGACTTCGAAAAGCTGATGAACGAGGAAAATTTCAGGGAAAAGAGGCCACAAGAGCGACTACCCCATAAACAGGTAATGTCAAGAATTAGTAGCAAAAAAGTGGAGAAGGCGCTGAATGAAGTGAAGAACTCGAAAGCAGTCGAACCAGACAAGATACCAGTTGAGCAGTGGAAAGCCCTATGTGAGCAAGAACTTGACGTCCTAACATTACTATTCAATGAAATCCTTGTGACAAGTAGAATGCCAGGCGAGTGGAGAAAGAGCATTTTTGTACAGATTTTCAAGGTGATGTACAAAATTGTTCCATCTATGGAAGCATCAGACTACTAAGTCACACGATGGAGCTCTGGAAACGGGTGAAAGATGGTAGGGTAAGGAGAGAAGTGCAGAGCAGTGAGCAATAATTTGCCTTTATGCCAAAGAGAAGCGCAGTTTACAAAATCGTTGCACTAAGGACGGCGACAGAAAAGTTCAGGGAAGGTCAAGAAGAATTGCATTGCATGTTTATCGATCTTGAAAAGGTGTAGGACAGAGTATCCAGAGATGAACTATGGTATTGTCTACGACTAAAAGGAGTCAACGAACTATTATTCAGAGCAACTTAGGATATGTATGTAGAATGCAAGACTGTGGTCCGAAGTTCAGTGGGGGTAACAGAGCCATTCCAGGTCAAAGTAGGCTTTCCCCAAGGCTCTGTCACTAATCCACTTCTGTCCCCCATAATAATAAACAAGCTAAAGGACGATGTAAAAAGAGACGTCCCGCTTAACATGATGGTAACAGACGGCATGCTATGGGTGGATAAGGAAAAGGATGAAGCAGAAAGAGAGCTAGAAAACTGGGGATTAAAAAGAAGACTGTTTCAGCAGAACAAAAACTGAGTATCTCTGTATCAACAAGAAATTAAATCTACCACCAACAAAGACCGCTGGTGAAGATGTGCACGAAGTTGAGGAATTTAGGTACCTTGGTTTGACAATCCATAGTTATGGAGAAAGTCAAATGGAAGTGAAGAAGCTTTTCCAAGCTGGCTGGAACAGCTGGAGAAAAGCGACTGCTGTTCTATGTGACGAAAACGTGCCAGTAGGGCTAAAGGGCAAGGCGTGCGAGACCTTGGTTCGACCGGCTATGTTGTACGGGATGGAAGCCGTGCCTTTCACTAATTGACAATAAAAGCCATTTTGATGTGGTGGAGATGCAAATGCTGCGCTGCCCGAAGCGTCGAAGAAGCCTCCAAGAAGCTCCAGGAGTCCAGGACTATAGGCTCCGAATGGTTTGAGCATGTAAAGAAAAGAGATAAGCAGTACTAGGGTAAGAAATTCATGCAGATGGAACTACCAGGACGAAGAAGACGGAGGCGACCCAAACGCAGATGAAGAGACAACATAAAAGCAGACATGGTAGTCAAAAGGCTAACAAGGGAGGGTGCGCAAGACGTCACAAAGTGGAGAAGCCATATTTGCTACAACGACTCCCAGAAAAAACAGTAGAAAAAGAAGAAAAAGTAGCAGAAGATTGAACCCGCATATCTCGTACAATTTTTACCTTCTATGAAACTTGCTTATTCTCATAAACAATTCTCCTTACTTTTGATCTGGTGGCGCACTTTAAATTTCTTTCAGTTTATTGGCAAATTCTCTATCATGCCCGAAATTCAATAAATTTCCATGTTTTATCTTTTACTTTAGTTTTTGGGAGTTCTTTTAGGCAAAGAATGCCCCTAGAACCAAAAGATAGGGCCAAGTTGAGCTGTGCAAATCGATAGTTAATAACAAATGGCATTATAGTGTGGCATTAGACTAACCTTTTGACAGAAATTTGTTGTTCTCTCATTTTTTCATTGTTATTGGAGATGTTGAATCAAAAAAAGAAAGTTGTTTTCTGTTGACACTGGTGGTAGGGGAGAAATAATGGTTTGTAGTCCTGATATTTTCTAGGTAGCAGGGATCAAATTCAGAAAATCCCTTCCCCCTTCCCAGCTAAAAAACACATTTGCGACATCAGTGGTGAGGATAAATTTGATAGGCCTAGAGTATAAGCTTGTTAATCTTCATATGAATTAGCTTTGAATTTATCTAAATCACAAAATGCACTAAAGGTGAGTAAAGAAGGTGCAAAATGAAAAATACAATGCATCACACAAATACATAAAAATTCTGATTTAACTGATTATACATTTTAATACTTATCACTTTTCACAAAGTAAAAATATTGAAAAAAAACATTAAAAATATTGAAAAAAAGTAATTAATGATGACCGGTATGTAACTACGTTCGAAGTGTATCAAAATTGTTTTATTTTTGCCATCATTTAAGATGTGCACTGTTATATATATATATATATATATATATATATATATATATTATATTTATTTTATATATTTTTTATATATATTTTATATATATTTTATATATTTTTTATATATATTATATATATTATATATATTATATATATTATATATATACTTCTTTTTGTATTTCCACTTGCAAGGTCTTCCACTATGTCTAGTCTGCCATCTTGTTTCTATTGTCTAAGTGTATACCACTCTGCTTTATCTGGTATTGGGCTTTGTCTAGAAAGAAGGGTGTATTTACTTTTACTCTTATAGTGATTATGATCGAAGCTAATTGAAGCACCACATGATTTTCTCCACTGTGTTTACAGTGCCTTTTTTTAAGTAAGCCTCATCCTCGACATTACAACATTCACCAAACAACAAATTTGACTCATTTAAAAGAGGTAAGTTGGAGATCTAGACCTCAGTTTCCAAATCTTTAGCCACAGAATTCTTCCTATTCTTAAGGATCTATGAAAATGATTATTTATAGTTACAGAGTAACAGTCTGATCTTTGTAGCAACACTCTCACCTGGGATAAGTACTGTATGTTATCAGTATTTTAGGATAAGACTGTAAAATGCTTTAATTGCAAACTAGGATGTTATTTAAATATTACACAGAAACATAATTTCACAGTAGTTTCATCAGGTTTAACACTAATGCTGTAGGTTTCTTAGCAACTAGCAAACATCTGCATATAGACGTTTGTTAAAGCTAAATGACAGCAGAATGTCATGAATGCTTAAGTGACATTCAGTCGCTTTTTTCAAGAAACAGAAAAAGGAGGGCAATGTATGGAACAGAGAAAATGTTAGGTACTTTTGACTGATGGTACACCCTGTTAAAGATATTTTGACTAGGCGTATAAAACTTGTCACGTGCTAGCTCAACTAGGTTTGGTAACGAATAGTAGAAGTAAGTTAATTGATTTCTTATTTCGTGTGTGTGAATAAAAGTACCTGTAAATTAATGCATATCGAATACAATAGCAACAAAATGGAAAAGTAACAAATTTTGTTTTCCTTCGGGAAAACTATCTACTATTAAAACAGTTTGTAAGGAATCCACAGTAGTATCGACATCTCTTGTAATGAAATGAATGAAAAAAATGAAATGCAATTCTCATTAAGAATATGTGTTTTTTACAATTACCTCACTCTTATCTATTCGTGACTTGGATTTCATTGTTATTGTACCCAAAGATGTTTCCTACTACCCCTACTGCCGTAACACTTTATGTTTCATATATTACCAGTATCGAAGTAATTATTAGCTATCGACAGTGTTCAAAAATATAAGAATATTAGAGCTATCATATGGTGGACAACAACAAAAATCAATAAAACTTAGTTTAGAACTGTCACTTTCATGTTTTCACAATCGTCAGCTAACGTGAAAACGATTTTCGCTGACGATTGTGAAAACATGAAACTGACAGTTCCAAACTAAGTTTTGTTGACATTTTTTGTCATCACCCATACATATATATATATATGTATATATATATATATATATATATATATGAATATGTAAAGTTTGAGGTAGAACTAAAGTTGATTAACCCAACAGGGTAACCAACCTGCCCTTAACAGTGTATGTAGCCTTGGACTCTACTTGCTTTCGGAAGGAACAGCCAGTTAAGACATTAGGGTTAGAGGGCTGTTACAGGATACTAGTGTGCTAGTATCTTTGACAAACATATGAAATTTAGAAGTCACCAATAATAAGAGAAAATATAATGATCCAAAGATTTCTTTTGGAAACCATGACTAGTATAAAATTGGGGCCTATCCTAACTATTAGTTTTCGAGAACATATGCCATGGAAGACTTAAAAATAGTAACGCTCCATGTAAACAGGGTGCTAGTACAAGGTCGTCTGGTACCCCAGCATGGCGTGGGTTAGGTGACAAGGCAGGCGGAGCGTCAAAGACTATTTGAGCTATCTAACATGGAGTGTAAAGTGTCTTTTAAAATGGAAAAGCTTCCATCTCTTATATCAAAAATGAATGCGATAGGTTTTAAAAGTATTGATTTTTTAAAGTGGAAACGAATGAGAAATAGGCGTAGTACTGATAAGAAATGAAAATGCATCCAGAATACTATCGTACTACATTACAAAATTGGAAAGACAGAAATTATTCTTACTGAAAAGAAAATTATTATTATTTATTAATTATCATTATTGCAAGAAGTCATAGCTACACATTGAGATTATCATAGTACAAAAACAGTTTATGACGAAATTGCATATTATTCTAGAACAAACACAATGGCATAGCAATCGTGAATATTTAAATATTTTTTTAAACTTCAACATGATAGGTAACAGAGAAGATCAAGGCATTGTTAATACGTTGCACCAGATACGAAAAATTATAGTTGTAAAAATAGGATGATTTTGCCAATTGTAGAGGTTTATTCATTACAAAAAATCGATTCCCCCCAAAGAATCCAAAGGTCACACCTGAAAGTTCCCAAAGAGCACTGTAAAAATGAATAGCATACATATTACACACATACTGCTATAACATATAAAACCATTCAACTCTACCAAAGTTAGAAACATCTCTTATATATATTTTCTCAAATAGCAAGGGAGTGTTCCACAATTATATGTGAAGAAGAGTTAGCATCACGACCACCTTAAGGGGGAAAACAATCCCTTGTCCCGAATGATGTTCTAGCATAACAGGTCGGCCTAGTTTATACAAACTCTCAGTGAAAACGACCATTTTGAATCTGCTTTGTAGATGCTCGAGTCTTCATAATTTCACTGCAGCTGTTTACTTTAGAAAAACGACCTTAACCATACCTCTTTGTAACACTTTTTCTTTTGACCTTGTGTATTTTACAGAACCTAGTTAACAGCTTACGTAGTAGTAATACAACGCACGTAATAGTAGTCAAGTCAAAAAGTTCAAAGGTGGTTCCATTGTTTAGATTTTTATCACGAAGCGTAGATTTACAATATTCCTATTTTCTGATATTTTCTACTTTATTTTTACCAACCATCACAACTACTTCATCGACCTACAAACCAAGCAGTAAAAAGACTTAAAACTAACATGATAAGAATAATTGTCTTGATAATGCATCATTCCGACAAAAACATTACACATGGAGATTAAATTTTAGAATCCATGGATAACTCATAGCATCAATAATTAGACTTTACAATAACCATAGTGTTTCGATTGTTATCGACATTTGCTGAAGTCTTATCTATATTTGTCAATTCATTAAAAAATCAAGCTTGGAACTTTTATTTAGTTTGGCTAAATAAAAACGTATACAATATTTTCTATTAGATTCCAGGACCGTGGTTTATTTTGACAGGGAAGTACTAGTTTGTGGGCTTGTATGCATTTCCAATAAGACACAGAGATTTGAAATCAGTGAAATAGTTCAACACTTTTATTGCTTTATGGATGGAGACACCTTAAATTTTCCTAAGATAAGTTAAAAGCTGACTGAAATTTTCTATTTAGACTTCCTAAGAGTGAATCTATATTTTGATGTGGTCTGTTCACGAATAAGTAGTAATTAATATGTTTCTAGTTTCATGCGATCTCAGTAGGTGATTTATAAAAGTCATAGTCAAAGGTTATTTTTTAATGAGCTCTAATTTAATTTGCAATGGGTCAAATAATGTAATTGAAATGTTAAGTAATAGTTTGTATTGTGTACCACATTTTTATACCTAAATTGTAACAAGATCTCTTTTCATGCAACCAAGTCTTTGAAACAATCTGCAAAATTCTTCAATTACTTTTTGTGCATCAGCTTGCTTGTCTTCTACAATTTTAATACAGTTATGGTTGCCCGTTGCGTTTTGGCATTCCTAACCTAGTGGTAAACAGTTTTCTGGAGAGTCGAAGTTAATATTTTGTTACCCCATTTTATTACCATTTAGATGTATTCCATACATTCGTTTTCTACATTATTTGTTCTTCTAATAGCTTTTTTGTTTTCCTAATGTTGCTTCTGGTGTACCTTATCTCAACTAAATCTTGTTCACTTGTGACAGCCACTTTAATGCTTTCTCTGTTTTTAAACCTACGTAACCAAGCTGTGTTTTAATTGTACCATTTTTCCCATACAAAGAACAGCCTCCAGTAATATTTTCTTAAAATGACATGTTAATGCTCAGTTACTTCTTTGATGTTCAACACTGTGTTTATCCCTAAGAGATTTTGCTGGTAAAATCTCCTACATATTTTACTATCACCAATAGGAGTAGTAAGGCGCCTCCTTCCCTCCACTAGCCTGTGGGAGACCCTTGGGCAACCTCAAGCACCCACTTACCCCCCGATCAGGGTACATGAAGTGACAACAGGCAGGTCATGGATGATTTGCTGAGCAGCCGAATAGTTTGGGAACTGTCCAGTTTTTCAGTGTGTTAGGCAAATTTTTCACGAAGAGTACAATGGCTAAGACAACACGCTCAGTACAAGCACTGCCCCTACAGAAGGAAATTGCAACTCACTATAGGTATACCTTTGCAAGGGTCATCATGAAAACTCCAAATACATGTAATATCGTGAACGGCATGAAGGGTGTTCAGACCAAGGAATACACTGTATACACTTCGCCCGGTAGGAACTGTCGTGTACACCAGGTGGCGCTCGACCGTCAACCAGCTACTGCTCGCAATAACTTATTATTTGATAATGCTAATTGATAATTCACAATTAGGGGCAGGAAAGTACTCTCTTGAGTTGTTTTTTGGAAATAGTGACCTACATTAATATCACTTCACAAATGGCTTGAACTCTGACGATATAGCATATAATTAAATTATTTAGCCTGCTATAATATCTGAAAATCTACCACACCAATGTTCATAGGTGTAAGGACCATTACAAAATTTGCGCTGAAGACGTAGTTAAGGTATTCTGTTCCTATAATGCAGTTATAGGAACAGAAGGAGTTACAAGAAACAATTTATAATTTTAAAGTTATAGGAGTTACAAGAAACAATTAATCCTATTACATTTTAATCACATTTGGACACTAACGTAGATTGTCTTGTCACCCACAATCATTTATAGCACACAGAAGTTACAATAGGTAAAAACAAGATCATTATGTTTAGGTTCAGGTGAGAAAATAACAGCTATATCTGAATTATTCCCACTTTATTGGTACAACAAACTTTGAAATAAAAGTGATCTTTCTTGCTACATTTATGATAGAACATATTATGAGCTAAACACACTTGCTGAGCATGGGGGGCATAGCCAAAGAAAAATATTTAGGGGGAAAAACCGACTCGGTTAAACCAGGAGTAGTCCTAGGTACCGTATAGACCTCGGATTTAAAAGCTAATGTCTGTGAAGCCTACGTAAACGTTGCTGTAGTCCCAAAGATATTAAATTATTCTAAACTGAAAGAAGTCAACTGGCTTAGCTGAAATCTGATTTCAGGGTTGAGTTTTTTAGCAATCAATTGAGAATATTAGGTTAGATACGATCATTTAAAGAGTCCCAAACTGAGCCCTCTCTTTGCAGTTCAGCAAACATAACTTTTAAATTTAGGTGTTGCTTAATTTATGAAATGTTTGTAGGTGCTGATTATATTCCTTTCCAAGTTTTCTAATGACTTACTACTAAAATGAGGCAAGAGAAAACCTTAAAAGTGATTTTTGATCTTGTTTCTGAAAGGTGATATTAATTACCGAGCCATTAAAATCGTCTAACACATTGTTATTCATGTGACACTGTCTCCAGTTAAACCAGATTGCACACTAACACCTGAATGTATTTTCCATTGATTCCAGTCTTTCGTTACAAAATTAAGTTGGTCTGAAGCTAACTGTGACCAAACGTAAACGTTGTCACTCCAGCGTTTGCACGGCCGTCCTCGTTTTCTCTTTTCTTCTATCATCACTTGTTGACATATTTTAGATAATCCTGTTTCAGACCATTTTTTAACTCATTGTATGGTATATAAATTACATTCGTTTTAAACGTATCAAAGCCAGTCATTTTAGCTTCCTCCACAAAGTTGGTGAAACTTGGAAATGTCTGGGTTTCTATTTCGTTCTGATTGAAGAGCTTGCTACTAATATATTGGCTTAAGAAATCGACTGATGTGTGATTGAAGATGTAGTTGTGATAAATTGTGAAGACAGCAAATGTGGCACGAGTACTACTTGGCCTTTGTAAGGTCGCTTTGAAAAACGAGGGTGTACCTAAAATCAACCGAAAAGAGTTATGTGTGGGTAACTAAATGTCTTTATAAAAAACTACACTAAATACATAATGACAAAATACATAATATAATGAGAACACAATGCCAGCTTATATGAAATAATTTGTCGGAGTATTTTTATACCATCTTAAAAGATAGAAAGAATTGATGTTTATTCTAAGTCATCTACTAATATTCCTGTTTATTAACATTTTAGAAAACATATTCCTTTAAGACCTTGGCCCATTTTAGCTTAATATTTAACAATAGCTTGCGGAGGTTGTGGTTATTGAAACTGGTAGTGGCCAAGTAAAATGCATCATACTTAAAGATCTTCATGTAATTATAAAGCCTTTTAGCGCTTAAACGTAGACTAAGATGTGTTTCATGATAATCTTCTACCGGGCAGCCAAATTTTGATTCCCTTGTCAAAAAGTTAGATTTGATAGACAGCATTCGTAGTGGTCGTAGAACTAATGTCCCTCCGAAAGACCCAGCAGCCTGCGTTAAGCCGACATTGAAAGAAGCTCGCCACAGTCATCATTATGTTGGTCTTCTTCATGTAGCTCACCCTTAACATTATCCCTTGAGCAACTGGTAATCCACTGTCTGTATCTACTTCAGCGCCATCTGGTACACCCAATACGTTGTATCCAGAAATATTACATATCTCATACACACAATCCCTGGATAGTTCAACTAGAATAAGACGCTAATCACAGATAGTTGACGTCTAATTTAATCCGAAATTACTTTCCACATCTACAATCACAATGCAGTCATTTTTCAGGTTGGCAGAGAATGTGATATTGACGGTTTGGTAATTAACAAAGACAAACCGTTGTTGTTTTCTCTTAAGTTTATTTTTATTTTCGTATTTTATTTAATTTACCCAAGTGGAGCCTTGTAATGGAATTGTTCCAAGTATGTAACAATTAACTGTGAGGGTAAATATGATTTTCGTGACAACGCATTACGATGATCAAAGTGGAGAGAAGGGTTACACTAGTGCTCGTTAAGCAACGTTTAAAAATGACTACTATTTTTCTTCATTGGTACTTTAATTTATATTTTGTCAAAAAGTTTTGCTTTTGCCAATAATGTTTCCCAAAGCATCTGGTTACGTTCACAAATCATGCCCATTCCCCCAAAAGGTGATTTGACATTACCAGCCAATTATCGTGGAATTTCATTGCTTCCTGTAGCTTCAAAAATATATAACAAATCACTTTTAAATCGTCTTCATCCAAAAATAGAGCCTTTTCTACGCAAAAAGCAAAATGGTTTCCGCTCAGGTCGTTCTACTCTTGACCAAATTCTCACACTACGTAGAATAATTAAAGAAATTAATTTTTGCGAAAAAACTGCAGCTCTCATTTTTGTTGACTTCAGCAAGGCTTTCGACTCTGTTAACCGCGAGACAATGTTCGAAATCTTTGGGCTTTATGGCATTCCAACAGAAATCATTGAAGCTATTAAACTCCTACATACAAACACAGGATGGCGAAACAGATTTTTTTGACATTCCCGCTGGTATTCTCCAAGGCACCATCTTGCACCATCCCTCTTTATCATTGTAATCGATTACATCATGCGGATTTCCGTGGATGCAATTAAAGAAAATGAACTCATGTACCCGCCCAAAAGAAGCTCACGTTATCCTGCTCTTCATATCACCAATGCTGATTTTGCTGAGGACATTGCACTTTTGTCCGACAACCTTATTAAAGCTCGGCACTGCTATCTGCCCTTGAATCAGCAGCAAACTGTACAGTGCTCTATCTGAATGAAACCAAATCAGACTGTGTGCAAATTAATATTCGTAACAACATCAAAATTAAAACTCTTTCAAATAACATTCTCAAATGTGTCGAAGACTACAAGTATCTAGGATCACACATAAAAAACTCTGAATAAGATTTTAATATCAGGAAGGGCATGGCATGGACTG
>RDPX01000041.1:849975-879632 GCA_003991215.1 Morbakka virulenta
CTGAACACTAACACTCATTAATCTCATTTGTTAATGATACTCACAGGTAAAGATTACTCTCCACAAGGCCAAGTTACCAAAAGAAGTTTAGATACCTGACACGAAAGTCATCCAAACCGCAAAATCAAGGAGGCAAGTTTCACTGGGTTGTCAAAATGTTTAGTCAGTTACTGTCAACAACAGAAGAATCCTTTCTAGTTAAAAGTTTGAACTTCTCTGCTGCTCCTAAAACAATCCCTGCAAAAATGATCATCTTGATAGTTCAAACAGCAAAAAAAGATATTCCCAACATTGAAGCTGGCACAATCTAAGCAAAGACGAGTGTTACTCTTCAATCTTCCATAGTACCTATTGACAACCTCACCAAAAATGAAAGATGTACCATCAAGAGCCTAACGCAAGATGTCTCAATCGCCAACCTTCCCGCTGACAAGGGCCGTGCAACTGTGATCTTTAACAAACCTGATTACATTCAAAAGTACAATGAAGACCTCAACAACATGCTTCCTATTCAACAATGACTTATACACACAGAACAGCGGTGAATCAATGGAACTTTAAACATCTTCTGTGATGGTTGAAATATTCAAGCAAGCATTTGAAACTATAGCATTATCAACAGTAGACCAAGGTCCAACTGTCTGGTAAAGATACTTTGATGATGTTTTCGCATTTATTAAAGAAGATCATCTAAAAGGATTCTTTGAGCACAAAGTAAGTCTTCACTCAAACATCGTGCTCACCATGGGAAATGAAAAAAAAGAGAGAATTGCCATCCTCTGATATCTTAGTGAAGAGAGAAGCAGACTGCACCATTTCTGTTACTATCTATAGGAAACCAACTTACATAGACTAGTACCTTAATAACACATCACACTATCCATTTTCAGTTCGTCATAGTGTTATCATCACTCTGTTTGGAAGGGCAAGAAGTATAATTTCAAACTTTTACGACCTCAGAAAGGAGAAAAGCATCTTCAAAAGGTTCTCTTATCTATTAGATACCATACTAGGGATGTACAGCGAGCATAACGAAAAACTACCAGGCGTAATCATGAAGAAGAAAATCTTTTTCCTATGTCAAAGGCATCAGTGATCAGCTAAGACGAATGCCCCGACAACATAATATCAAGTGCTCATTTTTCACAAAATCTACCCTTAGGATGATACTCTCAAAGCCAAAGGATCGATTTCCATTTGAAGAGAGAAACAATATAGTTTACAGACTACATTATAAGGACTGTTCTGCCCTCTGCATAGGAGAATCAAAATGTTCCTTGGGTCAAAGAGAAAAGAACATAAGAGAGCTGTTCAAACAGTTCACACCAAAAGCCATGAATTAGCGGAGCACTTCAGGCGTCAGAACTTAATTTAACTAGTCGTAAATGCGGATTCAGATAATAAATATATCAATATTTAAACCTCTGTCATGTGAATCTATAACGATAAGATAAAATGTAATATAAACTAAATACGAACACATCATGGCGCAATAATTTTCTGTCCTCCATGTGTATCATATCAACTCAATAGAACTAGAAATCAAAACACGAAGGGGAGAGGTTACCAGCACTTAACCCTTTATATATTAACGTCATAGTCTTTCAAATTCCTGGGTCGACAAACAGTTCTTTTTGGACGATTATTTACAGTTTCTTGGTCAGCAATGTTCTCAACAAGGTGGTTATTATCTCAATCATTGTCACTAGATTCGCTTGTGTTTGGATCTTCGTGGAAGTCCCAATCGTTGAAGTGGAGTTTCGAAGATCGACTACTGGCTGGGAAAATTGATGTTAACAGAATGTCATATTTTCTTGACGTAAATTTGCTGTTGTCGAACTGTTGAACAGTGGTTGTTGTATCGTTCAGGCTAGTTACTATATACTGTTCCCTGGATTTATGTTTCGACCCTTCATGCTTGACAAAAACCAAGTCACCTACTTGTACGTTGGCGGGCTGAGCCGGCTTTCCGCTACGGGCTTTGGAGATAGCACTCGAAGCATGATTCTTTTCGCGGAGCTTCATCTGATGACAAGCTAAGTCTAAATCTTTTAAATCGATTTCTTTTCCTGATGACTAATCTCTTCGCTGGATAATCTCTTTGGCAGATAGTCCACGAGAACGAATACGAGAATTCAGATTATTGATAGCAATCTCAAGGGTAAGTTGGGTGACAGGCTTACCGGTGCGTTCAATGTTTAGCAGTTGATGTTTGAGTTCTTGGATGCCTTTATCGACGGTAGCATTGCTATTTTTGTTTTTTACACGTCCAACATCCAGGAAGATACCATGCGAAGCTAAGATGTCATCATCCTTTAGGGATTGAAATCCTGTGGCATTATCAACTCGGATGGTAGAGGTTGAACTGAAGAAGACGTCACTCGACACAAAGATCTTCTGCTTGGTACGCCTCAAAACATCAGATGTGAATTGCGTCCCTGGGTGTTCTGGTGATGTAGACGAAGACTGGACACGTATTTCAGAAGGGAGTCGCTTGAGGGATTGGCAGACATTGCATTCGGATATCGTGGCTTCGATGAATGTACTAGTATCCAACGAATAAAAGTGACGATCGAAAACTTTCTATAGTTGGGTCCTTGTTGGGTGATTTAACTGTAAGTGTAAAGCAATCAGGAGGCCTGAAAGGATGTTGGTTGGTACGATAACTAGACGGCGTTAATGGACATATGGGTCATTCTTGACAACGACTAGGAGGCCGTTCTCAGAGATAGTTGCAACACGAAGATACCGTTTAACATCTGAGATGTGTCTTGCTTTCCTTGGTGGGCGTGTCCCTTGTTGTAGTTGGGCAAATATGCGGTGGAGGGAGGGACACTCTTGTTGTACTGAGTGCCACGCCTTATTATTTGAAAACGGAACACGTGCAGAACCAGAAAGAATATCGGTAACCGAAACAATGTTGAAAACAAAATCGACACTTTCTTGTACAAACTTGCAAATCTGGCATGATTAATCAATGCAGAAGTTGGGGTATTGTGAGCTAAAGTCACTTGATCTATTGGAAGAACCTTTAATGTGAGACACGTTGACATTATATTCGCTCAAGGAGGAGAGAAAAATGGAGACTCGGTTTGACGTTGAGAAGTGTTCCTTGCAAAGCTTTTGATATGCCTCCACACATGGTTTACTGTCGGTTAACACCTGTACAGGGTGATGAGAGTCACGAATGTAAGGTGCAAAGCTACGGACTGCTGATGTTATTTCAAGAGCTTCATGCTCGCACGGGAGTTATCCAATCTGGTGTGACTTTAGTTTGAAGCTTAATAATCCACCTATATGGCGTTGGTTGTCTCGGTTGATAAAAAGGATTGCTCCAAGTCCCTGGTTGACTGGTGAAGTATCGACTGTTAAACTGAGTTTATCTTCTGGTCGAGGTATGGTGATAATCTGCGGAGATTTGACGGCATCTTGACAATTTGCGAATTGTCTCAGGAGATCTTCTGTCGAAATGATTTGCTGCTGGCCTTGCAATCCCTTAATCGAATCCAACAGAGGTGCGAGAAGAAGGAATAATTCGGTATACATCTCGAAAGGGCTTTGAACGCGCCAATAAAAGATTTCATCGAGGTACATGTTGAGGGAGGTTTGACTGTTCCAAGTGGAGTAATCTTGTGTGAACATGGTGTCAAGGTACCATTTCGCCATTTCCAACCGAGAATGGTAGTCTAAATAGGACAGATGACAGTCTTGGCGGCCGACAAGTTGAGATTGTTTTGGGAAAAAAGACGAAGCACCTTTTCCCAATTCTCAATAACCTTTTCGATTGTGTTTGCACAAACGTGTATGTCATCAACAATTATTAAAACGAAATCTTGCTGAATACACTCACCAAATATGCGACACATCAGTTCCTGTAAGTATTCAGAAGAGCCTGGTATGCCCATTGCTGATCTCGTATACACACGTAAACCCTTGAACCATGTGACTGTTCCCAGATATTTCATTGACGACTTGGACACGGGTATTTGAAAAAAGCTTTTTGTCAAATTGGACTTGATAATATACTTCCACTTTGACAGATTACGTAGAACATCGTTACATGTCGTAGAGACGGTTGGAAGAATTTTAGTGTATTGTCCTAAATCATTGAATGCTGTAAGTAATCTGTAGCCTCCAGATGTCTTTTCCTGTCAGAAAACGTGGAGAGACATATTCAACATTAACGTTCATATTCTCTGTTTTTTCTAGAACTCCAAGCTGTTCCAGTCTGTCTGCTTCTTCCTGCAAAAGCTGGAGATTGGATTGCTTATAAAAGGGAAGTTTTCCTTTCCCTTGGAGGGATGAACACTTCTGATGTTAACCTTTGCTCGAATGGTACCATACCACTGTGATCATTGTAAGCACCAAACACAGAATTAAATACAGTATCATATTGTTGGTGAATAGCTCGGAACCTTTTCAGCTGGTCAGCATGAAGTTTGTGATCTGGATCTGAAGGAACAGCGTCTGAAAAACATGTTGATGGAGAGTTTGCAGGTGCTGGATACGGAGCTTGGCGAGCGATGGGCAGTTGGAGCATGTGAGGTGAAATTACTCAGCGGGTCATTGCAAAGTGTTACAACTTAGATAACGTCACTGGATTATCTGAAACAATTGGAATACGAATACTGCCATTGATGACTCTGGATATTTCCCATCTCTGCCACCACACCAGAACTTAACTTAACCAATTGTAAATGCGGATTGAGATAATACATACATATTTAAATCTCTGTTATGTGAATCTACGACGATAAGATAAAATGTGATATAAACTATGTGATGTAAACTAAACACGAATAGATCATGACGAGGACAATAGATCACATATATGACTGGGAAAATAAAAAAGATTCTGGACAGGGAAACAAATATTTTAACAGGAAAATTAAGTCACATCAACAGCGTCTATTACACTCTTCGAGAAGTATGGTTTCGAGCATCACAGCAAAGGAACACAATAAATACAAGATAGGTATCGCACAATTCCAAAAACAACTTGATCCTTGTCACCAAGCACGTCCGCAATATCAAAGTACAAAATAGCTATTGCTAATTACTTCATCCGCTTGACAATGGGAGAAGTATCCCTCGAAACGTAGCTCAGAGAAAGCCTGCGACTTACGGCATGCTTAATATCCTACATCAATGGTTTCCACTGAATCCAATAAATGAAGAATTTTTAAGATTTTTGTTCTGGTCAAACAAAAAATACTTTCAATTTACAACAAATGTGTATGGTCGATTTTTTTCAAGGTAGATGGTACCTTGATGCTGGAAAGGATGCAAAAATGATTTTTGAATCCTTTCAGACGGTCATGCATTTTCTAGGCAACTGTGTTTAACTAATAATCTTGAAAATGCTGAACTTTATGGACTCAAAGGAAGCCATAGATGTATGAGCTTTATTATATCTTGAGTCATAAGCTTTTTCTGAACTACGTTTCGAGACATGATAAAGTTTTTACATCTATTACTGTGCTTAACTTGTTTGTGCAGGGAAAGTTGTTGAAATCAAAAAATCGTTATTTTCACGTCGAAAATTCAACTGTCTGAGATTGCAGATCAGTAGGTAATAAGCGGTTTTGTCAGTCAAACTATGGAAACGATTCTTTATTACCAGCATCTCGCCATAAAGCAGGAGCGTTGTTGTCAATTGTGACTTGTTCAAGTCGATGGATACAGCCAGGAACAGAAATTTGAAACAACATATGGACCACCTTTTTTGAACTGGGCTTGAAACATGGAACAGTAAACTAACTTTGTCGATCCTGGCACAGGAGTTAGTACTAATACAGTAAGTGCATATGTGTATGTGCGTGTTAACATCATTCGCCTACTTCCTCTGGGCTTTTTTCGTGTTGGAAAATATTGATCAAATATTGTCTAATGTGATCGCCTTCCATTATATTGATGGGTGTTGAAGATTGGTAAAGAATTGAATTTTTTTTAATAAAATAGCCTTTGTGTTCCCCTATTGTGGAGTGCAACAAAGGGTTTTGTTACATTTCTTTGGACAGCTTTTTTTCTGTTGGCATTCAACCGGCAAATGAACGCATTTATCTTTGGTGACTGACAACTGCGTATCCCATTATTAAGTTTCAACTGCAAGTTCTTCAGCTACCAAAACTTGTTGAGAATATTGAAGTGGATTCACAGTGTTGCAGCTTGTAACGGTAAGTGAGCAATCTATAGCTCTTTTTAAGCCCAAACACCTGAAGCCACAAAGTTTAAATCAATTTTCCAAAATATATTCACATTATGTATCCACTCTCCTTGTATCTCTGAAGACGTGTGGAGTGGGTGGACAGTTATTAAGACATTGATAACAACAAAGTGAATGCATCTTCGTTAATCCCAAACTTTATACCAACTGTGCAATGTTTCTTGTTCGACTTTCTTTGGTTATGACAGACAGGGAACCCTTATTCAGCTTGCCAAACTTCATTTGAATGCTTTTGGATGCCGGTGTGTATTCTTTGTTGTTGTTTTTAAATCGTTATTCACAAATAGGGGCGTGAACTTGAAACAACATTTGAACCCAAAACTTTAGGATTGTTAATGGTTACCGGAAGAGTTAATATGCTGCAATTTCATTTTGTTTTTAAATACATGAAGCAACAGGACATGTAATGTGACCAAAAATTGCCTTTGATCTTTTGTTGCCTTTGATCGTAGCAATCCTACCACGGGGTTTAACAACTATTCAACAGTAAAACGTGTGGGTTTTTTAAAAAAATGAGATTGTCTTTTTACTTGCGAAGAAATGTTTATCAGCAATGTGCTAGGTTGGAGGTGGTGTTAGATTGAAAAACACCACGCATTTCACAATTAAAAAGGCTGCCAGCAAACCAAGAGCAGATTAAGCCTTTGTTGTTGAAACAGACATGGACCAATTGGTGCCATTCCTACCTGGATTAGATTTTTTTTCAAAGCATAATGACGAAGTTATGCTGATAAAAGTTCAGCAGAGATAACAAGGGTGACTGAAAGGAGTGGAGTTTTATTTCTTGCCATCCTGATCTGGATGCTGCCAAAAATTTACTTTTAAAAGAAACCCCTTTTTCTAACCGCAGAATATTTTATTCTTTTATTCTTTATGTTTCGGTGATTTTGATGATACATCTGCTGAGAAATAAATTCTGGCATCCCAAAGATAATCAAACATTTACATAACCCATTTGGCCAGTAATGGTGTATGGTACCCTTTTTTACTTGTATCCTGAGATTGAAACTTGTGTTGTTGTACATCTGTTCCATTCTCCTGTTTTTTCTTTTTACTTTGTTTGTTTTTGTGGTTGTGCAATTTAGTCTTGCGTGTTTAGAATAAGACCATATATGATTATGAGATGACAAATTAATGCAAAATTTTGGGATTTGTAAATTGCCCCAAATTAGGACATGGCTCACACAAATATATTTTAGCATTTCATTCAAAGTACCATATTCTCATGAATTCTGCATTGTTGTCAGGAGACCCTATATTTTCATTGTGTACCTTATGCATATTCTGAAAATTGTGTATAAAAGATCCTAAAGCCATCAAAGCATCGAGCAGAGTACACTTTTTTCACATATTTTGAAATACTGAAAATGCATACCACCATGGATATCAAGGTCAACATTACACATCTGTCATTAGTTAGGTGACTTCAAAATATGTCTCAAAAGTACATGCATAATGTTACTAAACATGGCAATTGCATACTTGAAATATAGAAGATACCAAGCTTCCAAAAGTTGTTTTTTTTGCTTAAAAATTTTTGTTTTTCGTGTTTTTGAATGATCTATAACAAAAGAACATTGATTAAATGCTAAATAATGTAGTTTTTAACAGTTAAATATACACTCAAAAAACTAACATAGAATTCTTATCATGAATGCATGTTTAGGGGTTCCAAAATGTGGATGGTTTTTACTTAGTTAGTATGCTTAAAATGGTAAATTTGTTTCATTCTCCAATTTGTCAACATGCAATGGCACTTCCCCTTGCAGCTTCCATTTTAGGTGGGTTCAAAACTGACTTTGTTTCCCCTCAATCTTACAACCAGATGCTTGGTAACTCAGTTTGCAGTTCAGTATGTGCCTTGTATATTTCATTCCAAAATGGAAGAATATCACTCTTTCTGTGACCAAACTATTCTTTAGGTGGATTCATTTTCTGTGAAACTATGGATACACAAAAATCTATAATCTGATCTCCTGATGTTACACAACTCTGGACTTTACTTTCACAGAGAGAAGTGTCATTTCTTAGTTTCCTAGTTAGTTCACTTAATTATATCAATCAACATTGCAAGACCAGAAATGGTGGGTTTAATTGATTCCAGTAGGGGTAGTAGTAGTAGTAGTAGTAGTAGTAGTAGTAGTAGTAGTAGTAGTAGCCAGTAACATATATTACTGACAATAACAACATAACATTTTGGCATAAACAAGTTTTCCATTTGACAATTACTTGTCAGTGTTTATTATTTTAGGAGTAATTGAGGTGTTATTATCACCCATGGTATATCCTAATTTAAACAAATATGTTAGGGCCTTTACATCAGTTTCTGGTTGAGAGAAAACAATGGTCTTGAGTTAAGGGACAAGTAAAAAATCTTATTCTTGAAACAATATAAACTGACTTATGAACAGGATTTTTAAAGCATTATGTCAATGGCTTTAGAATGGTACCTTTGTTTAAGAAATAGAATTGAGAAACTGGTAGCTTTCTCTTCTAAGGGACTCTTTGTCACAGAATGTACTTACAGCCATTATGGAGAGGAATCCTTTTCCAGTTTTTTGAAATTCAGAAACTTCTTCCATTGGTCAGTGTGATTATAACCCATGCCAGGTTATATTCACAGATGTAAAACCATTGCGCTTGATGACCAGTTGATGAAAACTGTGTCAAATGAGCTTCAACAGAGTCATCTTGGAAACTTGTGCCCATAGTTGTTTCTAATGGCTGAATATGGGCAAGGATAGAAAATCAGGTTCACATTTGTAAAGCATTCCACCTTTACCAGAAACCATACCAACAAGCTATTATTTATTATTGACACCAATCATGAGTTCTGAAGATGTGCTTGTTCATGTCATTCTCATATTCAAAGTTCTAAATATTTGTAAACACATACATTTAAAGTGGGCTGAACTGATTTCTACAATTTTACTGTAATCAGAATTATTAATAGAATTATGTCAGTTAGCACTGACAAAAGAGAGAAAGAGATGGAAGACCATGATCTCCAATGTCCTGAAAGGATAAGGAACTAAGAAGAAGAAGAAGAAAAAGAAGTTTACAACTCATCCCCATTAGGAATACTTTTTAGGAACCATTGGCATGCCTTTATTAGTATTAAGTTTCAGAAATTACCTTTTAAGGCTATCATTCAACAAGTTTAAACAGCCTCATATTATCCAGTAGCAAATACTCAAGCTGAAAGGTATTTTAAGATACTAAAACAGACTTAAATACAATTTGTAATTCAAATACATTTTAGTCTTTGATCCGTTTTCCATTTACCAGGGTTCATCACAGCGATGATTCATTGGGGATCTGGGTCTGATATAGTAGTTGTGATGATGTCAGCACCTTGCACTGGGACTAAACTGCATCCCCTAGGTGGCAGATAGTGGTTGCACCATAAGGTTTTGTGGACCAACATAGTCTAAGAGAAGGAAAACCCTAACAAAAAAACACTGGCCCTCAAAGCATGTGGATTTGGCTGCAGGTTAACAATCTGCACATGGATATCACTCCTCTTTGCTGACACCGTGAACATCATTTCAAATACACCATAGGAGACAACTGAGATTGCCAACTCTGATACCAGTATGATGACCATTACAGTGAGGTTCTACTCAAGGTATAAGAAAGTGACAATGGCCCAGGTGCTTTACACCAACAGAGGTAAAGAAAAGGAGCAATTTTACCAGGAATTACAGGAAGTTGTTGATGGAGGCAGCAAGAATGACATCATAATAATCATGGGTGATCTGATTGCAAGAGCTGGGAATGTCAACAATGCATATGAGAAGGCAATATGTACACACCAGACTAGGAACACAAAACATATCATCTTATAATTACTGGATAATAATGGGCACTGCACCATCTAAGCCCATGATCTCAAAAAAGATGACATTAAAAGCAATAAAAAGTTATCAATGATTGTAAAGAACAGAAAGTGTCATTTTAGAATCCAGAAGTTTCTTACTGATTCTAAAGGAATTCCAAGAGTTTTCTAAATGATCATTTGTACCAATGACTGAGTTTTCTGTTAGAATACTTAAAAATTTTTATTTTTTTTTGAGTACCACTGTTGCGTCACAAAAATGTGTAAAAATTATATTACATTCTATTTAAGCTTTTTTCTTGACCAAAAAGTCTTGTTATGTAAAAATGAAACAAGACTTCTTAACATGTGTAAGTTTTGTTGGAGAAACTGAAGACTTCCTTGGAATGTAAAAGGTAATTACCTCTACTACTTAGCTGATCACAGTTCCACTTCTTGCAGCACTTTTAAAAAAATATTTCTTCCCATTTTAATCCACAATTTCTTAAGACCATTAATATGTACTATTGTTCTGTACTATTGATTTGGATCGAAAATTAACTGTTGGCCATTTTTGGGCTTGGCACACAATTTGTTTGTACAATAAAAATTGTTTTAGTGTAAATGTTTTGGCAACACAAATGCCCTATAACTTGGTAATAAAACTACTGCTTCTATTGGGTGAAATAAACTTTATCGATTTTTCATGGCCAGTAACTAACAGTTTAAACTATGCACCCTAACTTGATAGCTCTGAATGCATACAGTATTTGAGGTGGAGAAAATGCAAATACTGACCAAATTGGGATGGAAAAATAAGAACATTTAGAAAAGAATGTATTTTTTTTTTCTTTTACCTTTTTCTTTGAATAGTTCAATCTGTCATTTAAAAACAAAATCAAGTACTACCCTCAGATGTCTTTTTGAACAGAGTAAAGCATTTTTTATTACTTTTGTGAACGTTTAAGATATTGGGAAATAAATGACCAACTATAAAGGAATTGATTTTTTTGCTGAAACATTTTTTTATCGTATTTTGGTTCATGAATTAACTGAAAACAGTTCCAAATATTTGCAATATCTCTTTCTCATTTCCAGGCAAGTCCAAATTTAATAATGCAAAACTTCATCAAAGCCATAAAGCGGTCCCCATTAGTAACACTTTGGATTGTTACAATCTTCTTGATCAGTGGTCTCATTATAAACTTTTGCCAGCTTTTATTGCTTCTGTTGGTATGGCCATTATCAAAACGGTGGTACAGAATACTTGTCACAAAACTTGCATATTTAATGTTTGCTGGTACGTATTTTTATGCTGTTTCCATTTTTAAATGATATTAAACAAATAGTTTGTACATTAAACTTTTAGCATGTAGGGGTTGTAAACGTTTTCAGTTGAATCGTACGTAGATTCATTAAGAATCTGAGCAGTAAAAATGCTGATTTACCTTCATTTTGCCATGGATTCTTTCATTTTATATGGTTTGGTGGGAGTGTTCATCGTAGGAGAGTTTGGTAGGAGTTGTTCATTGTAGGAGAGTTTGGTAGGAGTTGTTCATTGTAGGAGAGTTTGGTAGGAGTTGTTCATTGTAGGAGAGTTTGGTAGGAGTTGTTCATTGTAGGAGAGTTTGGTAGGAGTTGTTCATTGTAGGAGACCAGAAAGACCACTATAGAGGTTGCTTCCTAGTTTAGAGAGCAAGAAGGGGTGAGTGTTGAAAGAACCAAGATAAAATGACGATGGAAATCTCCAAGAAGGAAGAAATTTCCCTAACCAGGGAGTCCTGGAAGAAAGGCAGATTCAATAAAAATATTCATGACGTCTTGATACAACCANTTGTAGGTGATTTTGGTAGGAGTTGTTCATTGTAGGTGATTTTGGTAGGGTTGTTCATTGTAGGAGAGTTTGGTAGGAGTTGTTCATTGTAGGAGAGTTTGGTAGGAGTTGTTCATTGTAGGAGAGTTTGGTAGGAGTTGTTCATTGTAGGAGAGTTTGGTAGGAGTTGTTCATTGTAGGAGAGTTTGGTAGGAGTTGTTCATTGTAGGAGACCAGAAAGACCACTACAGAGGTTGCTTCCTAGTTTAGAGAGCAAGAAGGGGTGAGTGTTGAAAGAACCAAGATAAAATGACGATGGAAATCTCCAAGAAGGAAGAAATTTCCCTAACCAGGGAGTCCTGGAAGAAAGGCAGATTCAATAAAAATATTCATGACGTCTTGATACAACCACAGCATAGCCATGCATATTAACTATTGGTTATTATGGATACAATATTTCTCTCCAAATCAAACTGCTACAGTTAATTTATGAAGTCACTTTGAACAGTTTTTTGTATTTTGATGTACAGTATATTTCGGATAATCGCAATTCGGATAAACGCAATTTTCGGTTAATTGCAATCTTCCCTGTGAAACGGATTTTTCACTATATATTTCAACCTGATAACCGCAATTTTTTGCAAGTGTGATTTCGGAAATTTCGGTTGATTGCAATGCCCTGCTGGCGAACTCGGGTCAAAATTTCAGGTACATATTGTGCAAAAGCCACAAATCCTTTGGAATTTCAAAGTCCTGAGCGCTAATATCTTCCTAGGCGGAGGACATTGTTCACCAGAACTTAGCAAAGTTAAGAAAGCAAACTGTGCTCACATCCTTTTTCAAGTCGAATTAAACTATAATACATGTAGTGCATTGCAAAAAAACAACAACTAAAAACGATAGAAAGACAAAAAACAAATGCTTTTTAATGAGGCCATAGTGTAATTAGCGTTATGACGGTCCCCAGCCCTTTCAAAATCAGAGGGAAGAGCATTTTCGGTTAAACGCAATTTCGGTTAATTGCAATTTTTTCCGTGCCACCGAGGCATTGCGATTATCCGAAATATACTGTAATTACTTTGTGATACCACCAGTAAACTATTGTTTATCCTTTTCATCAAAGTGAAAAAAGAACTTTTTTTAGCACAGTGTGTACTTTTCTCTACTTTCATTGTATCTTTCAGTCACGTTTGTAATGGGCTAAAATTAAAAGAAGCCTTGTTCATGTTCTCATTGATATTAAAGAGTTTAATGTTTATGGAAAACCAAAAAAGTCCACCTTGCCAGCATATCGCATTTTGGGTACTAGGCATGGTTGGTGCACCCCACGTTTCTACTGCTCTGTGCTAATGTTAAAATATCACTCAGAGAAAGGAAATCCATTAGCCAAGAATTAGAGCTTCAGTTTGAATATAGGATTTTAATTAGATGGTGTTGTGTATGTGTTTTATTGGCTATGTAGAGAAATTTGGACATCTAAATGTAACTTCTAGTATTCTTTGAAAATAAGAAAATTTGTGTGACAGAATCACAAAATCATACTGTCCAAATTCAAATGTCTGAAAATCGGGAGACTTAACAAAATACAACTGGGGGTTTGCTCTGCAGATTTCACTCTGAAATAAGACGTTTTTCGGCTTAAAATCAACCTTTACAGAGAATGATATTATTGATTATATAATCAATAATAATATTAATTGATAATATAATTCATAATTTTGTTTGATATTGTTTGATATTTTGATCTTCGCGGCATTATGTTTGATACGCAAGTTGAAACACCAATGACCAAAATGCGAAGCTAAAAATTATATCACAACAAAAACTAGAAAATGATAGACGTATCTGATATGTTATTCCGCGTCTAGATAACATAGAATATAAGAACGTAATCTCNAACTAAAATATATATAAAGCCCCGAAATGACAAATGTGGTCATTAACTGATGATTCAAGTTGTTTTACTTACCATTCAAAAACCATTTGTATCCTTTTGATTTCTTTTCATTTCATGTCAAAAATAAGGGTTGTTCTCTGACTTGAATCTTACTCTCTATTGCAATATTCATACTGTCCATGTTCAAATGTCTGAAAATCGGGAGACTTAACAAAATACAACTGGGGGTTTGCTCTGCAGATTTCACTCTGAAATAAGACGTTTTTCGGCTTAAAATCAACCTTTACAGAGAATGATATTATTGATTATATAATCAATAATAATATTAATTGATAATATAATTCATAATTTTGTTTGATATTTTGATCTTCGCGGCATTATGTTTGATACGCAAGTTGAAACACCAATGACCAAAATGCGAAGCTAAAAATTATATCACAACAAAAACTAGAAAATGATAGACGTATCTGATATGTTATTCCGCGTCTAGATAACATAGAATATAAGAACGTAATCTCGGCTGATTTCAAAACAAAGATGGAGTAATGGAAACAACGCGAAGAAATGAAAAAATAAGACAAATTGACCAATTTCTTAAGGAATCTGGAGATTTCTTTGAGAATCGGGAGATTTCAATGAGAAAAAGGAGATCGGGAGTTGAACTCCAAAATCGGGAGACTTGGACCATATGCAAAATTCTAAGGCCAGGAATAATTTAGTGAAGCATAAAAACAACGTTCTTCAACAGGGTAGCTTGGTTTAGTGATTTGATTTTTATGTCATGCCCAGTATTATTATATAGTATTTAGTTTGTGTTGATGGTGTTTCATTGCAATAGCCGATTGGTAAAGTTAAAATATACGTTGTCTCCTTACCTAGAACTCACATTCCTTGCGTTCTGGTGGGCGAACATGAAGGTCTATTTATATATAGATAAGGATATGTACGACAGGGTTGGCTCAGAACATGCAATTGTTGTTGGAAATCATCGTGGAGACATTGATTGGTTGACAGGATGGCTCGTGGCAGAAGATCGTAATACACTTGGGGTAAGTTGAATGAATTGAATTTTGGATTTTGGTAGTAAATAAAGGAGATAACAGCTGTGGGAAATAATATTGTTTGTTTTAATAGCAGTCACTCCCCTTCCATAAGCCAGAGGACTGAGAGATGATTTTTGAAATAATTCCGATTTCTGCCCATTTGAAAGTACTTTATGGGAATATTTGTGACCAATTTTAACGCATTTTTCTTTTCACTTATTTTGAAGAAAAGCTTGTACTGAATTTCTTTAAGGTTGCTGATTTTTTCCTTTTATTTCTGTGTCACTTGGCTTTTATATTGCGTTAAAAATTATTTTAATTGCCCCTATGCATTCTTTTTATCATATCTCGAGAAAGCTACCACATTAGACTCTAAATCAGGAAACATGTAATAGAAATAGGTTTAAAGAAAAATCAAATACCTTTTTTTACAAAGTAAAATGTATTTGATAAAATAATATGGCAACTCTCGAATTTTTTTCCCGTAAGTTTTACTATATTGGCAAAATGTATTCATGTTAGAGTAGTGAAAAAAGGTCAGTAATTACACAAAAGAAATAAAATACTTATGATCATGAGCTAATTTAGCGCTAATCTGAAACGCAAATCTATTTAAACTTGTGTCGCTTTTTTCTTCTGCTTACACTTTATTTTTTTAGATATGAAAATTCGAAAGTGAAAAATAGATTTTGTAGGTTTTTTACTTTGCTAGGAATCAATACTTAAATAGGCATAATTATTTTGAAGAAGACATCATTCTGAAGGATTATCGTTAAGAATATTGTAAATCTTCACATGTTCAGTTATATTGACTTCTTCTTCTTCCATTTGCTGTTTTCCCTGTCATCAGGACTCAGCAGCACGTAGTTGTTGGCGCCAACGACCTCTGTCCATTGCATCTACTTTCGTCTCCATGTCTCAGTTATATTGACATGAGCTTTTCCAATGCGTAATTTCAGTAAATTATACCAATTGGGAAACTGGCTTAGGTCATTTGCCTCTGTATCTAGGATGTTACTAATACTACCCACTTTTCTTGAAATCTATCTGGTTTTTATCTAATATCATGCCTATTGGCGTCTATGACCACATATGTCAAAGCTCAATATCGTATGGTGTTCTATGCTCTTTTGTACAGCCATTCGCCATATACTGTACCGGCTGAGTGGTTTGCGCGTTGTTATATTGTACTCCACAGTATACCACTCAAAAATCTGGGTCAACCCTCCATTAATTCTTTAGGTTGTCTGTGATTTTGAACTATTTCTTTGTGTGCATTGTGTTCTACGGTCGACTGACATGGCCAATGTATTTAGTGTTCTGTGCATAACAGTGATTTTCTGTATGAGCCCTCAGTTAAACCAGAAAAAAAACTCGAGCTTTAGATAATGATGGTCAGAGTAAGCTCCAAGCCTTGAGATAGTGTTATTCTAAGCTGGACTTCAGTCTTTGGTGAAGGTTGTCAAAGGGAACCTCCAGGTTTAGGTAATGGTGTTCAGAGTGAGCATTAACCTTTAGGTAAGTTTGATCAGCAAAATTTGGACTGAAGATAATCAAAACCACTATTCAGTTTTCAAAATAGACTATATATTTGGGTAACAGCGGCTCAAATAAACCCTCGAAGTTAATAATTATCAAAGTGAACACCCAGCTTTTAGTTATTGTTGGCCATTGAATCTTTTACTTTCGGTAACGTTTATCAAAGCGAAACACCAGTTTTATGTGGTGGTGTTGAAATTGAAATCTAGGCTTTAAATATGGTAGCTAAAGAGATTCCCCGGTTGAACTAATGACATTCAAAGTGAAGATCCATTTTCAGTAACATTGGTCTAACCCGAGTACCCACTTTAGATCATACATTTTGATATCTCCTCCTAGGAAACATTCCAATGTTTTATCCTCCGAAATGGCATTTTCTCCAGACTTGAATAGCTAACTCGTTTTAAAAGTAACCTGTTTAAACTGATAAAAGTTGGGTTATTTGGGCACTAAGAGTTTTTAATGTCTGTACAAGAAGTATAACACGATTCAGTATTCTATAGCATTCTGAAGCAGTTGTGGCATTATTTGACTAAGTTTTTTTATCATTGATTATGAATTTGGTCTTTCCATAGTTATTATTATCATTTTTATTATTATCATATCATTATTATTATCACCGATATTGCACAAGATTATTGCTTTATACATTCAGCTTTTTGTTGTCCTTGTATCAAATAATTAGTCATTTTTCCCCTTCCCAAATAATGCTGTAGTGTCTGTTCTTGTTATTCGAGATCAGGCAGGGCATGATACTATATTTTATACTCTACATACCAGGAAATTTAAGTTTTATAGCTGTTTAATTTTCGTGACTGTCAGTACCATATAAATCATGTAATAAACACACTTAATTTTTCTTTTACTAATATGTCTTCCCTTTACTTCAAACACACTTTCTATTATTCACTGTAGACAAGGACAAGTAACGGAGTAGGCCTGCGAATTCAAAGTTGTTTACACTTAAAGATGCTACTTTCTAGTCTATAGGGAATCTAACTCTTTACCATGAGCTAGTATTTGTTGACGTCAAGTTCATTAGTACTTGTATTACTTTGAATTTTTTGAGTAAATAGCTACCCATTTTTTGATTAATAAAACACTGATACTTTACTTCTTGGCCTTTGACTTTACCTTTGATTATTTTTGTCATTATATATATATATATATATATATAAGAGATATAATAAGTTGGAAAGAATAAAAAAACTACACTATCCATTTCGACAAGCCTGTTTCGTGATTTTACTCACTCGTCAGGAAATGTATTTTTTGTTTGTGTTTTTTTTTGTACATTTCCTGACGAGTGAGTAAAATCACGAAACAGGCTTGTCGAAATGGATAGTGTAGTTTTTGATTCTTTCCAATTTATTATATCTCTTTTATTACGCTCTGCATTTATGTATCGAGCACTCTAATACGGTTAACCGAATCGAATGTACCATATATATATATATAAAATATATATATGTATTATTTATGCAAGAAGTAACTAGATTCGAATAGAACGAAACCTTGCCATGAAATATATATTTATTTTTTTTTCCAACGTCGTCAGGGTTTTTTGGCTCCCTAAGTACACGTTTTTATTGTACAACTTTGGTCTTTTTCCTTCAAGTGCATATTCACTGAGCCCTTTAACAGTATAATTCCGATGAATCTCTCGTGTACCTTATAGTTCTTTATTGCTTATTGCAGCTTTAATTGGGGATGGTTATCGGATTTTACGCGTTTTTATCGATCTTGTTCTGCATAGCAGCCAGGTTAATTTACCAATACATTGCTATTCAATTAGCATTGCTGTGGCTGTTTTATTGATATCTGATTTCTTTTTTTCTTGAATATCTCGTTTTCTCCAGTACTTACTGATCATAGGTGTTTCGATGACATTGGCTCTCCATAGAAGTTCCAGTCATTAAAGTTTTAATGTTTGGATAAATGAATACACTTTCACTTATGCGGTAGTACTTTCAGTACTTCAAACACCTATTACGATAGGGAATTGTGTGAAGAATTTTTAAAATTTGTATCAAACATTACAAAATTTGATTTTCAAAAATGTTGTATATTTTATGTCTGAACGATTCATAAAGCAAAAAAGGATGCTTCTTATAGCACTGGTCTCTATGAATCGTGTTAGAGTGGTTGATAGAAAACTTGAAATGAAACCAACTACTAATACCTGGGAATACTATAAGTGATTAATGATGATGATGATGATGATGATGATAAGGCTGATAGCAGTCATTTCTGTTTTCTAACATTATTTTTATTGGAATACTACATTTTATTAAGAGTTGTTATTTATTTTATTATATCCAATACTATTTTCCCAACAAAATTCACTTTTAGTCATCAAAAGTGTTCATTAAAGATATTGTCAAATATATGCCCGTAATAGGCTGGTGTTTCTGGTTTGCTGAATTTGGTTTCCTGAAAAGGAACTGGGAAACAGACAAGGATGAAATAATGAAAACTTTGCAAGCTTTGAAGGATTATCCGACATCTTTTTTGGTAAGTATTTAATTTTTTGTAATTTTCGTACCCAACAAATCATTGTTTAGTTGTCACAACAATAGCTACCGTTGCTACAACTGTAATCATAATAATACAGTGTCAGTAAGGCGCAAAAATGAAGCCGGTACGGGCTGGTAAGGTACCCCTTTCGTTGGTGATTTAGGCATTGTATGGTTAGACTTTGATGAGATAGCCAACAGCAGGAACATGAGGAAGGAATGGCGTAATCAAGTAGAATATTAGGCCGTAAAAACGATCTGCCTAAAGAGGCAGCGCCATCCGGTTATTTGTTAAAGCAGAAAGCGAATAAAAATCTCTTGGCCCTGTTTCGTTTTACTCGGCCCTGGTTCGAGCCCACTTCAGTGCATTTTTAATTTTACTTTTCAGCTGTCTTCCTTGCCAGTCCTTAACCCTTTCTTTCAGTTTTTATAAACTCCATTGCTGTTTATGTTCGTGGAAGTAAGATGCTCCCCTTCTTGGAAAAGAATCTGTCTTTATACTGGAAGCTCAGCCCAATATTATAGACTTGGATGCTGTAACTAATGACAGAAGCTCAACAAAAAGAAATCGATTGAGTCAATTGGAAAGTTAGGTTAGGAAAAATTATCTGATGTTGATTTTTTTTGTTATTTCAAAACCCCCCATTTAGTGTTTTTTGAAAATAATAATAGTGAAAGAGATGATAGTAGTGCTGATGGTAATACTCGTGGCATTTTTTTTGTACTAGAATATAATTGATGAGGGTGGCAGTAATATTAACTGAGCAATTAAGAGCTGTGGAGGGTAAAGTAACGGGTTTTTTTCATTTGATGTACAAACTTACGCATTTATCCATATATATGAAAATTTACCCTTTTTTATTTTAGTTTAGCGTATATTTCATCTTGATGTTATGTTATCATCTTGTTGTGACATGATTTTGGTCGTCCCCGTTACACAGTTATTTTTTAAGAAAAATGAGTATAACTATAAACCAACTTTGAGATCTTTTCCAATGATTTTCTTACCAGATAGGCATTTACCCTGAAGGAACAAGACTAACTCCTGGAAAATTGAAGTCCAGTCAGGAATTTGCTTTATCAAAAGGATTCCAGCCCCTAAGGAATCATTTATATCCAAAAGTAAGAGGGTTTGTGACAACAATAAATGGTTTGAAAGGGATTGGTAAGTTTTACCATATCATCATTGGTGTTGATTGATGATTTTGGGCCATGGGCCAAAAGTTTACTACTTTAGTTTTCAATATACCTTTGGCACAAGATAATAGGTTTTAAAAAAAGATTTTGGAAAGGAACATTGTGAAATGAATTTTTAACTGAAATTACTAATCAGTAATTTAACTTCACTTAACCTGAACAACTTTTGTATTGAGTTTTAATCAACTTAGAAATAACGTTCGTGTGCTTAAAGATGTCCACAAGTGTCAACATCTGAAGTGGTCGAGTTACTACCGCTTACCACTAAACAACAATAATAATCACAACAACGATAACAACACATATGGTAGAACGCTTTCTTAACTTTCTCCACATGCAGAGAAATAGTTGTCTGCAATATATTCATCTTGTTACAAAATCCTTATATTTCTCTGGAGGACGACTTTCTCGAGTTGATCTTCTTGGTACAAATTGATCATGACAAATGACCTTATCCTGAGCTTTACTCAATAGTTCATTTTGAAGAGGATTGACTACTTCCACCGGTGCCCGTAGAGTGCTGTTTTCGTTTAAGTGAGGCTTTGAATCCTGTCCATGATCTGAACTTCCTACTGGAGTGAGATCTCTTACAGACCCAGTGCTTTTCCTTACATTAAGGAGCCGTATATGAAATAGGAATTTGCGTCAATTGATTCAACCGGGTCTACAAATACTCCGTACTTGGAACCAGGAACGACGTGTTGTAGGAAAACAGGTCCTGGATTTCTTAGTTAAGCTGGGATTGATTCTCCAAACGAAGAACGACGAGCTTAATTAAATCTTCGTTCATATGGAGTAGCATTTGTGGATGTACAAAAAAGAGACCTGATTGAATGTAGTGTGACAGGTAAGACAATTTCCCAGTTTTTGACATCTATATTTAGCGATTTACAAGTTGAAGTCATAGTTATTCAAATAATGTCGTTGTATCTTTCGCTTTGCCTGTTACCTTGGGGGCTGTAAAGAGTACTTTTGCTAAGTCCAATATTTCAACTGGTGAAGAAAACTCTTTAGTTCTCGAGACATAAAAGCTTATCCTCCGTCAGAATGAACATACGTTGTTACCCCCAAAATTGAAAATATAGAGCAGAGTGATATGATAACAGTTGGTGTACTAAAATCATTACACGGTATGGCAAAAGGAAATCTTGTAAATTCATCTATAACTGTGAGAAAGTAACGGTTCTTGCTGTTAGAAGGCAGTGGACCTTTAAAGTCATTGTCCCTCAAAAGGTTGAGTAGCTTTGATGAGGTTTATAGAATCTAGTCTTACATTCTGCACATGTGAGGCAAGAGTTAACTACCTGTCTGATTTGTTCTATTGATAAGGGAAAATTCTTGGTTTCGACGAAATGAGCCGTTATTGTGATTTCAGGATGACATAATGAATTGTTGAGCTGGGTTACATAATCATGTGTCTTAATTCAGCAAGTGACTCCGGTGAGAGTGTCAGGAGCCATATTTTCCTTTCCAGGGTGATACGTTATATCAAAACAATAGCAAGCTAATTTCACACGCCATCATCCCATCCTATCACTTTTTGATTTGCTTGAGTGTTTAATATGATACATATAACTCACTGATATTTGACCAGTAATAAGACTGAAATATCTGCTTGCTAAATAATGTGACCAATATCGTATTGATTCCGCTATGGGACATGCTTCTTTTTCTACTGGATGATCATTCAATTCACTTTTATCATGGGTGCGAGAAAAGAAGGTAACAGATCTTCCTTCTTGGTTTATAGTTGCAGCTATTGCAAAGTCTGATGCATCATTTCCCGTAACAAATATTTTTGTACGTCAATAGAGCATACAACTGAACCTTCACAAAAACTTTGTTGCTTATTCGAGGCTTAATTTTAGTAGAGAAAATAGATATTCATTTGGAGTGGTGTGAAAATGGTCCAACCACACTTTTTAGAGTTTTTGTATCAGAGGGGCGTGGTAGTTCCTGCAAAGGTTTCATTCTGTCATGTCAGGCTTAATTTTTCTATTTGATATATGATGCCAAAGTAGACTACTGGATGTTGTTGAGAAGGTAAACCTTTGCTGATTAAAGAATAGATATTTATTTTTTGCAGCTGGAAGAAATATGACAAGAGTGTAGTCATGCCCTTCCTGTGTTTTTCCACACACAGTTATGTTATCTAAATAGGCTTATGTTTTTGATAGCTTTTGTTTTGCTGTAAATTCATCCGTTGACCATTGAAAACAAGCTATTTTATTCTTTATACCAAATGACATGTCATAATTGACCTACTGCCTCAAAAGCTGTGTAAGCTTTATCACTATCATTTAAAGGTATCTGATGATAGACTTCCTTTCAATGAGTTGTACGGAAAACATTATTCGTATCAATCTCATTCACTTGTTCCTCTTTTTTGGCCAATGGATTAGCATCAAGTCGGATGAAGAGATTTATAGTTTTAGAATAATCAATAAATTGCGTGTTCGGTGATTTTCATTTGTAGTCATTAGCACTTGTGCATGCCATGGAGAATTTCTTAATTCAATTATATCTTGTTTCAGTGGTCTTCAAACTTAAGATTCTATGAAAGTTTCTATTGACCNCTGCCTCAAAAGCTGTGTAAGCTTTATCACTATCATTTAAAGGTATCTGATGATAGACTTCCTTTCAATGAGTTGTACGGAAAACATTATTCGTATCAATCTCATTCACTTGTTCCTCTTTTTTGGCCAATGGATTAGCATCAAGTCGGATGAAGAGATTTATAGTTTTAGAATAATCAATAAATTGCGTGTTCGGTGATTTTCATTTGTAGTCATTAGCACTTGTGCATGCCATGGAGAATTTCTTAATTCAATTATATCTTGTTTCAGTGGTCTTCAAACTTAAGATTCTATGAAAGTTTCTATTGACCTCTACTTTCCAGATTTTGTGGCAATAGGCTTGATGTTGGGATTAAGATTTTCAAATGGTGATGGTGGAGAAATTGATAATATAGACAGTGCACAGATGGACATTGTTGGTTTTGATCCTCCTAAGTGAAATTTTAAGCTCTCGTGTGGTTGTAGAATAACAAAACCTAATAGTACTTCACTGTATGGTTTCTCTAAAATTGATAGTTTAACATTCTAATAGAAAATTGTCTTCGATCTTTAGATTCACAATACTGTAGCCAACAATTTTTGCTTTTAATGAGGAATTAGGAATTACAAACGATGTTGCTGGTGAAACTGACAACTGTAAATTAGAAGAAAGTTTTTTTGCTAATAAAACTGTCTGTGCTCCCAGTATCTATGAGACCTTCAGCAGATTGGGGATTTACCTCTCTCTTGACAACTGACTTTTCTTAAACCTTGTGGGCGGGCTGCTGATTATGTTCCAAGTGTAGGGTACTGCACAGATCCACTAGTTGAAGCAGCTGGTGGTGTATCTGATACCAAATTCTCACTCGCTCCTTGTGAATTATTGACTGGCACACTTTCGCGAAATGGCCAGTTTTCCCACACTTGTTACAAATGTAATCACCTGCTGTACAATTTTACCTGTTGTGTTTATTACTTCCACAAAAGTAGCACTTTCAAAATTTGTTTACAGCATTAACAATAAGCATCTATAGATATAGGTAGATCTATCAGTTAAGGCAGAAGCTATATATTTGCAGTCTTTACTCAGAGGCATTGACGCAGTCAGAAATTCATCAAGAGATTAAACAGCTTGATGTCGTCGCATACCTAATAAGTGTCGAGCAATGATTTCATTTTTCGGAGGGATGTACAAAGATTCCAGTGTTTTAATAGCCGAATCCTAATCAGTACAGTTAGCTATATACTCAAAAGCCTCAGGAGATACATATTTGATAAGGAAATTCAATATGCTGGGTTCATGTTCTGCTATCGACTTAGAGAGTTGGTGAAAGTCATCTTCCAATGCAGCCACACTTTGTCAGACCCTCTGGTATTGAGATTGGGTCTGAGCGTCCTTGGCGAAGAAACCTATCCATACCGAACAACTTGGACTCTACTTTCTAATTTGATTAAATAGAACTGAATTTGAACTGAAATTATTCCTAAGTAATTGAACTTAACTTAACCTGAATAACTTGTGTATACGTTGTAATTCGACTTAAAAATAACGTTCGCATGCGCAAAGCTGCCCGCAAGTGTCAGCATCTAAAGTGTTTGAGTTACTACCGCTGACCAGTAAACTTCAATAACAACAGTAATTATCACATCAATGATAATAACAAATATAGTGGAACGCATTCATAACACATTGATTTAGAACCTTTACATTTGGTCTAGAGTACAGTTCTTTGATAACATGCTACTACTTACCACTTTAAAGTTTTAGTGTAACTCTTGGCCCTGCAATGGATGCTTACCATAGCAGTATGATCACTTCAGCCTTTTTAGTAATATGACTATTTTTACACTTGTTGCTTACCCAGTCCTTTTCAATTTAACTTTTATTGATCTTTTCACTACCAATTGGTTTCTGTGCATTTGAATTTAATACGTTTTTGTATACGAGTCTTGAATGAGAATAAGGCAAACAAGATTCTTGTTGTAACATAGTGATTAAGGTTTGATGAACTATAGGAATATGTACACCAGGTAACCCGAAACCTTGGCTAAAAGGTTCATGTGATGCCTATATACTACTGATATTGTTATTACCTTGGTTTACGTAGCCTTAAGTACAACGTATTCTTGATGATGTGTAATACCTGATATAATATAAATTAGAAAACGCATCAGTTTTTGTTTTTAACATTGCTGGAAATATTGAAAATGGGATATACGTTCGTATAATACTTCCCATAACTGATTTTCTTGAGCAGCGACACTCTAATGGGCTTTTAAGAAATGGAAAAGAAAGCTTGAAGCAACGATTGGAAAAAATGGTTACCATATACAAAGCACCTGCTACCATAATTTGCTAAAGTATTTCATAAATGTAAATGTGCTCGATGTATATTCCACCCTTCAGCTCATGCAGTATACGATCTTGAAACAGTGTTTGAAAAGGAAGAAGAATGTACCATGGCAGCTTTGATGAGAGGAGAATCAGTAACGGCCCATGTCAGTCTGAGGTATTTTTTTCTGCTTTAGTTTACGGGTTGAGCAGACAAATATTTTTGATGAACTTATTACAAACTTTAGTTAATCTATTATTTTTATTGCTGTATTTATTTTTACTTAGTCATATTTATTTATTTTATTTATTTATTTACGAATATTTATACAGGATAAAAGCTTCAGTTATTTACATATTTACATAAATACTGTTATCAATGTTTGTCCTGTAGAATATAATAAAAGATATAATAAGAACTGATTAAAAGCTATATAAAATTAAAAGCCTTCAAATTTCAATCAAGATGAAGATAAAAAGGATCTTCTATCTTCAAGCGGCATATTATTAAATAGCTTAGCTCCACCATAATAAAAACTAGATCTAGCAACTTCTAGTTTTATTGATGGGAGTTTTAATAAATTGGCATAATTTCGAGTCCTTTTAGAATGTTTCATAATTTTAAAGTAGTTGTCAAAATCTTCGTGTTGAAGGTTCTTTTTAATACACTTTCCGACCAGTGAACAGACTTGTGATTCTACAACTTGAATAATACTTTTCGTTGGCTTCCCAATGATCTTTGCAGCACGACGTTCTAGTGAGGTGAATTTTGATTTCTGAGTAGCTGTAAAACTGGTTTTGATGGTTGAACTGTATGTGAGTATCGGTAGTATCATCATCTTGTATATCAGGTTTGCAGCGTCGATGGTTAAATTTCTTCGTACGTTGGTTAACAGAGTCGGCATGCAGATGTTTTGCATCTAGGTTATGGTTCGGACATATATTCCTTTTTTCCAATGACAAGTTATTTACATGAGGGTATTTTTATTTATTAGAGTTTTTTTAAGATACTTGAGCAATTTGAGACTCCTTTCCTAGCGATCTATTTCGTGCGTATCAACTTAAGTCACCAGATTTGTTCGTAAAGTCCTTCCAGACACAGTTGAGAATTCCGTATTTTTAGTAGATACAACTACTTCGTTATCTACCCGTAAGTGATAAACAGAAAAAATTTGTACACAATATATTTTGATTTTTGCATTTAAGTTGTCACATGCAACTTAAATTGCTACCACTCAGGAATCATTTTAATCCTCCGGACGTGCTTATAACTTGAATTTATGGTATACATCCACTACTGTTCTGACCGACATATTCACTGCATCAATTACATAAAAAACTACCGGACATTATAAAGGAGATAGCTTTCTTTCAGCTATCTCCATTTTTATTTTTTCATATTTACTTTTAAAGTCTTTGACCCAAGGTTCTCCTTCCGCCTGTTGGGCTTCATTAAGAAAATCCCCAAAGTTTTGGCTATGATGACTAGGTCATACATACATACATACATACATACATACATACATACATACATACATACATACATTCATACTTACGTAGATAAAGAGAAAGATAGATAGATAGATAGATAGATAGATAGATAGATAGATAGATGGATGGATGGACAGATAGATAGATGGACAGATAGATAGATAGATAGATAGATAGATAGATAGATGGATGGACAGATAGATAGATAGATAGCTAGATAGATAGATAGATTGATAGATCGATCGATAGATAAGTGAATAGGTGGATAGACAGACAGGGAGACAGGAACAGAAACAGATGGACACATAAGCAACAAATTTTGATGCAAGAACCATCGTTTTTTACATGTTCCTGTTAACATTTGAACAAATATTGCTGATCAGTTGATTGCGTTAGTTTATCTTGCAAGCTGATAAAGAAATGTCCTATACTGACAATTATATAATAGTTTCTTTATTGTTTGTGAAGAAGCGATATTTATTGAGAAATAGGCTCTCCCAGTACATGTTCTGCTCATATTGTTAGCTGGGGATATTGAAACCTACCCTGGACCGACATAAGCCATGATCATGTAAAGGGGGGGGGGGGTTCTTCTATAATTCACTAAAAGGTACGTGATTAATGGAGAAAAGAGAAAGTTTTAGCATAAATGTTATAGGATGAGTATACCAAAGTGTTTTGTAAATTGTACACAAATACCTCTCACGAAACACTGCTATAAATATTCGGGGATATACCCACAAGCGAAGAGATAGAAAATTCTGGTGTGGAAGTAGAAGTCCTCCTGTTTGAAAAGAAACATTACAAACCGAGGTACGACCTAAAGCATAACGATAGCGAGTGTTTTCATTTAGAAATTTGTGGGAAGAAATTAAAATTGTTTGAAGTAGGAGATTGTCCCCTCTCCTCCTCTAGCCCCGGACACATCAAAAGATATAAAAAGATAAAAGCAAAGTATTTCGAGACGCCGTGAATTTTTATTTTATTTTTATGAGCACCTACTGCAACGTTCTAGTAAGCCACTTTGGTACAAAACATCTTTTTTGCCACGTTACTAGACCCATATTTCACTTGTCTAGCTTTGTGCTGCATAATTAAACGCTCTTAGTCCAAATTGACGTTGCTGGGTGACTTACAGTCTGGTCAAAAATATGACTTATTACTTACAGCTGTTACGGTAACTATTATGTAACAAGATGTTTTCTTTCACAATGAAAGTGAATTACAGATCATTGACAATGACAAAGTGTAGTATTCAACTACCACCTACATTGTGATATCTATGCTACCAGACAAATACAGCTGGTTTATAACAAGCTAAAACTGTTGCGGTTGTTGATGTCCACTGCAAAGACCTACTGATTTTGATCACTGTTTTCAAGCTCTTCATAGAAAGTTGCCTACGGTTTATTGCCTAAGAGAGACAAGGGGAAAACGATTTTTTTACTGGATCTACCTCGTCATATTGTTCTAGAATATCACCCAGACACACCATATGCTCAATTTGAATTAAGGTTCTTGAGCTGGAGATGCCAAAATTTAATACCAGGGCTATCGTGAGTGAGTTAATCTGATTGCCCAATTTTCTTGCATAGAAGTCTTGACTTCTTTTCGTTTCAGAACTAAAAATGCTAGTACAGCTCCAGTATAATGACAGAATAAGTTAAAGAAATAAATTTAGATGGTTGTGGAAGCTTGGAAGAAAATTGACTAAGAAGTTCTCAAGGAACCCATCGATACATGTGAAATGAATTCAGTTAAGCCTGACAAAATCGTTTGAAGTAGAATTATACTGATTGCTTACCCCCTCCCCATCTAATCCTATATTGACTTTACAGCACCAGGAAACGAATATTTTTTACCCCAACACACCGAGCGAAACAGGTGGTGGTCGCTCCGTGACGCAATTCACTGATCTAATTGACATATTTCTTCATTCAAACGATTGTCCATTAAAAATAAACTTCCTTTCGAGATTGACTGCTCTAGATTCGCTATGTTTTGTTAGAAGAAGTTTACCGCAGCTGAAGTAGGACGCGGCTGTCCATCATTTACGGATGCTGAAGATAGAAATGCTTACTGCTCAGCACATAAATGGCAATCGCATGCGCGTATACAGTGCCGAGTCAAGTCTTGAACCTTGTTACGGTAACAGATAATTAACTTTTTTAAGATGAAAAAAATCAACAGGACGAAGTAGGTTGGAAACGTAACCAGGTCTTAATTTTAGCTTATGCAGTACGTGTATGTGTGCTTACAACTATAAATGCATACATTGATATGTAAATATTGCTGTAGATATTGGTTTATGGGTCCTGCATCTAAAAGGTGACTGGACCAAACATCTTTAGCTACGGTATTGCAACCAAAGTTTCTTCCTCGATACATAGGGAAGCGCCTCTCACTTTCCCTCTCTGAGTTGATATTTCCTTTAATTTTTATCAAAAGATTTTGTGTCAATATTTTTCGAAAGCGTAAGCGTTTGGGTCGGGTTTAATAATACTTGTTAACAACTTAGGGTACCAACAGTGTTGGATATCTTGCAAAATATGGATGCCTGGCTGGTGAGTACATTTTAAACCAGCTAAGAGCAAAGACTACCTCAAGTTAGAGTTTATACACTTGTGTAGGAAACATGATGGAAAACTATATATCACAGTGTTTGTTAAAGCAGGAATGGCTATCCTGGAAAATTTACCAAGGTTAGGTGTGTTTCTATAGTTTACGTTAGGTTCGAATACTGATTTGTATATGTTATTTATTCTCTGCTATTTGTGAAACAAGTCTTATGTGTTCAAGGAATAGACTGATAAAATACTTAACGTGTTAATATTTTTCTTTGATCTTCAGACGATTTCCGTTCGACTCAGTTCCAACTGAAAGCTACGAGGAAACTGCTAACTGGTGCAAAAGTAATTTTATTGAGAAGGTATGGTTATGGTTTTCTTTTTTGAGGGAGGGGAGAGGGAAGGGCATCAAACTTTATAGGATTAATAGCAGATGCTCTAGTACTTGATAGTGCTGATGTCTTTTTTTCAATCCTGCCGTTGGAATGCAGGCAACAGTCCAAATCATTTATCATTTCCTTTATCATATACGAAATAAGAAGACGCCTGTACGTCTATCTTACAATTTGATGTAAATATAGTACCAAATAACCATGTGAGAGGGAATGGAAGAAAAGAAAAGAGATATTTCCATTTACTGTTACACTTGTCAAGTTATTGCGAG
>RDPX01000041.1:891908-908785 GCA_003991215.1 Morbakka virulenta
GGCTTGGAGTGACGCAGCGGCTAGGCGGATGATCTGTCACGACATGGACAACGACTAGGTGTCATATACTATTACAACATGGTACTGCGCGACAGAAGGCAATGGCAAACCACTGCCGTATCTTGCCAAGAACATTATGATGACAAACCGAAAGCCAAGAAAAGCAGATAATGGCGTGAAGGGTATTGTATCCCCTAGGAGCAATCCCTCGCTTGGTGTGGTTACCTTTGTCCTTGCAGGTTCATTCTCATTCATTACTTGCCTACATACAATTCTCTTCTATAATGCTGCCTCAACCATACCTCTTGCAACTTCATAGAACCTTCTTTGACACCAATCCCTCTCCTTATTTCTTCATTTCTAACCCCAGTTACACCAGATGCTCATTGCAGCATTCTCATCTCTGCTAAGTCGAACTGACTTTCTTGACTTTGGGTTAGCGGCACTGTTTCCAACACTTATAACATTGGAGGTCGTATCATGGTCTTGTATACCCTTTAAATTTCTTTGGCATGTGCTTGTTGCATAACACACCCGTTGTCTTCCTTCGGTTGTTCCACCCAGCTTGAATTCGCTTCTTGACCTCCTTCTCACTTCGTCCGTACCTCTGGATGGTTGAGCTTAAATACTTGAACTCCTTAATTTCGGATACGTCTACACCATCGATAGTTATTGCCAGTGGATCTACCTTCTTGTTCACACACAAATATTCTGTCTTTGATCTGCTGATCTTCCATCCCCTCCTTTCGAGTTGGTCCCACCAGCACTCCAGTTCTCGTTCAGCTTAATCCTTTTCTTCATTGACAAGCACTGCGTCGTCAGCTAACATCATGTTTTAATGGCAGTCCCTTCTTTCCCTGTCAGTCAGCTGGTCCATGAGTATGACAAATAAGAGAGTAGTTCCACTTTGACTTTGAATGGTTCTGTCGTTCCTACAGCAACTGCGTACCTCGGTTTTAGCATCCACATACATCTCCTATATCGCCCTAACATACTTCTCGTTCACTTTCTTCCTTCTGAGACAGTACCACAGCTCTTCCCTTGACACTCTGTCGTAGGCCTTTTTCAGGTCGATTAAGATATAGTGAAGCTTTTCTTGCCCTTCTCTGTATTTGTGTGCCACAGTTCGCAAGGTAAATATGGAGTCCACCTGTGCTCTTACTTGGTATAAACCCAAACTACTGTTCGCTAATCTGTACTTCGCTCCTAATCCTATCATCCAATACCTGTTTCCAACGCTTCAGATTGGGACTGAGGAGCTTGATGTAGAAACCAGGGTGCTTTTCCTCCAGTCATCTGGCCTTCTTCCTGTCTCTAGAATGTTGTTGCACAGTATTACAAGGAAGTCCACTCCTTTCTCTCCCAGAACTTTCCAGACTTCCACTGGCATCTCATCAGTTTAAACTGCTTTTCCATTCTCCGTCTTGTTCAGTGCCTTCTTCACTTCCTCCTTGTTTATTCTTGGAATATCCTGCTCGTGGACTTGCTCCACTTGCGTTCTTCCTTCCCTTGTGTTTTCTTCTTTCAACAGATTTTCGAAGTAGCATTTGCATCTGTTCAAGATATCTTCTTCGTCAGTTAATACCCTTCTATTCTCGTCTTTCATCATCTTCATCTATTGAACATCCACAACTTGTCTATGCTGGCTTGTTATACACTCACTAGATATTACTTTGCAATCTGTCATTTCCTTCAAATTTTCCTTCTGCAAAGAATGTATTCGAATTAGTGATGGTATTCCCACTGTAATATGTTACTTTATTTTGGTTCGGTTTCTGACAGAAACTGTTGGTAACCGCAAGATCGAACCTGGTAGCCACATCGATGATGGTGTTTCCTGCCCGGTTTCTTCTTCCGAACCCATATCTTTCCATCACTCTTTCGTCACCTACATTCCCTTCACCAACATGCCCTTTAGGTCTCCTCCAACAAACAGCCGGTATTTTCCTGGCAACTTGGCGATCATTGCATCAAACTTTTTCCAAAAGTCTTCTTTCTCTGCCTCTTTGCATTGTGCCTGTAGGGCCTAAGCGCTCACCACACCAAGGTGTTCTCCAGTTACTTCCAGTCTCATAGCCATCAATCTGTCCGAAATTCTTTCCACTTCCACAATTCCCGGTACAAGACTTCCCTCCAAAGTTATTTCTACCCCATTCCTTGCAGTGCTACTGTCATGGTGGTACACCTTGTAGCCTCTTCCGGCTTTTCTATCCTTTGATCCTTTCCATCACATCTCTTGCACACAGAGTACCTTCATCTGCCTCCTTTCCGTCGGAGCTGATACTTCTCTTGTTCTTTCTGTCAGACTCCCCACGTTCAAAGACCCTATTTTGATGTTTACTTCCTTTATTGACTTCATTTTCCTGGCTAGTCTTTTAGCAAACTTCCTTCCTTATCTCCGTCTTATTTGCGTTTTTTGTGTTTTGCCAGTAGCATAATTTCCGTTACCAAACTGATTCCCAAGAACAAAGGCTTTCGTTGTTGACCCGGGTCGTGACCAATCTGGTATGAATGTGATAGTAGATGTCATTCGCTTAGGCAAAATTTTTGATTTGGCAAAGTTCTATGGCTGGATGCCCTTCCTGACGCTATATGACGATATAGTTATCGGCGGTGGGGCTAGCCTTCGGTCAAAAGACCTGCTCGCAAGGCAGCGAGTGGCCTTCCCTGGCCGAAAACCTCTTAAAGAAGCTTGAAAACCCTGTAATGCGCCGCCCCCAACTCAGGCAAGGCAGGTCGACAGGATAAAGGCCTCCGTAACCCAGGAAGGGGTGGCTGACCGGATGGTGTTTCTTGCCAAAGGGTGTCTCAGTGACTATGGAAGGCAAAGTTGTCCATTCCCAGAGGTTCGGGCCCGGAACTCCACCAATGTCATCAAAATGATTGGATTCTTTGAACAAAAGAAATTCCAAATGCCTTAATATGATTCGTTGGCTGTATTTTTTTGCACTTCTGCAAAATATCATGTACCACTCTATCAGCCTATCACAGTAAAAACGGGTAAATGAAATGGCGTCATTGCCAACTACTTGAAATACCCAGCAAGAAGAAAAAGTTAACTTAATGAATAATATTAACACTAACAAAAAATTCCATTAAAAAATTTTAAGGTTTGAGAATCTGACTTGTGTTCAAGCATCACGAGCACTGGTCTAAATCCGCTCATGGAAATAGCAGACATGTGGTATCACCCCAACTCAGCTACCGACAACTCAGCTACCGACAATACCGCTACCGGTACAACTCAGCTACCGACAATACCGCTACCGCCAACTCAGCTACCGGTACAATACCGCTACCGCCAACTCAGCTACCGGTACAATAATAGAGCTACCTGCTCTACTACTTTAATGCAAAAATAATTAATTATTCATGTATAAACATTATGCAGGCGTACAGTACTATGATACACTTACTATGATACATTAAAAAAACATAATAATGAATAAAATGTTAACAAGGCAAATTAACAGCTGGAGATAATGACGTCATAAACGGCAATTATATAAAATGTTATTTCAAACTATTGAAACCACTTTTTAAAACTTATCTTATGTTCAACAATATTTTATTTAACACGTCTACTATTTTTTCCTTAGTTCAACTGACCATGGAGATTATCACATCACAGAGAGGCAAGGATATTTTAGTTTTCTCTGGGTATAAATACCGAAAAAATAGAATCACAAAAACAACCCAGACTTGGAGGTGCACACAGTCGGACTGCAGTGGGACAGCATCAACGCCTCTAAATTATAGAGAAGATAGAATTGTTCGCGTTGGCAGGGACCACAACCATATCCCTGACCCGTCTTCCTTGAATGTCGAACAGGCGATGTCCAGAATGCAAGATCAGGCAGCTACATCTGCAGTGCCACCTCGTCGTCTCATCGCGGAGGCCGTTGCAGATCTGGAGGAGGAAGCCCTCACCAAGCTTCCAGCGCGGGCGGCCATGTTGAAGAGGATTCAAAGGAAAAGACGCAGAGATGAAGTCGATTATCGTCCGGATCCGGAAAACGCTCAGGACTTCGAAATACCAGAGCGATTTCGTACCGTAAATGTAGAAGGAAATCTACAACGATTCCTTTTACACGACGACATGGACAGAATACCAACGGGCAATGTCGCTGAGCGTGCAAACATGAGACGAGTAATAGTGTTCGCCACGGACACAATGCTCGATCAATTGTGTTCATCTAATACAATAATGATAGATGGGACATTCAAAGTTGTTCCCAAGTTATACTACCAGTTGTTCACTTTACATGCAGTACGAGGTAATTTTGTCATCCCTTGCCTCTACTGCCTCCTGCCAAACAAAACTCAGGAAACATACCAGCATCTTTTCGAGACCATCAAGCTGATTCGTCCGAACTTTACACCACAGAGGGTTGTCATGGATTTCGAACAGGCTTCCATGCAAGCGATAAGAGCAGTCATCCCTGAAACAACGACGGAGGGCTGCTTTTTCCACTTGTCGCAAAACATTTGGCGGCGGATTCAAAGTCTCGGGATAGGACCAACGTATGTCGCCGATGAGCAATGTAGACTACAGTGCAAGCTACTGGGTGCGCTGGCCTTCCTGCCTCTAGAGGAGGTTGTAGATGGTTTCGAAGAGATAGACGAGCAACGAGAACGGGATCACCGAAACGATGACATGGCGCGTCTGTACGCGTATTTCGAGGACACTTATGTTGGGCGCCCCTTTAGGCGAGGGAGACGCCCTGCACTTTTTCCTCCGGAGACGTGGAACGTCCTCAGAAGAACAGAGGAAGGCCTGCCGAGGACATCCAATAAAATGGAAGGATGGCACAGANACATGTTTATCTTTCGAAAGACATTTATACGCTATCCGAGAAAAACGTAACGTTATGCCAGTATCCGGACATTATTTCGTAATTCAGCTTTAAAAACTAACCCATAAGCAAATAGTCTGTGTAGGGGAAAACCTTAATTTTATAGCGTTGTTAATTTTTTCTCTTTGGTCAGTATTTTTCATTCACAATAATCACTTTGTCATATTGACTTGTTTCAGTAAAATAGCTGCATAAAGACGCCATGGTAGATAGCAGTATAGTCTATACAAATCAAAGCAATGTATAAATTGTAACAGCTTTTTGTAGGATCTTTTCCGATTTAAAACAAGCAATCATTAATTTTAAACCACAAAATTTCCTCTGGGTCAATAAGTTATTACGTGATATCTGAGATGAAATATTAATGTCGCGAAATGGCATATCTGTCACAAAAAACTACCAAATTAACCCTATCGTGTGGGTCTTTCTTCTTTAAAGACGTTTTACATCTCATTCTGAAATTTCATCATTAAGTATTAATTTTTTATCTTCAATAACCATCAAACTTTAACTTGATACTTGTGAGACAATTACAAATTTGAAACCATTGTAACTCTTTGGTCAGTGGTTTTGCTTTTCGGAATGGGTTTGATTTTCCATGTTTAAAGTCCTCTTATAATTCTCATTTTCCTTTCCTTGGATTATTCTCTTTCTTTCCCCCTCTTATCTCATGGCAAAGATAGACAGTTGCTTGCAGACTTGTTACTAGAATGAAACTGAAAACAAAATCCATAAAGGTGGTGGTGTTTACTAAGAATACTTCGAAAATTCTTGCCAGATCACTTGGAAAAAAGAGAGGTCCTTGAATGAGCAGAAACTAAAGCAAGTCTGATGTCATTGATCAGGAAAAGGCAGTATATTATCAGAAAACAGCAGCTTCAACAACTTTTAATAACTGGATGAATGAAAAAAAAACGTAACAAAGGGAGGAGAAATTAAGTAAGTACGAATAAAATAACCTGAAAATAGCAAAAAAACAGGCATATATGGCATATCGTGATCACCAATAACTTATCAGGACATGACATGGCATTATATACTATACCTGTTGAAAGCTTGTCTTGATGCCAAAGACTGTCAGGTGAATAAGGATAACGGGCCAAAACGAAATGTAAATAGTGCTGCTGAATCAAGTGGCCAAGGGCAGACTGGTAGACCGAACCGGTCGTCCTATATTACCTGTATTCTAAATAAACGAGGACTCTACCCCTTGAAAAACCAAGTTAGTTAGTTTTTTGTTATTTATTATTTATTAAGCTAGTTTGTTAGTTTTCCACTGACACGCTGTATAATACCCATTGTGACAAGATAAGACCAGGAGATCTAATTAACTGATTTTTATATTTAGAACTTTAATTTTATTTAAGAGCTAACTGCTATAAAACAAAGTTACGACAACATCCTATACAATTGTAATATTTCAAAGCGACGGTTGTAAATTTCATGTCACTTAAGTGCAGTTCTTTCTCTGCACAACGCCCCTTTTTAATTAATCTCTGTCAGTAATTACACAAAATAACATAATTAACACACATGCATAATTGAATCAGTACCTATATCCCTACATATGACAGCGATCACAATTGCATATACTTATAGTGATTGATGTAAGGCATTTATTGTGTGGTGAGTTGTAAGCTTTTCCTGAGCAGTCGTAACCTCATAAAAAGCTTACTCCTCACGATATGATAAATATCCTATATCAATGACCTCCACTGAGAGTCTATAAAATTTAGAATTTTAAGATATATTTATTGTGTCAGATTCAAAGAATTTGAGAAGAAAAAAATCATGAAAATATGCCATGTTTTCCCGTTCAGCATGTACAAGGTGTATGAATATTTCATCATCATCATCGTCGTCGTCATCATTATTATTGTTATTATTACTATCGTTATGATATGCTAATAAATGTAGAAAGAATTTAAGACACTACATCAAATATATATATATATATATATATATATATATATAGGAATATTAGTAAAGTATACCAATGTTCACTAAGAGTGCTCAATGTTTCCAGAGCGTTTATAAATCCAGTATAGCATACAAAATAACTAGTAGTAACTGCTAAATTTGTCTAGTTATTTTATATGCTATACTGGATTTATATATATATATATACGGAGAGAGAGGGGGGCTGGAAAGACAGATAGATGGATGGATAAATAACACCGAACAACACATATTACTCCTCTAGAATAAGGCTGCATGTTCTATCTGGAATCTTACGTGCTGATTTCAAACCTGGATTATGTTTTGTTCTATCATGTATAATTTTTTAGTTATCAGCGTAAACCCTTGAAATTATCCACTATAATCCAGACCTGCGACATAAAGTAGGCCTGAACATTCAATTCACTTATATTAATCTCAAAACTTTTTCTAATTTCAGTTGCAACATTAATATTTTTATTCATTTCATTTTCAAGTTCAAAAAACGACAGCAAAGCATTTGCTTGGTGCAGTGCTGAACTGTTAACATAGCAAAGCCATTGAGTCAGATTCTTCCCTGCCAACTCATCGATAGTTCGTATTGTGTATCAGTGGTGTCATATGGGCTGCTGATTAAAATTGATGATTGCATTTATGAACAGGACAGTCAGAAATGTAAACATTATGGAAGATCGAAATGATGAAGCATCTGCTTATTTTACTTCTAATCAAACTGTATGCTGGCAAAACCGTATTTAGGAAACTGTTTTGCAGTGTGAAGAAAATGGCCTGTCGAGATTATTTTAACCATCCAGACAATTCCTACTAAATAAGTGACAGAAGTTTACATTTGATAAACAACGAAAGAATACGCTATAAATTGAAATCAGCGTATATGTGTTATACTGGGTGCAGTTTTGAAGACTAGGATCAACAATGGGCCCCACACGAGTGCTGTGTAACATCCCAAACAGGACTTACAAAGTGGCTACGTAGACCAAGGTAAGCAATACCTTTGGCTGTGCCCATGAGCAGGCGCGAATCTAAAATTCAGTATTCCAATCACTATTTTTGTTTAATAAATACTCTTGACTTTAACTCCATCAATAAATCAAAAGTTATTAATCCGAACTGTGAAGCGCCACTAAAGCCTGTTCAGTGCAATGCAGAAAACCTGGCAACAGCTTGTTTTTTTCTACCACAGTACAATTTACAATTCTCTTGGTCTTATTTTTAATGTTATCTGTTTCATGTCTAACCTCTTTTCTTATTCTCAAGTGGCTGTTACCTTGTAAAATAAAGTTTTATTTGTTCATAAGCTTCTGTCACAGGGAAAATTTTAAAATAATTTATGGGTACTCAGAGAAAAAAATTAACTCGAAACGTTTCAACTTCCTTCTTCGTCAGTGCTGATGAATTATGAATACAAAAATTGAAACATTTAATGACTTGAAGTTTATTCTGTGAGTGTATGTGTAATATTGTGGGCATGAATGTATGTATGTATTTAAGTCTGTATGTAGGTATGTATAATACCTGATTAGTTCACAGAAGAATTCGTCAGAGGGGATTTTCCTAGAAGCCACAGCAAATAAAAAGACGATAATTCAAAGACGTTACATTATATAATAGCAAACCTACCCATGACCACGGTTGCAGTAATTTGGTAAGAATGCTTTTGTGGTACCGGAAACAAATCGAAAAGTTTGCTTTCGATTACTATCACTCATTATTAGGCTAACAATTCAACATGAAGAAAAAAGTTAAGCTAGAAGCAGAAAATTACCTGTAGATAAGAGCCTATCAAAATATTAAAGAACAAACGATATCATATTTATCCAGCAACCTATACTTGAGTTATATTAGAGGAGATCTTATTGCAAATATGTACCAAATCCATGCTGATCTTTGTCTTTTAGATTTAGTATTAAATTTCACAAATAAACATTGAAGGTTTCCTCCTTCTCCTTGAGTGCATATTTTTGTGTTAAATAAAAATAATGTTTTTATGGAACTAAAGAAATTGGTTGTCATGGACCAGTTCAATAATATGTCGATACCTGCTGGTATCTTTGTGGTAAATAGAGCTATTAGACTCATTAGCTATAATAATTAGAGTGCTCTTATCAATGACATCAACAGATAAAAATGGCCTCAATCAATTTTGGGCAAATTACATATTTGACCTTATCGCAACAAAGCACTTTTTAAGATTTGTGATTAGGAAGTACCCTTTGTCATCAATTTCTGCTTAAGGTCTTACAAAATTGACAATAATTAGACTTCTGTGTAGATGTTGTTAAGAAATACCCAAATTCTGTCTATCAGATAAAAGAGGTGGGAGAGAACCACTGTGTCCTTTCTCAATTTAATCTTTTCTCAATGAACAATTTTATAGCGGTATTTTCTTGCTGTAGAGATAAGGTACATTTTTTTAATAAGAAATTTTGGAAGGATACAAACCTTAAACTTTCTTAGTGATCCTAGGATTTCAGTACTCTTAACACTCTTAGAACGTTCTTAAAAAGACATAAGCTATTTTAAACTTTACTACCATTAGCACTTAAAAGTTCTACGAAATTCTTTACAGAAATATGTTTTCGACATAATTGAGCCTTGAATGAACATGCTAATGCATCAGCATGGTCGCAAGGCACAAATTCGAGTTCCAGTAGAAGCAAGTATAGACCTTATTGAATCCCACTAAGAACTGAAATCGGTATTTACCCAACTGCAGTGGTTAAAAAGCTTATTTTTTATAAATATTTGTCTTATACCATTCTTGTACCAGTCTACCAGTGAGGTACAAGGGTTCTTCTTTCTTTCTCAGAGAGCGCTCTTCTCAGTGACCCAACTATATCTTAATATTTTTACTTTCTTCTAACCATTCCTGTTGCTACGTGTCTATAAGCTTTTTTAAAAAAAATCTAGCGCCTGCATCCGTAGATTGCCACAAATTAGCTGAGTTTGCAACGGTATAATACATAATGCCATTTAACTGCCGGATACTCTCTTAAAAACCAAGGTACATCTGTACTCCTACCTAAATCGTCACAAAGGAGAACAAACTCATTCAAATTTGCAACAGCTGCTAATAATTTCTTTTTCAATTACTCTTCTGGTACCTTCGTATTAGCCCAGCCATTCCTCTGCCAATACACAACCACATCTTCGTGATATGCTACAATTTCGTCAATAGATAGGTAGTATTCTTTGATAACCTCTGTACGCACCTGTCTATAGCTGTAATTACTGATGTAGTTTATGAAGATAGTACAAACTTTTTGTAATATCTTTATCAAACGCTACCATAGGATTTGGGTAAGGTCCCCTAGCTGTTAGAAAAACATCAGTGCATCCTTTAAGTTTCTTTCACCCTTCCTGCAGCTGAAATTTTTGGTGACAAGGAAAAAGGCCGTCATCAAGTCTTGAATGTCGAGCTGCTTAATTCTGACACTCACAGTAGGCTGTTCTTAGAGACAAGAAGTATTTTCATCAAAATTACAGACGTTACTGTCTAGTCATTTCATCACCACAATCTAGCGTTGTTTTTCTTAATTTCATGGGAGTAGCAAGCAGATCACTTTGAGTACTGACCTTGCTTAACTTTTTGAGAAGCTGAGTACTGCTTTCGCATAAACCATTTTCGCATAAAAACACCTATAAAAACACGGTAACTTACATAAACAACTATGGCCTTCTAGAGCATGTTAACAGGTTCAAATTTCAAAAAGCCATAATTTTATATTACGTTTTTATTTTATTTGAAGCCAATACGGAGCAAGGCTGCAAATTTGGGTTCCCAATAGATTCATACAGATATTTCGTAAACTCTTCAAAGAAAAAGTAAATTCGTTACAAGGAATAATTTTGCTCAGTTAAAAAAACTGGTAAAATATGGTTTATAGAACGTTTATCCTCAGGGACCGGTTCTAGATGCTATTGAAGATGATAAGCTAAGGAGATGGCACAGGGATGATTCTAGTATTAGAAATATAGGAGACAACGTTCCAAAATCCTAGGATATCCCATGATGTCCCAACACTTATTCACAAAATTCTAAAAATCTCCTAGACCTCTAAAAAAATCGCTTTGTTTTGACAAAACATTCCTGGATATCTCGATAAACCCTTTTTTTCAAAGTTATCTTTTGTGTTTTATTGAGAAGTGATTTGTCCCTCTGGATTTATGTCAGAGTTTAGGAAATATGAGTTTTGTTTCTTTACTGGCGGATTATAATCCGACCAGCATTAAAAAAAATTTTTTTTTAAAGGTGGAAGGTTTTTCAACTGATTTGTGTATTGTTTTGTGTTTCTATGAATTGTTTAAACTCTCTGTTATACAAGTATATTTCGTAAATCTTCACAAATGGTGTTGAAATAATCCAGATCAGAAATATAAGAAAAAAGATAAATGTCTCCAATTAATTTTTGAAGAACTGAGGAGGGCAACAATGACCAATAATATAATTCAATTAATACCTTTCAAATGAGATGGGCATTTAAGGGCTAAGGAAGTTCTCAGGCGACAGTGGCTCACATTTTGTTTACATGGCAGTGAAACATTTGTAGAAGCATGAGATGAAGCTAAATTATACATGCTTGTCAAAATGTTCTTTTCCTTCATCTCTTGCAGACACTGAACTGTTCATGGCAGTTAAGAAAAATTTAAATAAAGGAAGTGTATGCTAGCTAGATTCTTTTATCAAACATATTCTCCAGGAAAACAGGAAAAAAATATTTCTCATTCATTCGACAGCTTTGTTTTGTATGACCTGGGTGTGAAGGAAAAGGGCAAGCTAAGAGAAACGCAAAAGAGCGTTACTTTCCCTCTGCTGAGACTAGTAATACTGTTTTATAACTGGTGTTAAAGGGGTTTCTTATAAAGCACAATACAAATCATATTAAACAGGAACTAAGTTGATAAGCATGACAAGATTTTATAACTGCTGCCATTAACGTTAGTAGATTTTTACATTGGTCAATGAAACAACGGATACGTCCAAAATAACACAATTTATCGATTGATGTCAGCGTGGTGGATCTGTCTAACGAATTTATCAGTGAAAATTTTTTACGCTTGACACAACTATGTAGGGCTGTTACGGCATTGCGGACTTCACAATTAATTTTTGTGAAGAATTATGTCTTAATATCGACTAATGTTTGGGCCAAAGATATGAGAGATATTCTACAATAGCTGTTTAAAAGCGTATTGCTGTTCAAGTGAAAATTCGAAATAATTGCGAGAGGGCTCCTTTTCTCCGTTATATCAATCATCATCTTTGTTACCTTTTTAATGATCCCTGATCATGATATATTTTTTTTAACTCAGCTCTTTTTGAGTTACTCATTTTGATATTTCAAGCAACTTAAATTTATCTTTTGCAAGTACAGAAGTACATTCGCATGTTGCTTTCGGTGAGAGATTTGCACAACATAAAGGCAGAAGCGTACTTTAAGATGGATGTTTTTGACAAGTTATTCAAACTAGCAGGAAAATTGAACATTAGGGCCATGTTCCAAGACAAGGTGGAGAATAGACACACAGCAACAATCTGAAAATAACAAATTTAGAGGATTACTTTTAATACTCTGCATATGTTTGCATATGTTTGCATGTGTTTTGCAGCTACTAATAAATTTATTGCAAACTTTCTTTTCGGGAAACAACAATGTACCACTTAAACTTTCTTGCTTCGTCCTGGAAAGGCAAGTAAGTTATCGCCAACTTTAAGAGGGTATCTGGAATCCACCAAGGTTTTCGAATTGACAACTTTGCTGTTGATTCAGTGAACTGGTGGAATCGCTGGACCAATTCATAGCCTGACAGATGTAATCAGCAATTTGCTGCAGTGTAACGGCACTTCTTTTTTCATCCTGCTTTACACGATACACTCATTCTCTTAATACTAGATGAAACTACATGCATAATTGACAAATCCTGCAGTATGCTTCATGGGAAAAAAACATGGCTACCATCTACAATGTTCAATAAGCGACAGTCAGCTTTCTGTATACTTCCTGTAGAACGTAAAAAGCTAACTCCAACAAAGTTGAGTTCATGAAAAAGGTTTTTTGTACGTTTGGTGCCAATCGTAGAGGACTAAAGTTTCTATTTACATGAACAGTGACAAACAGTGTCATTTTGAAGTGCTGTTATTTGGGCTCCACAACCATGCTATCGTATTATTGCCCCAGGATTTTTATCATTATTACCAAGGATGGGGGCTGTTGAAACATGGCTTTCATTTCATATTTGTGTATATCACATTTCTTGTATTTTCAATTATAGGAGAAAGGAAGGTAAGGAGGTGAATCTGCTATCGATATCCCGTTAATTGGGGTGTTTGTAATTCCTAGGTGAAAGTAAGTAATTCGTGACATATCTTTAGATTGGAGAGGAATAGTCAAAATTAAGAAAAAAGATAGAAAATGTGTGGGGCTAATATTATGTTTGCTCTGTGTGAATGCATACTACATTGTATTTCACATTCGCTTACATGATCTTTCGAATGTCCAACTTAAAATCTAGAGAAATAAGATAACATGTTTAGTCTGAATACTCGGATCCAATATTTTAGTGAGTTAAATATTTTTATGCTTAGAGTATTTACAGTATGGTTGTATCCCTGGTTTTAAGGTTTCTTTGTTGATGAGTTCTTAGTTTGGTTACATTTAATTTGAGGGCCTTCAATAGTAAGGGTATCTGTTGTGATTGAGGTTAAATTGCTTACTGAAAAAGGATAAATTAAGGTATATTAATCAATACTGCGATATTTAGTGAAACTAAAATGTAGATTTGCACCCCCCAACAGTAGAAGGAGGAGAGCACACCGTCAGTACATTAAACCACCACCTTGAAAAATTCTTGCAGGATAATATCTATCTGAAAATGGGGTAGGCTTATTCAAAATATATTTCTATATGACTCGTACCTTTATCTTTAAAGAACCTACATATTTCTATATAAATGGTGAAGGTCTTTTTTCCAACTTTCTACGGTCAAATGATGTTACCTTAGTCCTGCATTTTCCCATTATATTGAAGATTTACTTGTAATAATTTAAGACCAGTTTTTTCTTTCTATTTTACAATTGTGCCTCAGCTATTTCTTGGGGTAAAGCAGACATTAAAACTGTAATTGTTCTCCCTCTGGTAATGATCTCGTTTTCCTAAATTACTTAATTACTAATAACTTTCAAAAGTTTGGTCATGTAATATGTTATATGCACGGGTAAACTAATAGACACCAAAATTTGGTCTAATGCATCTAAATTTGTGGCTCATGAAGAAAATTTTCTTCTTTTATACCAAATTATACCCAATAGGTTATTCTGCAACAAATTCAAAAAATTTGGAAAACTGTCGCTATTTTCCTTGTATGTAAATATTTCCACAATACGTACATTTAGCACTCGTATCTTTGGAATTTGTTAAGCTGATGTTAAAAATCCTTAGCAGTTTAATTCTTTTACATTGTTAATAAGGCAATAATTTGCTTACGATATCCTGTGGAATAATGGATAAAACAATGCAAAAGAGGATCTCTTTAGCATTCTAATACAAATACCCCTTGTTTTACTTTTCTGGTGATGATTGCTGTACTAGTGCCAATTGTTGTCAAACTAAAGTTGAAATTAGAGTGATACGCAAAGTGTTTAATGTCACCTATTTTGTCTTAATCTGAAAGATGTGCTAACAAGGCATATTAATATACAGATATATGAATAGATATTTGTGATATATCACTAATCCTGTTACGTAGAATTCCTCGATCTTAGATGATTGTAAGAAGTTTTCTGAAAGTAACTTGGAAGGGGAAAAATGGCTATGTTAATTAGCTTTTTCTGCAAAGAATATGCCCATGGAGGTGATAATAAATGGAATTGCTTGTTTAAAACCAAGAGATATTTATCTTCAGAATCACATTGTTTGATTCTTTTATTTCTGAATTGTTTTATAGACTAAGATTGAATTAATACATTTGTCATTAATAAGAAATATTCAAAAATCTTTTTTCTACAAAGCAAAACAACAGTGTTCTAATTTTTAATCCTATATCTATCCCTAACAACTTTTACCTTTAACGAATACGCCTTTAATGCCAAATTTAAGTATGATTTTCATTTGACAGCCTTAATTAAGCAATTTCTTCTTTTAAGACAATTTTTTCTGCTAGCTTAGAATTGAAAATTCATCTTAAGGAGACTTGGTCCTTTGTGACATGATTACATATTTTTGATGCAGTGAGATTTATTCCACTCAACTTCATTCTTTCCAGATCTTAAAATTCGCTACTGTATCAAACTATTGACAACTTCAGCATCTGATACAACCTTATGATTGATGTTCTTACTGCAAAATCGTGTTTCAGCTGCATGGTAAAGTTGTGGTAGCTTTTCAGAGAATGCTGTAGGTCCTTTTCGTTCAGACAGCAAATTTCAATAGTGAACAGACTTTTAAATACACCAAGTATGATTTCACTTTGATAAAATCACTGATCGGAAAAAACGAAAATATCCCAAAAATGATATATTTTGTGGTAAAGGTGTCAGATTAAGGCCCTTACTCCGAGAAATTGCTGAAATAATTTTTATACTTAACAGAGCCAATGCATAAAATAGTTCTTGTCATATTGATGTAAAAATGAGACAATTTTTCAACTTCATTTTTTACAATGGAAAATGAAAATTCACATTACAGAGCGAATTGTAATTTTTAATTGTGGAAATGATATTAATAATAATAATAATAATAATGATAATAATAATGATAATAATAATGATAATAATAATGATAATAATGATAAAAATAATGATAATAATGATAATAATAATACTGATAATAATAATGATAATAATAATAATTATTATCATAATGATAATAATAATAGTTACTATAATAATAATGATAATAATAATAACGAGACGAACAAGAACAAGAAAAGATGAAGAAGTATGAACAATAAAAGGAATAATTGGAAGGCTGTGGAATATGAGGAAGGTTATCGTAAATCTTGTGATTGGTGCACCAGGATGCATATCGCATCGCCTCAAATGTCACATGGAAAAGATTGAAATTTGATGTAAAGTTATAAGTGGTACAAACAACAGCATACTTAGGAAAAGCAAGGATTTAAAGAAAGAGATCTGTGTAAGCCACGAGTTATGATGGGGGGGGGGGGTCCTTTATCAGCTTGTTGCTAATTGTTCCCTGTTTGCTTACCCAAAACGATTAACATTTTGATATCCTTAAATAAACAAATTACCCAAAATTTTAGCCATGACAATAATAATAACTAATGTTTGAACAGGTTGACATATTCAGAAGGGGAACTAGGTATTATCCATCAAGGACCTGTAACCCTGCCTAATAAGCATCATTGAAGTTAAAGTCAAAGTAAAAAGTAAAGTAAGAATAAAAACAGTTTAATATATAACTAAGGCTAAAAATTAAATACAGTCACGTTTGTTGTCTATAAACATCTATAGAGACACTTGTTTTAGTTTCTTTCTAGAGCGCAGGATGGATATTTCATTGCGAGTTGTTTTTCCAAGTCTGTTAAAGATGAGGGCTCCCTGACAGACAAGACTTCTTACCAGTTTCAGAAGCATTTTTGGTAAGGCGACATAAGAACCATTACCCCTCGTGTTTACATCATACTGATATCTTTCGAAATAACCATTCAGGTCTTCTGGCAGTAGATTATGCAGTGATTTAATCACCTTGATGGCCATCCTTGCCTTTCGTATTCTTTCTATTCTGTCCCATATTGTTGCTCTTTGGTTAACAATTCTGGTTGCCCTGTCTTGTATAAACTGCAGCTTATTTACTGTTACTTGCGGTAAGGTAAACTGTAGCAGATAGCAGTATAATATTAGTGACCTTAACATTGTTTTCTATGTCGATTCTGCTACATATGGGCTGGCTTTTTACGAATACCAGATAGAAGCTTTACTCTAGGTGATGACTTTTTTGGGACACATTTTCAAAATTTTGATATAAGTTAGATGTTTATCCAATATACACCAACGACGCCTGTCTGAGTTTGGTTTGTAAATAAATTGCACAAAGATTTTGA
>RDPX01000041.1:908810-925515 GCA_003991215.1 Morbakka virulenta
CTTGCCTTTCGTATTCTTCAAATGCTGTCCCATATGGTTGCTCTTGTGTTAACAATTCTGGTTGCCCTGTCTTGTATAAACTGCAGCTTATTTACTGTTACTTGCGGTAAGGTAAACTGTAGCAGATAGCAGTATAATATTAGTGACCTTAACATTGTTTTCTATGTCGATTCTGCTACATATGGGCTGGCTTTTCACGAATACCAGATAGAAGCTTTACTCTGGGTGATTACTTTTTTTGGACACATTTTCAAAATTTTGAGGTAAGTTAGATGTTTATCCAATATACACCAAGACGCCTGTATGAGTTTGGTTTGTAAATAAATTGATCAAAGATTTTGACTTCTATTTCCTGCTGTTTGGACAACTTATTTTTGGTTATCCACACAATACAAATTCAGTGTTACCCATTTATAAATAATATAAATAATAATATAATAATAATATAAATAGAAGTTTCATTAAAACAGTCAGCAACTTTTTAGCAATTCACAATAATGAAGTTCTGCTGTTTCAATTGAGTTCTTTCCTGCACAATATAAAACACTATTGTTGTTACGTAGTATGTCCCAGCTTCAGTGAGCAAAGTATGAATGTCGTTGACAATTGTCCCAAATAGAAGGGGGGCTGATAAGGAGCCTTGTGAAACAAGGCACGGATCCAGAGGGGATACAACATGTCCGGACCCCCTGCTCTCCAGGGAAGACACAATTATTTTTTCTTGTTGTTAAATAACATTTGAAATAAAATTTGAAATTGAAATTGTATTTGTCAGTAAATTTTTTGTTGAAAAGCCCCAATATCCCTAGGGACACCACAAACAACGTTTTTCCCGCATGAGATGGCGTTTCCAGAAATTACTTTGTGTTTCCTATTAAAGAGATAAACAACTATCCACTCTACATTTATATCACCTAGATACTAACTTGAAACTTCTTTGTAATGACAGAATTAACCGCATTTTTTCAGTAGTGATTTTATAAGTTTGTCATTAATAACTAGATTTTCTTCACTGTCGTCTATCAATATTTTATTTTTTGTTAGTGTTTAACCTTGTACTTTTTCTTTTAACTGTACTTAAACCAAGTCCTTTATCGTCGATCATGGATTTACGTAAAAAAATTGGGCCATAAGTAGATTGACACTTGGTTCGCCAAAAGTAAATTTCATCCACTGTCCACCAGAATTGATAAGGTTTTTTTAGTGCAATTCTATTCCAGTAATACAAAGCACTAACGCTAGATCTATTCATCTGAAAATTTTCTCTGTAAAGTGTTTGTAAGAAAGTATCATGTCGCATTGCCAAACAAAACAGCCTGTCATATTTGATCAATGAAAAGTGGCAGAAGCAGTAAGAAAACTTACTTTTTCGTATTTGAAAAGATGTCCAAAACTTATTAATACATTGGTATTCTAATGAAAGTTTGCAACTGGTGTCCTTGTATAAAATGTAGAAAAGAGTAATAAGATTCGGTGGTACGGGATATTAAAATTTTATAATTATTGTGTTAAGGAAGCCTAATTATTTGGGTAGGATCTAAAGTGATGCAAGATGACAAGTAAGAAAATTAACGTATAATCAAAGGGAAGATAAACAGTTGATAACTAGCCTACTTTTCCTTCTATCTACTTAAGCAGAATATTGTTTATATCATGTTCTATTTGTACTTAAGTTCTTTATTATGATTAGTGCCAGAAATAATAAAGGTTAGACTTGTTTTAAATTTGTGTAAAGCTAACTCCTTTGAAGGTATATAGATACAGATCCAAACCAGATTAACGTATCAGGATAATCATTCCTTTTCACAAAGCAATATCATTTATTATCTGACATTTTCTCATGCCTCCAACTGATGGGAAAGTTGTCGGGGTACTATATCAAAGAAATATGCACTAGCCTACCTCCCCTTTTGCAGCTGGACGCTCTTCAGTTATCGTCTGTTTTTGTTTTAAATTTTCATAATCTTTGCTGTGCAATAAATAAATACATCATACGTACATTCTGCATTCGGTGATAATAATATTCCTAGAATTTTCCATAAACTTTTTCTCCTTCTATTTATGTATTTTTCTACTAATAGTTGTTGGTTTAAATATTCTTTATTAGTGAGAACTTCTTCAAACCAGCTGGATGAGTTGCTCTTTAGAAGACAAGCCTTTTTTGCTAATGTTAACCTGATCATCTGCTTTGTATTTTGTATGAAAAAAATGCATCTTGAAAAGCACAGAGATTACGATTACGACGTGAATATGTCTCAGCTTCTTAAGATAATTATCAAAGATTCGTTTTCAATATGCTGCAATAAGGATCAAACTAGGAAGCTACTTAACCATCCAAGATACTAAAAGTATTTAATGTGATTTTATGAGTAGAAGTGAATAATCATCGTTATCTTTTCTGTAAAATATGGCTAACTTTCTACTGAAATACCACTTAATACCAAACTAACAAAAACATAATGAACATTGTGTTTCTTCAATAAACATTGCCAGATATTTTGTTAAAGGGAGAGAATGTTCGGGTCTTGGTGTTTTGACACTTATTTTGAAACACTAACGGGAACATACAGGGAAGATGTATGTTATTATTGGAGTGCATTCATGTCTTTAGTTATAGTTTTAATAAAAAAATGTCCGCAAAGACAGCTCCCCATTCATCACCACTTAAAAAGGCCAGAGCTTTTATCTTTAAAGCTTATCTTTCGCTTTGATTTGTGTACGTTGTATAAGAGTAGTTTACAGATCAATGACTTCATATATCTTAGTGCAAAGTGCAGATTGTTCCTTTTGGAATCAGACACAGGCTTAGTACTACACAAAAGCTAGTGTGATATCTGGTATAAAAAAAGGTCGACCATATGCTTGTCCTCTTTAACGTTACATTTACATTTGTTAAGACAGTTAACTGGTTGTGTTGACTTCTGTACATGAAACACAAAATTTCACTAGTCTGACCAAACTCTGAACATTTCCATCACCAATACTATATTTAAGACATAACTGTACCAAGTTCCTTTACTGTAATAGCAAGCCATGTCATTAGAAGCAAGTATACATGTTGGATGAAGAACTGCGATCAAGTATTCTGTGTAGTCTGCAGTAGTGGTCTTTTTCCAGTTACTCTTGGGTACTCTCTCCATACGAGACACATAGCCTACAAGGGTCTCAAAATGAAAATGCTCTTTAGATCGTTAATGCTAAGAAATTAATATAACCAGGTCTTGAAATTTTAGGTACAGAAGCACTAATAACCAGAAAGTATTTTAACAATGCTTTTCAGCAAATTGAAAAGCTGTCTCGATACTTATATTAAAATCATGAAGAGAGGTAACTACGTTAAATATCACATCTAAATGAAAAATAATGTATGCATCATCAGTATCATTATTTATTTATTTATTTGTACTGAACACTTAGTATGACAATATGATCACTTGATACAAATATGATTGCTGTTTTACAAGTGTACCCTGTGTTCTTTAAAATAAAAAATAAAAACTGAAGAAATAATATAATACAAATTAGTACAATAAAAAATGGGCAATATCATAAAAATAAGCATGACCTGAAATTAAATTAAAATAAAGCCTTAGTTGAGGGAGCCTGTGCTAAATCTAAAAGCACCACTTAGAAAGTAGATTTTTTACATTTGTTAAGACTGAGTTAATAAAGATGCTCAGAGATAAGAGAAAGAAAAGTTTGATTGGTTTACTTAAAAGTAATTTTGGATATTTTAAATAAATTAATAAAATATGTTTCTATGAATATCGTTCATTTATTTCATCGTTATTAAGTGTTTTTATATGATTAAAAAAATATTATTTTGTCGACGTTTTAAATCTCCTGACACTCAAGACGTTTAAACTGAGCTGAACATTTTGAATAGACGCTTTCGATCAAGGTGCATGAAAAAGAATATGGTAATACTAGACAGGGACCACGTGACAAATGGAGAAGTGAGAAGAAGAAACTGAATGGGAGCAATTAGGGGTGTCATTTAAATTAGAAGGATGATGAGGATGGGTTATATAATGGGTTATGGAAGAATAACAAAAGTGGCAATAGAATGGATCCTTTGAGGACAGAGGAGAGGAAGAGGAAGAGGAAGACTAAATATCACATGGGGGGGGGGGCACTATAGAGAGAGACCTGCAGAAGGAAGGAAAGACTTGCATAGACATGAAAACACTAGCTGAGGACAGAAGCACTTACAAACATTGAAAACCATTTCAGTCGTATCTTCTACACCTATCGCTACTTCAGTAGTTATAGGTGTAGAAATAACTCTTACTCTCTTAAAAAAACATGAATCCACAGCAGCTGTTATTATGCTAGTTTGTGACAGTGCGGTTTAGAAGATTTCATAAATGTATAGATCATTTCCTCCAACTAGATTATCAGTTTTTATTAATTACATAGGCATGAATTTTGTTGTATATTCCATTCATAGGAGAATCATTAGCATGCATCTGTGGCTATAACCTTTGTTATACCAGTGTTGCTAGAAATTAAACACCCTCAGTAGCATTTTCCTTAATAGGCATTAAGTCAAGAAATCTTCTCAATATAAAAGTCTTCCGAAATATTGGTATTTTTTGTAAAGATATTTGCTTTGATGCTGACACACAACTACTGTGTAGAATTTTTTCAATTGTTACTGTCTGTTTGAGAGATGTTGTTATATTAGGTGCTCAATGGAAAGTTTAAAAAAAACCCAGTAAATTTCTTCTTTTGTCTATTTTTTTAGTAGTATTTTGGGCAACACGTCTATACTTTTTTGTAATAATTCGATAATAATGTTCAAATAAACTGAAACTGGTTAAACTAATTTATATTGAGAAGTAGCTGACGAGCTCTGACCTAATTCAGTAGCATATGTAGCATCAATAGCAAATGTTTTTAAAGAATCAAACATGCAATGGAATGAGATTGGGTAGATATGTTGTGGTGATGCTCCCTCTATTTTTCTTATTCAATTTATCCTTGTGCTCTTTTGTAATGACTAAAAATATAAATTGTTTAAGTAAACTATTAAAATTTGAAGTTGGAAAGATAGCTGTTTAAACAAAATTTTGTGTGACAAAATCAGTTTTTATTAAGTTTCCTGTTATCTTCCATCTACTCGGAGTAGATCAATAGTAATGTGTTTCCAACTATTATCCTCTACTGTACTTCTGAAACAACAAAGATAATTTTCTTTGGCCAATTTCTTATTAGCAAATGTTCATGCTTGTCTTTGTAGTCCTTTTGGTCATCTTTTGTTGGTTTCACTTTTAATCTTATTCATAGCAATTTTTTATATGGTCAGAGTATTCCATCTTATTCTGTTTTAAGTTTAGGTTTAGTTACCCTCGTTTTTATTTCGTCCTCTTCAACACCTTCCTATTAGACTGGTCTTTTACGTTCAGAAGCTTCATTCTGGAGCTTTGATGTATTATATAATATCTACATCTGTTCCTCCCTCCGGTGCAATCATCTACACAAAATACCTGAAATTTTCTAATTTTTCTAGAATTTAACAAACAACAGTGATATTGATTTTTGGTAACATGACGCTTCTAATGATATCCACTTCTTGACATTTACCCATAAATATTTTTTAAATTCTTTCTTTTCCTCAGCTTTAATATCTGTTGCAGGGCTTCATTAAGTTCAGCAAAGAGAGACGTGTAAAAAGCATAATGGAGGGTTGTAGGATAGCTTCCATTAATGATGACGCAAGGAGAACTTTGCCCCTTCCACAAGATATCTTCCGTGTTGGAGGATTTCAGTTTAATAGAATACCTTTTGTTACAACATCCCCTCACCTAAAGCTCTTGGGAAACCCCTTCATCTATCATGATACTTGCTGTTTGTAGCAAATACAAGTATTTTTGAAGCATAAAAATTTGATATAAATTGGATATTTATCTAATTCCATACACAGTTCTTTCTAGTGCACCCTATCCAAAGCTTTCTGATAGTCAATTAAGTGTATGTTGTTGTGTTTCGTCACATGCAGGTTTTTTCAAAAACAAGTTTTGTCTTAACTTATACATTCTTACTCCAGTTCTTACTATACATTCTTACTCTATAAAGTGAGTACTGCACTTTTGCTACCTCTGCCGAAACTAGTGAAAATGGACAGGGGCGCTACCACTTTACCCTGATCTGGTGATTTTAAGTTATTAAACATAGGATGTCTAGCTTTAGCTTATAAAATATGGAGATTTAAAAAGCTCCTTCCAAATTATACTTGGAAGGGATAATTCAGAATAAGAGAACTAGGGAAGGGTTACCAAGGCTTTAGCAAGACAGTGATTTAAGATGGTCTGGTCTCAACTGAACAATGTCAAAAGGCAGTGAACTCTGAAAATTAAAAAGGAGCAATGTGAATGCAATATCACACAAACATTACCGGATTTATACAGGGTAATAGGGGCTAATTGTCCCAGCTTTCTTCTGAGTAGAGGAGCCCTTTTGGAATGGATATTAATCAAATTATAGTTGTTTTGCAGTAGAACAGAAATCTAAATTACTGAATTACGTCATATACTTTTGGATAAACTTGCTGTTTTTGGTTTGGACTCTACTATCTTGTCATGGTTTGACAGGGCGGGGCAGGTGATTCCTTCCACTGTTCCCTCATTATATCTTGTTGAACAGACTATTGCCTCTTGTTATGTTGAAGCTGCTATTTATTTTGGCTTTGTACAAAGGCTGTATACATTTTCTGAGTCAACATATAGATGGGACAATCTACCGAGGTCTCTAAAAAAAAGTGAAAGAGCTCTAACAGTAAATTCTCCATCAGACACTCGTTAACGAGTAAAAGCAGATGCCATTCAAGACCTCGATTTTCTCAGAGATATTATAAGAGACTTAGAGCAAACAATATAAAAAAGGCACTAAGCCCAAATTGTAATATCTAATATCTGATGTTTACAATAGCCACGTGATATCGAGGTAATTTCCCGACGAAGAGAATGCTTTGTGATTGTTGCACGTTTCTGCGTTCAGCAAGAAAAATGCAGTATCTTGAAAAACGAGAAATTGGATGAGTTAGAAAAGGACTTTTCAAACTTCCAATGTAAGAAGAACTTTTTCATTTAGATATTGTAGCATGATAGATCTACATTATGCCCTATAAAAATAAATTTGCAGGTATCTAGTATAACTTTGTCAATTGCATTTATCAATCTTCCATAAGAGAAGTTAAGGGGCTGTATTCCCCAAGAGCTAAATAGAGTGGTGAAACCACAGAAGAAAAAAGTCAATACTGAAAACGACCAGGATTCTGACCGAGAATTTTTTTTAACTTAGCGAAGGTGGTACATTACCCTAAACCTCATGTGAGGCCACGCCTGTGTTGTATGTTCCCAATGTGAACAGTATCACAGACAAAGGCTGGAGCTGTCAGTATTGTTTTTGCCATCATGAAATCAGACAGACAGGTGCGCGCCAAATTTCAAATGAGGATGAGAGGCCTGGATACAGCAAGACCGATCAGTTTTTTAGGGGGAAATTGAAAGCCAAATGCAAGAAGTTACGCTTATTTTGTAAACAAATCGAAAATGACTGATCAAACCCAAGGTATCATCTAAATTACACATTTTGATTGAAATGCCAGTGAAACACCAAGCATTGGTTGACTCGGAGAGTGAGTCTGATCTAGAACCCAATTCAAAACGATCTAACGGTGGAAAAACATTTTCTACGTCGAACTCCGATAATACCAATACTTCCTTGGAAAATAAAAGCTCATCTGGTAATGGTGATGTACAAGGGACAAAAGATACCTTACCAAATAAAGAATCCCAGAAAAATCGACAGTCACACCTAAATGGCTCAAGCGATACCAAGGTAAGAATGCTACGTATATTTGAGATCAGTCTAGTTCTTGGACGCATAAAATTGTTTTCATTTTTGGCCCTTAAAATGTTTAAAATTAATGATTGATTATGATAACAAATAAATATTTATCAGACCTTGCATATGGTTATGGTTAAGATTTTGTCAGACACTTAGTAAGGAGTTAGTTTCATTTCTATGAGAGCTGAGAAACTTTTTTTTTTCTTTGCAGGACCAATATTTAAGGATTATGTTTAAGGTTTCATTTGGGAACAGCTTGCCATGACTTTTTAAAAAAAGTTGTATCAACGAATATTTGTCATGGGTATTTATTTTACCAATAAAGAATAAGTAAATGTTAGTATTAGTGTTGAGCTAAGTCCGAAAATAGTAAATTTTCAAAACTTCATTTACATTTCTAGTTATTTAAAGCTGAGTACGGCCTGTTTGACTGTTGATTCAAATCAACTGCATAAGCACGAGCCAGCTGTTTTGAAACTAATCAAACAATTCATTTAAAACTTTATTGGTATAATTAATGCAGGTGCACTCAAGGGCCCATGCAGAAATTTTTTGTGCAAATATTGATTTGTATTTGGTTTGAAGACATCCATCTGCAAATTCTAACTTTTCCAATTTGTAAACCGTCTTATCAAAGGAAATTAGTGTAGCAACAGGGTGATGTGAAATAGCGAATCTGACATGTCTGTTCAAGTTAAGGAAGCTTAAGTGCCGGCACGCTTGCTGTGAAGAAAGAGAACAAATACAGAAACAACCTCATCTTAATTTACCATCATCAGTAGTACGGATCCCCCAGTTAATTGAAGTATAAACAAAAGAGTGGTATTCTACTGGTTTCTTGTATTGAATGAAAAATTTCGATAGCAATTCCTTGCAATTTTTTTAAAGAACATGCAGTCATAACCATAATAGAAAATGACAAGTTTCGTGATAAAACATAAGTTCACAACTCATCAGTCCTTCAAATAATTTATTAGTTTGTGGTTTAATAAAACAATAAAACAGGAGTATTGAAAACCACAATGAAATCAAGAAAATTAGAATAAGAACCCTATCTGCATCCACATGATATCAATAGGCCCTTTATGTTGCTGGAAAATTCTTTTTATTTTCGTATGTTTAGGATAAACACAAAACCAACCTCAAATAATTTTATAAGGGGTTGTCCCTACTGGTATCACAGAGCTTTGTAACAACTCACCTGATATTATTTTTCCCCTACTAATAGGAGTGTGATGTTTGAGCTAGAATTTGAAATAGGAATGCATAAGTACATTTATCAAATAGATTATGTACCAATAATCTCCACAGGCATAGCAAGACACATTTGACAAATGTTTATGGAACATTAAAAGTAATATGGAATGTTTGGCTACTAAGGTTTTGTAAAGCTGATACTAAATAGTTGTTCAAAATGCCTTGGTTTTTATTGCCTCAAAACAAATATGTATTCAAACAGACCTCATGTTCAAGCTTAAAATAATCTTTGTGTTTCAGACAAAGATTAGACTAAGAATCTTTAGCTTGTAATAGGATCATGTGGCTTCTCTGATCAAAACTTGAACTGCTTTTAAAAAAGAATTTTGTTGTCAATATGAACCATATGACAAGAATGGTTTCAGTTGCTCAGAGCTGTTCATAAATAATTGAGAAACTAAATTTTTTTGTCAGTTGGCAACAACCTGTTAATTAATGCAAGTGTATTTGAAAGGAATGTTACCACAGAAATGGAAACAGCATCTTATTTCCTTCTATTCATTGATGAAAAATTTACATTACAAATTCTAAATAATTTTTGTTTATCCACTGTGACTTCATAGCTTCTGAAAATATTGGTATTCCATAGGATTTTAAAGAAAGATTAGCTTTTATTTAAAGAGGGAACTTAAGAATATATTTTTATTGAAACCTATGGTTATAGTTATTCTTATCTGTGAAACAAAAAAAACAGGGTCAGTGTTCAAATTTTAAGGTATATAGAATATGAGAATGGGTAATAGTTCATAGAATTTTTAAAAATGATTTTAGCTATATACTTATGTTTGAGCCAAAACATCAATACAGAGTGGCTACTGGTACTTGAAATTTGACAAATGACTTGTACTAGAAAATGTACTGAGATAAATGGTAATTTTGCCAGGTTTTTTTTGGGAGTTGCCCTGCAATAGTAGCAATCCCAAATTGCATGGTTTCAAGATGAAAAAGTGCCCAGCTGAGTCTGCCAGTGAAACTTACAACTACTTCACAATGTGTTACAGTAAACATAAGGGACCTCTTTTGTCCTTTCATAAGGGCACTGTTCATGGTATGTTTTCTTTAAATCACAGAGTTAATTTTTCAGTTAGTAATTACAGACCTCATTAATAACACAGAGTACACATTTGTCATAAAGTCAATTATATCCTCATCTGATGATTTCAGGTAAAATAATTAACTTTTTCCAAATGACACTCCTTTTCTATCCTGATAGTAGGAATTTTTATATGTTCACCATGTGATAGAATGGCCTTATTTCAGATGATGTTGTAGATATATTTTATCCTTACACTAATATATCTTCCATATGGTTTAACTCTTTACTAACAACTACATTTTTGTAGAAGCAAAGCAGGCAATATGACAAAAGGCCAGTCTGCCATATACCTCACTCTATACCTTACTATAAAAACAACATATCTCCCACTTTCAATGACATCTTTTTAGCAATGTACATCCTTTAGTTTTCTTAAACTTTTCCCTTCAATACCAATGTAATTGCAAAACTTTAAATCATGTAATATCCTCAGAAATAAAGACCAGATCTTCTTCTTCATCATCATCTTTTGGCTGCTCCCTGTTAAGGGTTGCCTCCATGGATCATACACCTCCATTTTGTTACCAAGACCAGTTAACTTGAAGTATTAAGTAGCAGGTAGTAAATAGCAATGACCATGTAGTGAACCAGGGTTTGATGAGTCAAAAGTAAAGAAATTTTGTAGAAGGAGCTCTAACTACTGGAATGCAGCAAGGCTTGTGGCTATGTTCACTTTTATTAATTATGACTGGAGCCCCAAGATATAGGAATATTTGATCTCCTGATTGTTCATGTAACATTATCAAAGTTTACAGTGGACAGATCCAAAACCCTTAGGAAACCAAAGTTTGACAAGTGAACTGATTCACATACAGAATTTTTTATACAGTATATCAGAAAACAATTGTATCCACTGTGGAAATAAAGTACACACATCAGGTTCAAGCTTGTTTATTAAAATAGAAGATTCTTCCATCACACAATGTGTCTTGGGAAAACTAGATCCCTAATGCTTACAACAGATATAACATCTGATAGAAATGGAGTAACCAAGCCAAACAATATAATCTACCTTTAAAGATAATTCAATTCAAGTGGGCAATGCCAACAATCTGATTTACACTCCTGGTTATTGCCCCACTCTTCCACAGTAATGCGATAGTAGTAAAAATAGAGGTTTACACTCACAAACACAAACAAGACTAATATTTGTACTATGGAGACCATATTTAATGTGTAATATGATGGTATCTGCTTACAATGTGTATGATGTTATTAACTACATCAATACAGGAAAAAACTACCTCCTTTTAGAAAATAAATCATAACAAAGCTTCATATATGTAAAAGTTATTCAAAATTATGAGCAGGATTTACATTAAGGAAAATAATCAGACAAAATTCTTCAGAACATTGTTTAGTCAAATACTTCTACCTACATTTTCAAATATACAAGTAAAAGTGTTTACTTACTTTATGACAAATTCCTTTAATCATTTAGTTGCTCTCCTTTCTCAGGTACCTGTTCTTGTACAGATGCATTGTTGGTGTTAGGTTTAGGTGTTCTCAGTTTCTCTGTAGTAGGTCATTGTTACAACTGAAAAGTTATGATCTGTCTGAAAGCTTCTCTATACATACTGCATCATACCAAAGCCCTGTGCAGTTTATAAGTAGCTGCCCATACTTCCTGTCCAATTGGTTTTTGTAGTTTAACCATTCAGTTGTAATGGTTTTTAGTTGCTTGACTGCATCAGATGGTAATTCAGACATAAAGAGTTTTGAGAACAGGGTTTAAACTCACGGTTCTTCTAGACAGCAGTCTGTTATATTGTGGTTTGTCAAATACTACAACAATTAATTTAGTCTGAACAAATGCAATGAACCAGAGTTTCAGATGAAGGCAAGATACTTAAAGATACACTTCTTGGTAATCTTTACTTAAAACCAACTATTAACAATTGTATTTATTTAAGGTAGAAAGACTCTTAAAATACTTATAAGTGGTTTCTGTTTCAGTAGCATTCTAGTGACAAGATTACAAAATGAAACTAACAACATAATTAAAAAATATGATATGCTGATAACAAGCTGACATGCTGAAACTATTGTGTTTGGTTTCATAATATACAACATTTCTCCTTCCTAAATGTTTAAAAGTAATAAAAAAAATATCTTATTAATTATTTTAAATAAAGTTATATAGGAATAATAATAACTAATTGGATAACTATTTACAAATAATTTAATTTGCACGTAAAACTGGTGATTCACTATTCTACCAGAATAGGAATATTTACCTTTCATAGCTAGAAATGTTAACCTTTACAGGTATGCAACCTTGTATGGAGTTCATTTATGAAATATTCTTGTTGAATATCAAAACAATACTCTCTTCTAAATGATAAGTGTATATATTAAAGACAATAAAGTTTAACTAAAAATTTAATTTATTTTGAGGTCTAATAATTCTACCTGTATGAGTAGCATTTGGGAATGTAGGAAAATTGTTATGGGTTCTCTACTACAGCTGGTGCAACCTGTTCCTGTTCTGCCCTAGAAACAATCTGCCGAGGTTCTAAAGATGCACCTTCAATCTTATTGTCTACTGATGGAATTTTTACATTATTTGGCTGATCTTGTCTGGCTAAATGATTAGGTATGATGTGGTCTGCATCGACAAATCTTCTGTTGTTTCCTAGTATTCTAACGAGATAAATAAGGGGACTCTTAATTTTGATGATGGTACCAGGGATCAATCTTTCTTTTCCCCTTTCTAAAGCTAAGTACTGTAACATGCAGGTACAAGTCAAACTGTTTAAAGCTACAATGACTGTCATATTGAAGTTTGTTTTGCTGCAGACTATCCTAAACCTTTTGCTTAAGACAAGACTTGATATTGAAAAAGAATATCAGCAACTTTGTGATGCATTGTAAGCTCAGATGCACACTTTAAATTTATTTTCTTGATGGTATTTTCTAATTCCATTTTCCAGACAGAGATTTCTAAATTCCTGAGAGGTGAATTAACAAAGAGCTTTAAATAGAGATGAAGAGGTAGAGCCAATAGGAAAGACCTCAAGCCATTTGAAAATAACTATCTACTAGAAGAAAGAATTGTTCCGCATTGATTTCTTTGTCATAGCTTAGTAGCCCATGGTCATAAAAGCAAAGAGGAGACCTCAGATGCAGCCTGATAATCTGTACATGCAGTACAAGAACATATGATGTCTTCTATGTCTTGATCAGGAACTGGCCACCATACTACATCATCAATTACTATAGACACACCAGATGTTCCAGACCTCCAACCCACAATTAAACAACAACCACAAACAAAACCCACATGAATGTTGCTGGCCAACCTAAATGACTGCAAACTAAACTATTAGTACACAGTATTGAATATATCTTTTTAACACAAAGGAAAAAGATGACATGCCACTTCATCTTGTTGTGATTTAAACTGTGATGTGAATGTGTGTACACTTAGACACATTGGTCATTGTATTTTCTGATTGTTGCGACTGAACCAACATTTACTTTGATTGTGCTGAACCAACTGTTTATTCTTTCTCTCCTGTGTCTGTCAAGGATTCTTATATTCAAATATGATCAACCTTGGCAAAAAACAACACAGTTACACTGAAGAGCACCTGGAGCCTGAAATTTTGTGGTCAAATGAGTGATAAAGTTGCCATAGAAATTAGATATGGCATAGAGAGATTTAATTCTTAAACATTGAACAAGGGTCTTTCTGAATAGCATCTAGATTAATTTTAAGTGGTCTAGTTACTTCCTGACATACAATATGACCTAATTACTGTAATTCCTGTTTAAGAAATTGACACTTGTCACCATTTAACTTGACATGTACTTAACAAACCTAGCAAACACTGCATTAACATGGCTTTCTAGGGAATTTGTAGCTATTAAAACAACAATATACCCCCTCCCCCCAAATGACCGATTCCACTAAGAATTTGATTCACTGTAGCCTGAAAGATTGCAGGCACAGTTTTGATGCCAAAATGCAAACAATTTGGTCCATGTAAGCCTTTATGAGCGTTTCGAGTAAGAAGCTCAGATAACTGCTTATCTAAAAAGAGCTTGTTAAATGTACTAGAAAGATCAAGAGCCGAAAAATATTTAGTCTGTAATCCATTGTGTGTTAAGTTTGCAAACGTCCCTTGCACATTTGAAGGCCGATAATCATCATTGAATCATTGGTTTTCCCGTAGTAACCACACACGTATACTACCCTGTGGTTTCTGAACATGAACAGTAGGGGAATACCCAAATTTAACATAGATACTTACTTCAAAATACCATTTTTAACTTGATTAAGTACTCTTGCTCTACTTTGAGGCGTAAAAGATATATGTCATTTGAAAAAGGGGCAAAGCGTTAACCTTTAATTGTTACCGTAAAATTAAGGGTGCCACTACCGTTAGTGCTAAACGGGGAATGATCTCCGGTTGCCTCCTTTAAAACATTAGTGTAATCTAACGATGAAGGCAGTAAACTGGCATTTAACCGAGATAGCTTGTCATTACCTTATAAATAATAATCATACAATCATCTGTTTCACACGTATTGAGAATAGAGGACCAATCTAGGTGAAAATAACGTAGCCAGTCCTGTCAAAATAAAAATGTCTATCAACTTTTAAGACTAAAAGGTCTAGGTGAACTTGCTGTTGATTGTGATATCAAACAGTGAGTGTAACAAAGCCAAATATAGACACCAAGTTACCGGTTTCTTATGGGCAGTGACATCTTATTCAATTCGGAGGTAATGAATTTTTTGTGCCACTTACGATTGGAAATTGTAGAATGGGAGGCACCCGTGTCTACTTCCATTTCCAATGTACTATCTTCTCCCAATAATATTATATGATATAGTCTACTCTTGGCGTCCGTCAATATAATATAGTCCGGTGGTGTCCTGCATATTTTCAGCGTCATCTACGTCTTGAAGCGTATTTTGTTTTATTTTGGCTGGCCAATTATTTCTTTGAACTCGTTTTGGAGAAGGAGCTTTCGAAAAGGAGGCCTTTGCACTTTTGAAACTTTTGTTGCCTGACCAACACGACGGACTACTTCCTGGGTCGATGTGTGTTAAAAATTTCCTCTCAAAGTCTGTATCGTCTGTCAGACATTTCTCATGAGATTGTGTTCTCATTATCTTTGAATGAAGACGAGAGACTAGACGATCACGAAGTGCATCCATGAGAAAAGTTTCAAAGTACACGAAGAAGCCAGCTTATTTAATCAAACGACGTGGTCTGCCACTGACTCATCCTGATGATCGGCGCCGGACGCTAATGATTTTTCAACAGATCAATTAACAGTTTGGTCGAAATTGTAATTGGGCTCACTGGCTTACACAAATTCGTAGTTAAGTTGTAAACGTCAGGATCGACAGAAATACGCCAACTTTCAATTCATTTGCTGTCTAATTTGCTATGAGGAGCCGATCCATACGATTGGCATAAACGATAAAGTTTTCCGTGCTTTCATTGAAAAAACCCACAATTCTTTAAACTGCCATAAATTTGTAGCTTCGTAAGATATCTCATCACCAATGTTATATCTTTCCCGGGATGAGAAGTGAGAATGATATAAGAAAAGAACACGTCTGGTTTTATCACTGTTTTCTTACTAACTGGTTAGTATTCTGTGGTCAAAAAATAAAGTCAATAATGTTTGCTGTACTTCCGTGAACAACAAATAACAACGGAGTTGTGAAATCCTGATTCCAACGATCAACTCCTCGACCATAAAGTGTACATCCAAATAAAACCGTGACTCCTACAAAAAAATCATGATCGCCCAACAACTCAAAATTCCCTCCCGTCCCAATCTCTCACCACGTGCCCGCCCCAAAAAACCGCCACCCAGAACAAAGGAATCAGAAACTCACATTCAATAACAATAACAATACAATCATACAATATCACACGCCCCCTTGATCTCAAGATCACAACGTCAATAGATTAAAAGAATTTAGTAGTCCTCTTCCATCTCATAATCCGTTATCCAAGTAGGAGGTTTTCTTTCTCTTCTTGGGTATCGGTGCTGTTCCGCTCCTTCTGCATTTTCATTGTTCACTACATTAACTCTACCATTGTTCCCTTCATCAGTCTGACATTGATTTTTACCTTGTAATTGGTCTGAGTCACTTGGTTGATGAATGATCTTACGAATATCCAGCACATGGCGAGGCATCCCATCAACTGACACATTGTTCTTTGAATTGATGTCTGTAATCTTCCCAGTCTTCCATTTGGTAGTACACCGTGCATCTGGAGGTTTTACCCACACCTCCTCCCCCAGCTTTACCTGTGCTGATTCAACATTGGTCTTAGTCGTTAACACAGACGGATGTCTCCATTCATACTTAAACACTGCTCGTTGAGGCACTGAGGCTTCTGACTGACCAGACCTAGGCGTCATATTGTACCAAAACACTGCCTCAGTCGGGGAGATATTACCTCTTTCAGCCAAAGCTTTAATTGTTCTATGGTTTCTCTCAACTATCCCATTTCCTTCGGGTCGATAT
>RDPX01000041.1:926949-944587 GCA_003991215.1 Morbakka virulenta
CATACATCTCGTTCTCTGGCCTATGGTCATCTTGTTTAACCATCACTGCAGTGATACCCAATGACGAATTTGATGTCAATACCCTGGCTCGGCTTACAACTTCACTCATGTGCAGTGTTAATATATTTGGGACCTGCTGTAGAGCTACACTTATCTTTTCAGGGAACCCATTTACAAATGTTAACTTAACAACATTTTCTAAATCATTTACAAATCCGGCCAGTCCTGCCAAACGTCTAATCTCAGTGGCAAATACATCCACCTGCTCCCCAGTCCATTTCATCCGTGTCAACTTTCCATAAGCAGTAAATGCTCCATCTACATATGCTTCTTTCAGTCTAGCTTCTATTTTTTCGACATCTAACTGTGCCTTCTCGTCCATTTCCAAAAACAGGGCTAGTGCATCTCCTTCTAAATACAGTGGTATGAGACTCGCTAAATCCGTCACATGTTGTAACTTTGCGACCAATTTTACCCGCTTCAACCATGCAATGAGATCGCCCTGGCCAGTAAATGGCTTAATCATATCTGTCGTTATTTTAGTAGACATTTCAGCGTCGCCGAGATAGCTTGTGGTCAAATAATAAAGTCAATAATGTTTGCTGTACTTCCGTGAACAACAAATAACAACGGAGTTGTGAAATCCTGATTCCAACGATCAACACTTCGACCATAAAGTGTACATCCAAATAAAACCGTGACTCCTACAAAAAAATCATGATCGCCCAACAACTCAAATTCCCTCCCGTCCCAATCTCTCACCACGTGCCCGCCCAAAAAACCGCCACCCAGAACAAAGGAATCAGAAACTCACATTCAATAACAATAACAATAACAATACAATCATACAATATCACATATTCTTACTACCAGAATAGGAATATTTGTTTCCCATAGCTGGGAATATTAATCTGCACAGGTTTGGAACCTTTTTTACGATTCATTTATGAAATGTTCCAGTTGTACGTCACAACAACAGTCGGTCATTATCTTGATGGTGTTAAGTGGCCTGGTAGTAGTTCTAGAGAGAATACTTGGAGTTCACTGATGCTAGTTTGGTCTGTGTCTGTAATGCTTGCTCATTGTACATTTCGTAACCAGGTTTATAGGTCACTTGTTTGTATTATTGTGGCCATAGGAAAATTAGGAAATACAACAGCTCTATAGTTAAGGTCATGCTGATACGGTTGGGCCTTAGAATTAGATGTTTAGACTGTGCAAAGCATGCATTTTTCTTAATGTGACGTTTTTAAGTGTCTGTGATGCTTGTGATAGCTTTTGCAAAATTTATTGCTACGTAGTTGATTAAAATATATCGTGTATGCTGCTGAATTGTGGTTGGTGCACTTTCTTGTTTTATCAGGTTATGTCATGTGGAAAAGTTTTACGTCTAAAGATGGTGGTACCAGCTCAGCCTACGTCTCTGTGTTTGTCTGTTTTCCTGCTTGAGAACATATTATCTGACAACAAGTTTGTTGTGTTCTATCAGGAAAAAATGTGTGGCATCATAGAAGTCCTGCTCATAGAGACAACACTTGATTGCTATTCTGGTTACAATATAACCACCTTTAATTATTAACAACAACTACCTTTTATACAAATTATGCCTATTTGAAAACAATGATAAGTAATTGATTAGTTAATGGAAATTCCTTCATTCATCTCTTTCAGCAGTATCAATGCTGACGTACGTGGTGTAGAGAGAAACCGTGGGTTAGCGGTTAGTGCAACTGCCCCGTAACCAACAGGTTCCGGATTCGATTCCCCAAAAGAAAAAGCCATTGGTTGGCGTCAGGAAGGGCATCCTGCCAAAAAATTCCTCACTGCCAAATCAAAGTCCCTATTGAGGACACCGTTTAAGCTCCAATTACCTGGGAAAATGACGTTGAAACCGAAAAAAACGTGTGGTGTAGATCTGTTTGAGCAGTATTGATGCTGACTTTGAATATCTATATACACAGCATTCCTCCCTCCAAGACACAACATAGATATGATTACATGCAAATAATTACATACTTATTATCTTAAGATGAAAATGACAAGTTTAATCTCTCAGGGGCTCTAATTACTTTACCTGTAGACCTTTGAATATTAGAAAGGCTATACCGACTCTAAACCAAAGTTGTTACCCATGGCTAAAATCAAAGAAGATATTTGTTGCCCCACAAAGAAAACAACTTTGTTGGATTGACTTGGGGTCAAAGTTAAGTAACACAGTGTCACCTGACAACAAGGTTTGAACATGCCAAAAAGCTGAATCACACTTCTGATTCCAAACCCAGGGTGTCTTGCTGTAACCATGCCCACACCAGATGACTTCTGTAAGTTAATTACATTTAAAGACCTTGAGACTTCCTGCATTGCCTCCATCTTTGTACTGGACGGATACCATAGAGATCGTTCACAAATGACGTCAACTACCTTTCCCCATTTTTAATGCCCCTCATCCCTCTTGTCAACTTTTGGATTTTTGACACCCCCCCTAAAGTTGACATCAATTTTGGGCACTTTTCCCCTGAACTTTTTCTGCAAACGAAGATAAAATATTGACACTATATTCTTAATTTATGGGTTTCTAACTATAGGGGGATTAGAAGTTTGAAGCAGGGGTAATAAAAGTACCTCCGAGTGAAATGTAAAACTAAAAAAAAACAAACCATTGCGTGAAATAACCTTTCAATTGAATCTCTCTATTTTTTACAATTTAAAAAAACTTTCAATGGCGTCAAAAATATTTCCATTAAATTCTACTCGTGAGGTAAAATCGTCATCATCTCTGCTCTGTCCATCCTATGCTTCACTCACATTTTCACTCCCATTTCAATTCCTGAACAGATGTCCGTCACTACCTCAGGCAGGTCTGTTGTCGAATGGACTCAGCAGCCAACAACTGAAGGGAGGGTACTGGCACATTGGAAAGGTTGCTTATAAACTCCCAAGTGAGTTAAAAGAAAGTTTAAGCTTTTAGAATTATTGAATTTTTTCAAAGAATGACGTGAACTTTCACCCACCTCTCACCCCCCTACGCAAAATATTGTCAACTTTTGTCAAATTTAGGTACCCCCCTCTAAGTGGTTGATGTCATTTGTGAACGATCCTATACCTACACAAAACATGACCCATATATTTAAATTCCTTTCTTAAAAACTTTCACTGGGCAGAATGGAGCACGGAGCAGAACATTGTATTTGGAGAACTGATAAGATACTTCAATGAGCACGCTGATATGGTCCTTCAAGGTCTTAGTAGTAACCGAATTGCCATCAATATAAACAGAGGCATTATCTACCCCAGCTTATATCTTATCCATTATGCACTGAGAAAATACTTGGAGCTGTCTTTTTTCCAAAACACAAACGTTTAGCTTCAAACAGATCCATATGAGTGTTAAAGTTAAAAAACAGCGATGAACAATTCTGTAGGTGAAAATACCTTTAGTTGGCTACCCGAGTGACTTAACTTAGCCGGTGTACTTTGTATATTTGTCACCTTGTAGCTAGTATCTTACAAGATTGTGTTTAAGCGTTTTTAGTTACCACAGACCCTGGTACGCCAGCCCCTCCCTTTTCTTGGCATGAACAGTGAGAGAATTCCACTCGTTACTAGTTATGGATTAAAAAGTACTTACTCTTGATCAGGTTTTCATAGTTACCTTCAACAATTGTAAGCATAGCTTAAGGAATGTTCCTGTCTTACAGAAATACCGGTTTTGCACCTGGTTTCAGCTTAAAACTCGCATGGAAGGTGCGAAAAGATCAGAATGAGTGGACAGTAAATGATTCAATGACTCAGAAAAATGGAAAGTGATAGGAGCTTTTACTGAATTGTCGTCTCTGTTGCTATACTCTAATGAACCGGTTTTCTCGGCTACTTCCTTGATGAGGGTGCCCATTAAACTGCCCTGGTCTAACATGATATGGGAGAACCAACCACAAATTGACAATGAGAAGCTATTTTCTTTGACCACCAAAAGTGATGAATCGTGAGACGTCTGATCCCCGTAGCATAGGAAGACGGTAATAGAACCTGAAACCGGAACAACAGCACCAGTATATCCTTTTGAAACGACATGATTGGAAGGTAAAGGAATATGAAAAAAGTGAATATGATAACTTTCTTCGGGAATCATGGACCAACTGGCCCCAGTGCCCAGTTCCATAGTCTGTTTATCCTTATGGGAACAAGCAAAAGCTTAACACTACCAGCTATTATACTGTTTAAGCCTAGAGCAGAAAAGTATTTACTTACTTGGGTGATCCTTCTTTAGTGGTCCATTTGGCTTGTTTTTTTGTCCCATCTTGATAAAACCACTTTTTGGAGCTGGTGTGACTTGGTCAAAAGAGGACCTTCGTTTACAAATCTTGCGAATATGGCCACAATGTTCACAATAATTGCAAACTGGATGACGAAATCGACAAGAACGAGTGAAATGATAAGATCCAGCACAATCTCAAGATTTGAAATCCCCGGGAGGAGAACTTTAAATAACTCTATGTTTTGAAGTTAACACGCCTGTATCCACGTGCTTGTTATTGGTCTTTGCTAATTCGTCAGCGTCACACCGTCTTGCCCTGTTGAAATGCCAAATCCTAAACTATTAGGAGAGAACATTGGGTTCTTGACATTTTTTGGTGTAGACCTGATCCCAGCCAACTGCAGATAGTTCATTAAGGAAAGTATCAAAGGAAGGCGTTGATGTGAGGTGTATGAGACGAACAATGAAAACCGACACAGCTTCCTCTGGTGCTCAAGTGAACTACCAAAATTTGAATTATTTAGCGATTACGATAGGGGCAGGCTTGCAACGATGCTTCAATAATGGCAACAAATCCGCATGGGACTTTGAAGCTGGCTGCTCAATAGAGCCCAAGCTCTTAGCAACTTTGTAGATTTTGGGCCCCACGGTAGCCAAGAAGACTTTATCATGCAGAGAAGCAGCAGTCGGAGTAGTCCACAGGTGAGGAACCATACGATCTTACAATCTGTGAATTTTTCGACAGGAGGTTAAATGACCGGACTGCTCCAAAGACGGCCGTGCTATTATCTATGTTCACGTCAGAAATGTTATGTACTGATCACCTTAAAACGTGTGGCCTCAGAATCCTGCTTGCAGAGACACTTGGTTGTTATTCTGGTTGCAACGTGCCAAAGCAATTGTGCTAAATCCCTGTGGAGCTTGACGTTATAACCCTTTTAGATGGCTTGCACAATCAGAGAAATCTGTGAATAAAACTCACAACGAGATTGTGGCCCTTATGAAAGAATAAACAAGGAATCCAAATTTGAGTCGAGTATTTGATTATGTTAGTAATGGTTGGCCAGCTTCTTACTTACTTACTTATCCTCTGTGTTCTGCTTCTTTGGTAGTCGAGGACATCCCATAGATGCAATCAGACCTTCGTTGAAACGTTTCCAGTTCTTCTTCTCTCTTGCTTTTTCCCTTAGGCTCTGGAGCTGTTTTCTGGTACGGAGTTGCCCAAGTCCAGAGTTTTTGATGTCTTCACGGATGGTGCTGAGAAGATTTGTAGAGTGGCGTCCTATTCTGGCTTTATACATTGTTGCTCCTGATATGGCGAATTCAAGGGCTTTCTGGGTGGGGGTGTTGATGTCCATGCGTAGGACATGACCTAGCATAGACCATCTTCGCTTTGCTACTAGTGTAGATATAGGATCCGTTTGGCAGATTTTATACAGTTCTTTATTACTGATTACGCTTTTGGGCCATAGGTGACCTGTTATCGTTCGCAAGTGTTTACGGTGGCATATATCTATTTTATTCATCATAGCTTCTACACCAGACGAAACAAACCCATTTAGAAACCATGGGAATAAGGTATCTGTGGAAGATGGTTGTGTTTTTAAAACTGAATGGTCATTTTCCCACCACTACAACAGGAAAATGAACTACAACTTCTATCAGTCACCTAGGAATTCAGTGTTTGAAAGCATGAAGTCCTAGCTTTCTGTGGTGGCCTAATACTGATCAAGACATTGAGAAGAATGCCAAAAATACTCGAGCTGGCCATTGAAAGTACCCATCCATCACTGGAAGAATGTCACCAACATGTAGATTTACATTTAGATTTTGCACGCTTTTTCTTAGGTAGAGAGTTTCTGTTGATTGTAGATACAAATTCTAAGTAGTTAGAAGTGTTTCTGCTGAGTCCAAATACCTATTGATCAATTACTACGATAACATTAATGAAAAGAGCATTCTCTTCTCATGAGCTACCACAGACAGTTGTTAGTTATAATGCTAACAGTTTTACGGTTGCAGAGTTCCAAATATTTAGGAGAAAAATGGAATCTGTTCTGTGAAAAGAGCACCATATTACCCATTTACAAATCTGTGTGCTGAAAGAGCAGTGAAGACATTTGAAAAGGAGATGAAGACTATGACTTCTTCCTCAGAACTACTTAATACACCACTGAGTTGCTTCCTGTTTGCATATCGAACAAAACCCCCAAGTACAATCGAGTTGATTCCTGCTGAACTATTGATTGGAGAAAGTGTGGATCAAGAATTTTATTGGCCCTAAGAAAATGTGGTCACTGAGAGTCTATAGGACATAACAGGCTCAAATTTCTATGTTGTTAGAACCAACAGTAAAAGCCGTCAATACGTGACTTGTTGATCAGCTGAGAGGAAATATCTTATTTACTAATGACAGAATGGCAAAAACCGGTACCCCAATAGCTGACCAAGAAATAGTAGTAGGAGTCATAGTTGCAGAGAATGAGGAAAGTACTACCTAAATCAATACACAGAGTGACTCACAAACCGCAAGGCGTCACGCTCAGACAGTACTATCCAACAATGATGCAACTGCACTGGTCTATAATGTTATCAAGGGAAGGTTTGGACGAATTCGGAAAACTCCAACATGCTTAAATGATTATGACTGCAAGTAAGCTTATGAGATAATACCCATGGTCATGCCAGTTATGTTAATTGGACCTTGGTTTATTTCAGGAAACATCACTTTTTTTAACTTAAAGTGTTTGTGTGAGGATTGGGGGTGTGGATGTGCGCTTGTAGTGTATTGTGTATGCTACCGAATAGTGGTCACTTCTCTTGTTGGTTATTTCAGGCTATATCTTATAGATAAGTTCTGTTTTTAAAGATGGCAGTACCGCTTGCAACCTAAATCTCTATATCTGTGTCTGTTTTCCTGCCTGAAAACAAATTAATAAACTCAAGCACATTTATAGATTTTTGCATGGATATAGTTTTTCCCATGTTCTGTATGACGTTTATCGTATCTGAATCTGACTTTAGATTATTGTTACTTATGACTTTGTTATGACTCACTGACTTTTTGTCATCTTTGTGTTACTTTATCTTATTACTGATGGGCTTTAAGTTAAGTTGCTTTGCTTTGATTATTAAGCAGGTGAGATTTGCATTGTGGTTTCGTTCTGCTGAATACGTATTTGCCTTTTTTGGTTACGAAGAAAGTGCTTCTCTACTGTTTCTGGTTGTTTGAAATGTCTGCAGTACATGTTTCTTTGGGTTCTATCGGTATTACTAAGGTTTTTTATTATAGTTTGGTATCTATATTATGTACCATTACATTTTTACTAATTTTCTCAAAGGTAAAAGAATCCATTACAATTATCAATGCACCAAAATGTAACCGTCTCAGTTGTTATATCAAACGTCCACAATTCATTGTACTTAACGTTAACCACACAGATATTGTTAATTGCAAGGTAACTTTTCTCATCTAATGCATCAAGATAATAGACTCTCCTGGTTTCCTTTTGTGCTGTAACTTTGCACACAGCTGCAAAATGTTCGAGCACTGGAGACATTTGAATACCAATCAGAACATTTGAAATATTTGGCAGGGTGTCAAGGTTTTCCACAGCGGTAGATCTTCCGCGACGATTCAGGTAACTTGGAGGGTGCAGATGTATGACGTGTTTTATTCATTTAAGCAACTAAAATGGCCTTTTTCAATCAAACTGTATGGGTTTCCGAAAACACATTGATCGAGTAATGGTTAATAGCTTATCAAGGTCAGGTCAGGTAAGGTATACGCAGCAGTTGCTCCCGTTTCCTAGCAGAAGACCAATCGATTACTCTGTGATCTCTTATCTTGTCATCTTTATTTCGGAAACCACAGTTTGCATAATTATCATTAATTTTACCATCGACAAACCTCTTATAAATAATCCTCCCTTTCTGCATAAAATATTCATCAGGTTTTTCACTTGCCATATTACAGGCAGCTCTAGTGTTAAGCAAAGTGTCAAAGGTTTCTTGCTTCACTGACCCAAGCAAATGAAGTAACATAGCACATTTTAGGGTTTGATTGGTAACATCCACAGCAGTAATCTAGTAAGAAATACACCTTTTCCACTTACCTCTAATTAGGAAGTTGTAGTATCATCATTTCCTTTGTTTGTTTGCAGGGTGTAGATGTAAAAGTAACAGCTCATTAAAATTCAGCAGAAAATGTGAAAATAGGTATATCTCATCGCCAATATAATATTTACTTGCTCTAAGTTGAGGTACTTGGTAAAGCATGCTTCCAGCTTACACGACCGTACTAATCTGCAAAGTGTTTTAATCCCCCCTTTAAATATCTTACGGTCTGGTCTTTCATGGAAAGTACAAGTAAATGGAACACAAAAATTGCAGTGATGTTTAATTGGATGAGCCCTTGCTTTTGACATGTATCCACTGATAACAATAGTTTATTTTGTGTTTGAAACATGAAATTTGACGTTCGAGAAGGCGGGTTTTTTTCCGTTTGATACTTTTAGTGTTGTACATCCGATTGAATTTGTCAGCCATCCACCAAATAGGCATATTCTGGCCTTTGGCTATTGCAAACCTGGATTTATATTTTGTTTTATTCTTGCTAAGTTGTTATACCCTATTTTTTGCTTGTCGTTAAGCAGATATTCTTTTCTTAAATGGTCAGAATTGCTTAAAAACTTCAACTTGCAAAGTTATGTAAAGTTGTTTGCCTTGAATCTTTACCGAAGCGATATTTTCGACGTAAAATAGCTCTTCGCTACCAATGTATTCTTCACCTGGTCATTGTCACTTACAATCCTTAGGGCGTCTTTTGTCTTTTATTTTGCAGTCATACACAAACATGAAAATGCCTGTTTTATTGCTGATGGTCCTAATTATTTCAGAACTTGGGAATCAACTTAGATTTTGATCAATATCTCCAAAGAAGGCCACAACAACCCCAAAGTACCTCCCTTTATTGCTTGGAAGAAGCCAATAAATCATGGTCTGATTCGCCTTGAAAATGGGGCCCCTTAGATACATCCTGAACCATACAGGATATATCTAAATTGTAAACAGATTATCCAATTAGTTTACCAACAAATATAAACTATCATGGAGAAATTAAGCTTTTCTTTTGCATCACATGAAACGTTAGAAATCCTGGTAAGCTAGATTGCATGTTGTTATATCAATAAAAGGTTTGATTATTTTACTTGATAATATAGAATGCATCATTGGTCCTTCCCAAGTGATATGTGCTTCTGTTTTTCTGTAGTGTACCTGTAGCTACCATGTTGTTTATTCGTTTGAAGGTGTTGGTGTTAGTTTTTCAACGATTTTCTGTTATTGACCATAACTTATTTTTGGTATCAGGAATAAAGAGTTGTAATTTGTTGGCTGGTGTTGGAGTTTAGTCACATTTGTTGCTAGTTCTGTGTTCTCTCACGAAGTCTTACGTGATTAAAAATGTTGGTGTTTATCGTAGGAAATTGTGTTTGGTGAACAAGGCAGCTAAACGGGCCCCCTATTGCTAGTCTGGGCTTTGCCTTTATAACTACTCCTTTGATTTACGTCATGTTTACTTGGGATGATATCTGTTTTTGGCAGTGTTTGTTGGTGACCAGAATGGTTACAGTATTGTCTCGAGGTTGCTGGGAGAAAGGATCAACAAAAAATTTCCATGTAATAATGAACAGTTCTTTCTTAACTCAAAAGAAGTTACATCTTCTAATTACCAATTATTGAAAGGTAGCAATGTTAAATTATTAGATAATCATAAGTGACGAGGATGGGTAGTTGGATTTCAATGATGGCGTGTATTTTGTCCGATATCTGTGGCAATGTACCGCAGAATCAAAGTAGTAATGATTGGTTGTTGATGTTAGTGTTTTTATCAAGGAGAGGACAGGGGAATGGTGGTTAGGTTTGTGTTTAAAAATTGTGTAGTTGCAGAACTGTATTTGATGTCAATGCTTAATTGTGCTGGGAAAAGAAAATTGTGTTATGTTTAGTTGTGAGCCAAAAGTTTACTTACTTGGATGGATAGATTGATAGATAGATAGATAGATAGATAGATAGATAGATAGATAGATAGAAAGGCAGCCACAGAAACACGTGGGCACAAAAGCAACAAATTTTGATGTAAATATAGAGGATAGACTTATTTATGCTTCAAAGTTTTTCTGGTTGCTGGCATAACTTGTTTTTAACTAGTTGCAGTATCACCAAGTAAAAATCATCAAGCTGTTCAGAATCACTTACTGATGCTCTTTTGCTTCTGTAAGGATTTTTTGGCAATATTTATAGACATAAAAATGACGATAAGCAATCTCTTCATTTAAGATTATTCTAATTAACTGAAAGATTACAACTCCCAAAATAATGATTGCTCAAGTATGAAAGTTCGAATGGTAATAAAGAGTATCTATTTCGGTCGTTGGATTTACCAGTCGCCTTAATTTGTGACAATAATCCCATTGGGGTAGTTATGTCACGTGATTAACCTGATTTACTGGTTCTTCAAGTAGTAAATATGAATTGCTTTATAACTGTCAACAGTCATTAAAAGGTAAGTAAATTTTTGTTGGAATAAAGATTAAACTGCTTTGGTCAACACAACAACATTGAAAAAAATAATTATAGTGTAGTAAAGGGTGAAATTTGAGGTTGAATATGCTGAGAAATGGGTATTGAAAGAAAACATGTAAGTGGTAATCAAGATTGTGGTACTGAGTTAAAAACTAACGTTTTCATATATAAGTTACAAGTCAAAGGAAGTGAACACAGAAAACGTAGACGCCATGTTGATTAACGACTGAAACATATAACTTGTTATTGAAATGCCGTGACTGGCGATAATGTAAACATGATGTAACAAAGATGGCGGGCGAAGTAGCGTATGCAACATATATATAGTATGAGTGCTAAGCTCATGGCCGTAGATGTAATTCGGCAATTTTACTAAACAGGACAAACAAACAGGACATAAGACAAATACAGGGACAAAACAACATCAAAGAAAGTAAAACAATGTAAAAAAAGGGAATGGGAATAGGTTTATGCAGAAGTTTAAAAGAAACTATGAGAGGTGACACAGCTATATATATATATATATATATATATATATATATATATATATAGCTGTTGAGTGTCAATAATGACCACAAAAAGTGCTCAATGAAGTTGAATCTAGAGCTAGATATAAAGTAATAAAACAGAAGAAAGTAGACTGTTAAGACTTCAGTTTTTCGTATTCTTACACTCATCAAACTACATACAATTGAAAAACGCTCCAAAAACGTTACAAATATCTACCAAACTGACAAATTGTCAATTGCCTATGGGAACTTATAATATTTATATGCGCCAATATGATAGATATTTGTCAGGTTTTTGCATTGTTTTTCAATTGCATTTAGCTGATGTGTGTAAGAACACGAAACCTAAGTCCAGAGTCCTAAACTAATAGTCTAGTTTCTTTCTGTCTTTATATATATTGCTGGCAGTTTTGGTGGTGGCAGAACCCCTTGTCCTTCTATCTCAGATTTCATATTTTTGGCAAACTAGATAGAGACTTAATACCATTTTCAGAAAAACTCAAATAAAATGCAGGTGGTCATTGGAATTTTGGAGCTTTTTAGCTCACGTGCTTATTTGATTAAAATCCTCATGAAATGTTCAATACGTTCTACTAATGCAATTAAATTCCAGCTGTGTAAGGTGAAAAAAAGAATATTGCACTGTTAGAAAAACCAAGAAATTTTACTATACTTATGTTGAGGAGTTCTTTAATGAAAAGTTTTTATAGTTCTGCGAAAGTACCTTCTATAATAGATTTTTTTATCTTTGTATGACGTGTATGTTAAATTGCCTGTGCATTCAAGTTTTTTTTACGAGAGAGTTCAATAAGGCAGTTTAATCAAACAATATGCCAACGCCTCCCATTGTTAGTTGTAAATAAATCTTGAGAGAAAATTTTAGCAAATAGTAGTATGTTTTAAATGATGTATTCATGATATGAAGTTTTTATGGCATTAATTTTTGCAAAATGACAGAGCCTTAGCCCGTTGTCAGTGATACCAAAATAGAAAATAATTTTTAAAGCCATATATTCCTTCCGAACAAAACTTCAAGCTGCAAAACTAGAGGTTAGCCTTTGTGCGCTATGCTTTCTGAATTATTATAGTGGTAGTGAACACTTTAGAACATACATAGCTACAGCTTAGCACGTGCAAGTAAATGACGGAGTTTTTGTATAGTTGCAACAGAAACCAAAGAACAGACTTAAGAAAGACTACGTTGATGGAAACGTGTTATACTTCTAGCAACACATGTCGGAAGTTCCCGGTTGATGGTTCTTACCTTTCTCTTTAAAGTATTTTTCGCAAAGATGTTTCCAAACTTTATTCTTTGGAAAATACGTTGGGTAAATTTCTTTTGATATTACAATTAATCAAGGCAATGTTTGTTATTTTGCCACACAAGGTACAATCTGCCCGTTGAGTTCGCAAAGCCGGTCAACGACTGTAATAAAATGCAAATAATTATATTAGAAGAGCTGTAATAAAGGGTATATTTTCTTGAGAACTTCGTCGTCTTTTCTCACTATAAATAACATCAAAAGTAAGCATTACCGTTAAGTACATCTCGTCGCAGATCCCCCCCCCCCCATACCAAGATCTTGATCTACTTCCAGCATTAAATCCAGCAAAAATTTTGTTTGTGAAAATAATATAAACGACGATGATTTGGAAATCTAGAAAAGTGACAGATATCTGTAAACCGAAATGGGTTCAAACCAACCCTTATAACTGACATAGCCACATGCTCTGCTACCCATGCTATATGCGCAGCGCCCTTAGTTAAATAATTTTGCAACTATATATTAAACTTTTACTTTCACCACGTGAATGTAGTAGGTAGAAGCAACACAGAGACAGCATAGACGTTTATGTGAAGAAAATTGAATGCACGGTTATAACGGAAAAGACTGGGACTTAAATAGCACTGTGTACAATCTCTGTAAATGACGAAATCATAAACCATGCAAAACTGTTCAAATACCTGGAAACAAGTGTCACGTAGAATGCTAATGGTGAGGAAGAGATCAATATAGGCATAGCATAGGCAAAATTTGCATTTGATTTTAGCCAATAAATATTTTACATTTTTAAAACGATTTTGGATACTGAAATGGTGTATTTATCCATTTCGTATCTACAACTGTAAAGCTTGGACCATCAGTAACCAAATGGCAAACGAACTAAACGCGCTTGAAAGGTGGGTCTTCCTCAGAATACAAAGAATATCGTACACCAGACATATGCCCAACAAAGTTGTTCTGAGGTAAATCAATGAGAAAGGAACCCTTTGGACGAACATCAAAAAACGATAATCAACTCAGAATGTGTCAGGCGAAAACGCCAGTTAGAATATTTCGGCCTTACTGAAAAATTAACCGTAAAAATAGTGCGTGGAAGACAAAGAAAAAAATTGTTACTCATATAACGGCAGAATCAAACTCCACAGTCCATATGTCTTACTATCAGCTACTAAACGTGAGTTTATTGAGACAACCAATGGCTGGGACAGCAAAAGCAGTCATAAGAAAAAGATAATCTTTTATTTGTGCGCCATTCTTTGCTTAGGCCACTATCCTTGCACATATCATCCCAATCATTCATGCAGGCCAGAGCCTACCAGAGAACGCCGATTTCATTTCCAAGGTCATTTTAATTGATTCCAACAAACATGAACGGCAAGAAGATTGCGCAAGTAACAAAGTTGGAGATTATTTAGAATGGCAGAAAAGTGAAAAATCTATATGCACCGGGTTGAGTCCCAGTCACTGCCTATGCAGATGGTCACTTGCTCAACCACCTGAGTAATCCTTTCATCAGACCTATGACTATCGCTTTCAAATTTGGTGACAAATCCACTGGGTTAAACACTACACCCTTGGTAAGCTCCAAGCGTGACACTCGAAACATTATCCAAGAGTTCATCATTTGTAATATTCTTCATATGACTAACTTCATATGTTAGGATACTCCAATTCAGTTTTGAAAAGGGGTACAATAAAGTATAGGCTGTTTACAATCTGTTCACCTTTACTTCTAAATCTGTGAGGTCAACAACTGGACCTTTTTGTATGAAAATCAGAGCCACACTTCCTGGTGCGTAAATGGTGTCATACACATTGCCAAAGTATTAGCAAGAATAGTTTCAGAATACATGCTCCTTTTTTCAATTAAGACGTATCAATACAATTTGGTTTGTGGTTTGTCGATTACTGCGAGCAAACTGTTTGATTTCCTGAGTTATAAACATCATTGACTTAATTTCCACCACCAGCAGGGGTGATTGTTTACCATCTAAATAATAACTCTCCCAAACATTCTTATCAAAACAACTGAGCAACTAGGATTTTGAAATGTTAGGGCTTTTTAATAAATAGAGAATGGACTCAAAAATAAAGCTGTTGCAATTAATTGACTTAATTCAACATTGGAAATGCACAAAGTATCCAGTTGAACCAGAATCATTGTATTTATTCAGTAGTAATGGGTTTCGAGTTATTTGGGAAAAGAATAGCATAGTGTATTTTCCGATCAATGTGTCATTCCAATTAGTACTAAGACCAGAATTGTAGTTATTAATGCCATTATTATTTTACTACTAGCTAAAAGGACAGGCAGATGTTAGGTCGCATCTAATAAGGAAGCTGGTTATTACCAATAACCAAAGGTTCCTCATAATATATTATGATATTTCCGAATTCCTTGGAAATATCATTACTGAACTGCTTAACGGTAATTAGTAATCCTGAGTTGTTGATCACATTTTGCGAAAGGTTTCATGTCATCCATTTAGAAAAGGTGGTTAATCGGTCATAAATCGTGTAACCACAGTTGGCGTCATTAAGTTCGCTGGAATAGGGGATAAGTGATATGCAGAAGAGAAGTGGGAAAAGGAAGTCTTCCTGAAAAATACCACGTTTGGTTTTAAAAGGTTTAGATTTAGTAGTCCCAGCATCATGGGAGAGAAAAAAGGTGACCACTTTGATATACTTTTCTTTAAAAAATTTGTAACTGTCAAAAGCTTTACGATAATCAACCCATTTTGTGCTTAAGTTCTTACTCTTTCTTTCACCTGCAGTCCTCTGAAATCATTTTGTTGATTAGAAACTGATCCTTGCATCCATATGAGTTCCGTTCGCAGCCTTTCTGCTCCTGAGGAAGAATAATATTTTGCTCAAGAAAATTATACATTGTATCAGTGATTACTGATGTAAAAATCTTATACGTTGTGGACAGGCACGTAATATGGCGATAGTTTTGGGGGCTCTTAGTGTCGTCTGATTTCGAGAGAAGATATGTGTTGCCTTGTATTAACCAATCCGGTAAGGCTTCTGTTGTAGTGATGATTTCATTTAAAGGGATGTCATTAGTTGTTCATGTATTTCACTTAGAGAGTTCAGCCAGAAATTTGGAATCTTATCTAATACTGGAGATTTCTACTTCTGAGACGTCGCTTGGGCTAGGCGCAATTCCGCGATCACAATACCTTTCCACACTTGCACTTCGACCTCACTCACCCTTTCCTCCTCTCTGCCTATCCACTTAGCTACCTGGTTGTAATTTTTTTCTTACCCCAGATGCCAGTCCAAAACCCCTCCAGGTTCTCGTTCCCAGGTGGCTCCTTTACTTCAATCCTACTCTTTACAATTTCCTTGTAGAACTTTTTAGCATCAGTTTTGAAGATCTTGTTCTGTCTATAGAACTTATTTCGTTTATCAAATATTCTCAATCGCTACGCTTTCACGTGTGTTTTTTGTTTTAAGACTTCCTTGGTCGTATCTAGAGAGACTTTATCAGTGATAAGGTATTTCCTTTTAACTTACCAACTTTTCCTAGTTTTCACATTTGTTACTTTCGTTAATTCATCAAGAATCGAGGTGTCTGCCCGCTGAGACTCGTTTCGGTTTATTCTTTTTTATTTTAATGCCTAGCTTTTGGATGGCAGCTTTTGCTGTTGAGTATATTAGATTGTTGACGGGGGTCAAAGGCTTCTGGGTTTCATTAACAATTCCGCTTAGAGCAACGTTGTAAAGCTTAATAGCAAAGTTTGTTTTTGAAGAGGATGTTAGCTTAGGCACTGTGCCCCTCTTTTCCATCTCAGTCTGTTCAGCAAAACTATTACCAAGTTTATTAACATCGATGGTTTTCATGATTTCTTTTCCTACTATTTTTCTTCATTCAGAGTAGGTTTGCGCAGTCAATTTTCTTATAGGATTCTTTTGAGGAATGCAAAGTGCTATTAGAACATTTTTTAATCCTCTGTAGACCATCCAACTCTAGTTTCTTTTTATTTTGTGGGCATCGCTGCAGGTTCAGGGTTAGGGATATCCTTGTTCTGATTACCTTGCAGATCATTCGCAGAGGAGGAATTAGAACGAGACGTATACTTTTCGACCGGAGGCTGGTCTTTCCCTGAGGGACGCGTCCTTTGTTGATCTGCGCGACGAACGAGGCAATATAATTTACTTCTTTTTTTCATAAAATATCTCAATGCATTTTAGCCTTACTGCCAAGAGGCTGAGTATTTCGCGCCAGTAGCCACATGGTATTTTAGGTCCACGCGATATATTCTGCACAGTGTGTCATTCCAATTAGTACTAAGACCAGAATTTTAGTTATTAGTGCCATCACTATTATTATTATTATTATTATTATTATTATTGTTATTATTGTTATTATGTTCAATGTTTCACTTCTCGACTTTAGTTCTTGATGTCGTTAAATTAACTTGAAAGCAGGTAGCAACAAGCCACCAGAGGTTTCAAGTTTACTTTTCCAGTGTGTTACGAAGACAGTACCTTTCCTAGGATACATGCTGATCCTAACAATGCTGTTTTTTGTACAACTTCCAATTTGATCTTTTCATCGGAATCCTTCAAATGTGATTCCAACTTCTTACTAACCATTTCCAACGCACCTATAGCAACAGGAATCACTTTAACCTTCTTTAGCTTCCATAACCCTGCAATTTTATCCGTCAATGTTTGGTATTTCTCAATCTTTTCCATTTCCCCCACGTTTACCCTTTTGCCCCCAGGAATGACTATTATTTTAGCTTCTTTTGTTCTTTTATTTATCATCACAATATCAGGCTTTCTATCTTCGATGTGTTGGTCGCATTTTATCATCATGTCCCAGAACAGTTTGTGTTCTTCATTTTCGCTACAACCATCTGGCTTATGGTTGTACCACTCGTTGGCCCGTTCCAAACCTGCCGTACGACACATTGCCCAATGGACATATCTTGCCCTATTATCATGACGCCTTTTATATTCTTTCTGTGCTAACTTGGAACACTCACTTACGA
>RDPX01000041.1:949109-968689 GCA_003991215.1 Morbakka virulenta
CATTCATATTGTAACCAGCTATATCAAAACAATTTTTTTAGATGTAATCGTAAAAGAAAATCTTCTTTTTTGATCATCGTATAACTATCGTATTATTATGGTGAGTTTAGGTTACATTTTTCAAAGAAGTCTAGTTTATTAATTTTCATAAAAGAAAGGAAACACGACAGTTGTAAAATTTTGTAAAAGGATTCATTCATATTGTAACCAGCTATATCAAAACAATTTTTTTAGATGTAATCGTAAAAGAAAATCTACTTTCTTGATCATCGTGTAACTATCGTATTTTTATGGTGAGTTTAGGTTACATTTTTCAAAAAAGTCTAGTTTATTAATTTTCATAAAAGAAAGGAAACACGACAGTTGTAAAATTTTGTAAAAGGATTCATTCATATTGTAACCAGCTTTATCAAAACAATTTTTTTAGATGTAATCGTAAAAGAAAATCTTCTTTTTTGATCATCGTATAACTATCGTATTATTATGGTGAGTTTAGGTTACATTTTTCAAAGAAGTCTGGTTTATTAATTTTCATGTTTCATCACCAAATAATTGAAAGTAAGAATCAGTATACGCTTGCCAGTTTTTTTACATCTATTACATACCCAGTTAAGATTTTAGTACCTGGAACAGAAGGGAAAAAAGATTTAAAAATTCAATTTCTTGCTCCATTGCTAATCTGCTTGATTGTTTTGGAAATTTCTAAGGTGCCAGTTACTTTGTGGTGATATTTAATGAGATTTATTTTTAATTAAGCATACTCGTATTGTAAGCGAGGTGATAAGTGAAGTTGTACAAAAATTGGCTCTGAGGTATGGTATTATAATGTGAAACACACGTGTTTCGTACGAAACGTAATGCGTGCACGGAAATTTTACAGACGAAGGCGGTACTGGCCATAAAGACAACTCCAGCATCGTTGTAAATTATTTACAGTATAAATGTTTTTCAATACTAACATTTGCTCTTTATTTACGTTTTTTATTTTATATATATTTCCATGTACTAATCTTTGATATACTATTTTTATTTCTATTTTGGGCTTACATCGCAGTCAATTAAAGTTTTCCACATCACTGAATTTTGAAATTCTGTGTTTTAAAAATGCCTGGCGTCAGGGTTGTTATTAGCTGCTTCGTTGACATGATCTCTTATTTTTATGGTCGCCTTTAATAATAAAATCTACTGACACTGCTACTCGAAATTATGAAACTCATTTTGAAAAGCGAATAAGAATGTGATGACCAGAAATTGACCTTCTTTTTATACCTGTCAGCCTGGCTTGGGAAAATAATAATTCACTCGTCCAGCGAGGTCAAGAATTTTCCAATGACTGGCCAACACAAACTGCCAGAATAGCTTCAAACAGCAAAAAAAATATTTTCTTGGGGCAAAGGGGAAGATTTGTGTTTCATTAAAAACGGGTTTCAAAAGGGTACGAATATTTGCTTTGCATTCTTAAGGCCAGTTTTCGGTAAAAAAGTTGAAGAATTGATTCTTCCCTTTTAAAATGTTTCGACACTAATGACATTCTTTTTAGTCTTCCCATTTTTTCATGGTGATTCATTTCGATATTTTTCACTTCACCGTTTATTATTATTATCTTGACATATGGCAACCTTTTAATATTATATGGGAAAATTTTGAATTTATTTTACCTTGAGAGGGAGTTGATTGAATTTTACAGGAGTTTTAAGTTGCGGTCATCATTTAATTTGCTGGCATCATCATCCAATTATCAGCCCCTACGTTCCTTTAATCCTTCTTTATTTCAAGCTGGAGAAATTGCTTTCGTCGGCTATTTACTGCAGTACGCTAGTAATGCCACGTTAAGGTAGTGTATTTTCTTACCCATTAGTATACCATCAGGTTTTCTAATGGGCACACTGATTTGGTCAAGGTGACAAAAGAAATAATTTTACGAGGTATGATTGGATAATGGAAGTTAGAACTGTACCACTATCAAATAAAAAACTGCAGTTTTGAAAAGGTACATTATTATATTGTAAAAGTTATAGCAGAATTGAGCTTTTTTGTTTCAAATGTTGAGGGACAGAAGATGAAAGAAATGACGATAATAAGAGGAAGAAACAACAGATTATAGTTTTTAACTGAACCAATAAATAATTTTGCAAGCAACCTGATACATGGTGGAAGGAAAAGCAATTGTTTGTTGATGTTTTGAAAAGCAAGGGCGAATGTTATTTTTCTGGTCTTCTTTTTGTGTGTGTATGTGTGTTTGAGCCGATTGATGTAGACTAGGCCTATCCATGAATAGCCTATTGGTGGCCTGGCCTCACATTTTCCCGGCAGACGGTCGGTCATTTTGAAATCGGCTGATATAGTGAGTGAAGGATCGTTAAAAAAGCGTTAGTTGTATTGGTCTATTTTGTTCCTGGCCAATGAAGCTTGGAATGCACCTTGACAAAGTATTAACGTTCGTTTGATTGGATTCAATAGTCAAAATAAACTCTTGCTGAATGGCCAATTGGCATTATTGATTGGTACTGTTAATAGTGAAGATGTAGCAAGATATTAAACGACAATTATAGAAATCGCCTTAAGATCTATACATTTTCTAAAATTGTAAGTTACACCTAAGTCGAATAGTTTCAAACCACAGACAGGGTGTGTTGGCTCTGTCTCAGCATTAAGATATTAGGCTATAAAAGTCTTTGTTTTCGAGCTTCCTTTGGGCATAAGATGTAAAATAGAAATGCCTTAACTGATTGTGGCTCTGCAGAAACCGACAGTGAAATGCCCTGAAATAATTCAGCCATCTTTATCATGTCAGTTTTTATTGAATAAGATCAATGTATGCGTTTGATTTTGACAATAATTATGACATTACGATGTAAGTAAATTTCAGGTTAGAATGTTACGCCCATTTTATCGCATATCTTATCGCCTGCCTACACTGATATATATATATACTGCTATGAACTAAAGTTTGGAAATTTCTCGAATGAGCTGATTAATTTGATGTTGCAAACATTTTAGTAGATATAAGAACATGTTTTAGGATCGCCGTAATTGACCTGTAGTTTAAACAGTTTCCAGCAATTTCTTCTACTTTTCTTTGTTTTCTGAACAGGTAGGGTCCCACGGTTTACAAGATTTTTACCATAATTTGATACCACTGTAGTTATCAGAAAGTTTGGCGTATTTTTGCCAACTTTTATGTGATTTTCCTTATGTTTGATTCCTAAAAGAAATGTAAAAGATGAATATTGGAGTAAATAAGTGCTACAGAAAACGGTATAAGCGTGTTTGTAATGGACATAATTATTTGAAACACCAAATTTTAGCTATTATTTTATTACACACTGCTCAAATAACGACAACCCATTGCGTTTTATATCGACTCGAGTAAGCGTACTGCTTCAAGAAAAAATTGGTTTACATAATTTACACCGAAGGTATCGCTAAGAAACCCGTTAATCGTTTGGAAGTGATTAGTAGTTTGCATAGTCGACTCTTTAAAACTCCTAAGAAACCGATGCAACAACGAGTTAAGCCAATAGGGTTCGTAATGATGCTTAATATCCCTGAAGAGCCGTAGAATATTTAAGCTGAAGTGCCGAACCATTTTTTGCCTTTGTTTGTACTGTTATTTAGGGTCGTTTTGAAAGCAAATTTAAATTTTTGAGAGAGAAGGGGTAACGAAAGAGGGCACGGGTTGCCTGGTGCCAAACTTTACACTGTGTTCTCAAGACAACTCGGGATTACGCCATCACTCAATAAAAAACACCGGCCCCGTTTTGATCACAATGAGCGCAACGACCTTCACCTGACGGTGAGTGCCAGGGGATCAAAATATTAGTGGAAAAATTCCTTTTGTAATTTGTTGTCAGCAGTTAGCTGGTGGGGGTAGGGTAAAGTCAACAAGTGGTTTCTAATAACGGAGTTAAAGAATTGCTGTTTAAAGGTAAGATATGTATGACTTAGTGCAGGGTTTTAAAGCATAACGTATCTTCCCTGTGTTTTTGAAGATACAGTCAACCTACAGATCATTGAATGAAAAGAAAACTTTCTGTCACGTGAGATTGGTGAAATTTGAAAAATACACCGGATATTATTTTAAAGAAGCTGGGAATTGGTGGAAATAAATTTGTTTATTTTTGAATTAAGGGTGCTGATTCCCTGTGGTTTGAATTAGACTTAATTGAATTAGACTTAATTCGCAAGGCTGTAAAAGTAATGGTGACTAAAATAAGATTTCTTTTTAAAATAATAATGTAGAGAGGTAAACAGGAAGGAATAATTGAAATCCTTGCTCTTGGTTCACAAAGTAGCGAGAAAAATGGAAAAGCTGTAAGACCTAAATTTGTAAAAGATGTAAGAGCTTTATCATGTCATTCTTGAAACAACTCGAGCTCTGTCTACACGCACGTCCGCACTACCAAAGTATGAAATAGCCGTACCTGGTCATTTCAGTACCCTGACGATGGGAGAAGTATCTCTCGAAATGTAGCTCGGAAAAAGCTTAAAAATGGCTTCCTCTGAGTCCATAAAGTTCAGAATTTTCAAGACCTAAATTTGTTGTTTGAGTGAATGTACTTTGAGAGGATTCTGAAAAGGTTGCAATCTATTGTTTTGTTTAATCCTCCAAAGATGACATAGAAAGTCAAACATTACTTTAGGCCTACAGATAGGGACCACATGGGTCTGAACACCAAATTTTCCCCAAATAGGTATTTTCTTATTTTACTTTTGCCAATTGATACCTTAATTAAGAAAATTCTCATTCTTTTGTCAATTAATCAATTTTTAATGGGGATTTAGCCGGTGTTTTGAAATCGTATTGACAAAAATATGTTGACCTCCACAAAAAGCTGAATAGACAAAACAAACAAGCTTTTGAAATATTAGCGAGTGAAGACAATAATTTGAAAGGCATTTAGTTTGGGAACCACGCTAGAAAAAAGCAACCTATGAAGAAAACATTAATCCGATTCACTAAATCCAAGCAACAAAACACATTTCTACAGTTATGACTTCACCTCAACCTCGTATTTGCTCCAATCATCCCTCATGATGAACTCTTTCACACTTATATTAATGTTAAAATCTTTGTCTTTTCCAGATATAAATTATTATCCCATGCTTCAAACGATTATTGCTCATAATATTGTTATTGGGCATTCCATTGCGCTCCTTCGGAGATACTTAAAACTTTAAAATATTTATAATCAATTTGAAAGAGAAGAGGAAGAAAAATAAGAGAGAAACAACTATAATTGTATTACAAACAGTTAAGGCTGACAGATATATAAATTAAAATGAATCAAGGTCAACAAGCTGTGACAGAAAGTTGAGCTGTTAAAAATGTACTCAGCAAAAAGCAAGGGTCCTTTTACCCCCCTCCATCTTAGGCGGCTGTGCTGCTGGCTAAAATAGTCAAGTAAGATCGTGTAAAAATATTGCAAAGATTTCACTTTGCAAATTTTGAAGCATTTTTAGGATTGTATAAAATCGTTTGTGAAAGGTGGTTAACTTCAAGTTTTTGCTCTTTGTTGTGCATTATGAAAAAAGAAACCACTGATTACACGTTCTTACTGTAATGCACACACACACACACACACACACACACACACACACACACACACACATATATATATATATATATATATATATATCTATATATCTATATATATATATCGAAGATTAGCTTACAAGGTGATACCTAGTAGAACGCCCAGTGTTTACCGTCGAAAAGATTTTTGATGTTACTTTGGGAAATTGAATTGTAATTTTTATTAAATTGATTCACAGTTTTCAGTTTAACACCAGCGTTTAATTTTCTTACCATCCAGAATTGTTTATTTTATCAAAGCTGAAATAAACGTACTGGTGGTGCCATTTTTATTTACTGTTTTGTAGTTGTTCTTAAATATTCAGTAATCAGAAATCAGTGAGATATTATGTGAAGTACTACATCTTTAACGTAAAAATACAAAGACAAGAAAGTTTTAAGCAATATATTTTAGACTCTTTCCACTTTCCAAACTTGTCATGGTGTTTATATAACGAAGCAGGTTGAAAATGTTTGCCTAATTAGACTTATTCTTGAATGATCACAAGTTTTAGTTAATCCAGAATTTGCCTAGTCAGATTTTTTGTGAAGAATTATCTGGTCAAATTCACGAGAATTGCGTTTACTTTGGAAAGCCAGAAAATCCCTTTAAAGTAAGCAGCTACTTAATTCGCTTTATCTGTTTAAGAATAACAGCTTTATATGGACATAGCAGGTTTTTATTACACCATAAAGAAACTACCTTACTAAGATGCAAGTAAGCTGATTGGTTAAAAAGTATACTTTGAGAATTCTTAATAGGTTTTAATGATTTATGATTTCAACAAAGTACCCAGTGGCTTCTTTGACTACTAAAACTACCATCTGGAAAACCTAATTCCATACCCCGTTGTTTTTATTTGCTTGAGTGTTTTTTTAAAAAAAGAATAGCTCAGGTGCCAAATTATTCCAAATCCATGTCGGTTTCCGGTGATTATTAATTATAGACTCAGCATGGTTCTTGTATTTATGAGTAGGGAAATCTTCATTGGTTTCGACTGGTGCTGCGCATTAACCTCAAAAGACAAAGTGTACTGAAATTTTCCTATCTGAAAGTTCTTGACTTGATTAGTTAGAAAACAACAGTTCAAATCTCTTTTTGGTAGGCTTAATTTTCCTGCCTACTGATCCAACATTTAGTTGTTATTACTACTGCAGTGTACAAAAGAGGGCATGTTTCAAGTGCAAAATTTTTCATCTTCGTATCTGTTGTTGCGTCTTGTCATAAGGTGTTGATGACCTATGGATTTAATTTCTTTTCGATCCTTGCTCATATTTTAACTCATTTATTTTTGTGAACAAAATTTACCTGACCATAGAAATAAGTAGGGCTGAAGACAAGAAAATTTTCGGACTTTTCGACTAAATCGGGATAAACGTGCAATTTGTTGCATGGAACACCATTTACCTATAAAAGAAACTCATGCTGTTTTACGGGGTTTAAACATGTGCGTGTGTGTGTGCGCGCGTGTGTGTGTGTGTGCGTGTGTGTGTTTTTCCATTGCCATTAACCCTTGACATTCCCTTATTTTACTTCCGTATATGCAAATGATAGATGTCGTGCAATATTTGGGGTGATATGAGAGACCTGTAGAAAATTTTTTGACCAATGATTTTGTAAAATATAAGGAGAGTATACAAGCAGTGAAATTTAGAAAAATAGTTCAACAAGAATTTTATTGAGGAGCAAAGGTGTATTCAGTCAATACGTTGAAACCTTGTCCTTGTTGCTCTTTTATCAAAGCATCAACACCATTACACTAACCATTTTGCCCCCACCTCTATTCTATATTTTGTGTTTTTCATTCTAAAGCGAGTCTCTCTTCATGAAAACGAACGTGAGCTTGCATGCAATGAATTCCGTAGCAGTGTATTTTCGTGAATCATCCTGTAAAGGGAAACTAAAAAAGTCAATAAAAATGAAATTAAGTCTCCTGAATCCTGGTGTTTTAGTTTCTTGCTAATTTACTTTATGTTTGAAAATTGAAGCAGTCGACTAGCAGAAATATATGAGTATTCTGTAGATTTTTTAATCTTGGAAAATATGGATTGTAATCATGAACTAACTTCCTTCCCCCTTCTTTGTCTCTTACTCCTTATATATATAAAATATAGTTTTATAGTTACATGATTTTTTGAATCTCATATTTATGCACATTTCCAATCGTCGTACGTAGACGCCATTCTTACCTGCTTTTTTTATCCTTGATGTACAGTATTTATGTGGGATACTATGCTTTTTATTCTGTTGTTCGTCATTTGACAAAGTAAACGGAGCAATTTATTTTGAATTTTTTTCCTTTTTGTTAAGAAAAAGGAGAGTAAAACAAAAAAAAATGTATTGTGTCAATTCATTTATTGTGTCATAGTATATCTCTAAAACTGCTCGCGGTCAGAAATTAAGCTGATTTTGTGAGAGTTTTCCCAGTGGTTTAATTTCTGCTACGTTATTTCGTCAAATACCGGAAACCAAAGCGTGGTGTTGGCTGTTTCTATCTGGTGTAAGGGGATTTTTTTCGTGAAAATGCATACATCATGGATCTTAACCATGTTTCTGTTTCTGGTTGAACGATGCTTTAGGTATCGTTAAACTAAAAACGTTGATATTGAATTTGTCAAAAACCTCGTATTAAAGATCAATCTCATTAGAACAGAGAGGAGACCCCCCACCCCCATCCACCAAAAAAAAACCCCACAAAAACTAGAAACCAACAATGTGAGTTAATCCTCTTATAGTATTTGTAATCTCAACCCTTTCTAAAGAAGGAACGTAAGCAATTTTATCAAGTAAGTGGTCTTTGTGTGTCACTCTATATTTAAAAGTAAAAGAAAATTAAAGTAATAATATTTGTGCAAGTAAAAACATCTCAAATCTTTGAGCCCAAAATTGACGTTTTTATCGCATTTCCATCGCTTCATATAAATACCCCACCCAAATGGCACGACGACCTTGATACGTTTTCATTGTTTTCCAAAACATGAAAGAGAAGACAATCCCGAATATGACTTTACCGAAATATAGATGACTTCTGTGTACAATCCTAAATCTGTACTGCATCTTTCATTATTCTGTACTGTACTAGCTCACTGCTGGAATACACTATGCTAAACACCTAAACATAATATATACAACACAATATAAATATTTATTTGGCGATTATTATACCAAAATATATTTTCCTACATTATTTGCTTCGTACTTGATGTGGTGTTTTTTTTCCTACTTTACAGTGGGCGTCCTATCTTTATGGAGAAACTAAAGAGGACAATGAATCTGGAACCAGGTAACACGAAAACCGCACGCTTTTATTTGAAGATTTTGTCTCAGGTGATATTTCATTTTTTGCCATATGTCTGTGGTATGTAACACTGGTTTGGTAAACAATTTTTTAATCCTGTACGTTGAGGTAGTTTCTTGCGCCTTGAAGGGACATGGCCTCAACTGATGAAGACACAGACCTCAGAACATAAGAAAAATGTTTTGAAAATAATGACACGGACAGTTTAGACGACACCGAATAAGCTTAAGGAATTCTTTACAGCCTAAGCATATTGACCAATATCTAATTAGAACTATGCAGTTGGTACTCTATTTCGTCTCACATTGAAAGTTGGAATGACAATTTTTTCAAATTGTGTTCCTTTCTTGGAAAACTTTCTGTGGGATTTGATAGGTAGCAGTGTACGTCAATGGATACGTGATGGAATTTCTACCTTTGTTGCTATTAACAGCTTGTTATTAATTTTACAGTTACCCAGTTCTTCAAGAACCTTAAACTGTTCCCATTTTTCTTTATGAAATTAAATTTTATCACACAAAGTTAAATTCCACGAAGCATAATAAATATTTACTTTGATTTGACATCAAATGCTGCTTTAAGTTTGTAACTGCTAACATGGTTGAGTAGCATGATTAGTGTAGCGCTGCAGACGGACAGACAATAAAACCATTGGGTTTTTTTGGCTAGTGGTATGAATGCTTAAATTTATCCTTATGATGGCAGTTAAAATACAAATTTAATTGCATTTTATTTCATTGTTATTGCTGATGATGGTGCTCCCGGAGGTCGTTTATTGAACTTTAAAAAGATCGGTTGTTTTTAAAAAGAACGCTAACATCAGGCCTTTTTATGTAGGAGAAGCCATTTGTCGCTGCCGATCGTCTTAATCAGACAGGTTTGTTGGTCATATGTGTTTCATAATATGGCAATGCTATCTGACCAGCTGGTAGATAACAGAGTTTGTATAAGTATATATCGAAGTTCCAAGCAGCCTATAATGTTTTGTTAATTATATATTTTACTTTCCGAGCTCGCTAAAAAAAATCTAAAGTGATACTAAAAAAGTACCATTTGCGAATCTTCATTTGTAATATAGGTAAAAACAATATTTTTTTGTGTTCCCTTAGCCAAAGCTAAGCGTGCTGGGTGTCAGCTGACAGAAACTATATGCTTCCAGAAACACTGCAACTTGTAAAACACAATGCTATTTTGTTTAAGACTAATATATTTGGTAGATTGTACTGTAACTCCATTAAAAATACGACTTCAGAAACATGATTCAGGACATAGGTTTATGAATATAAAATCTGCTTTCGAGAACCCAAACGAGAATGCTTTGCTAGGTCCTTGGTATGCCACTGAGAGAGAAGAGGCGAAAATAAGACATCAGAGAGCTAGTATAATTTTGGGGGATGTAGGTGTAGGCGGGAGTCTTCTTGTTTTTACTTCTTCCTTCTTGAACAAGACCGGAATCCACTTAAATGGAGAGGGTTACTCGTTTATAGGGTTTTTTCGTTCTACTTTTTAAACAGATTTATTGATTTCCTTCCTCCCCCAATTATCTCCCGGAAGACATGTACAATCCCCGTAAATAATAGGTTAACAAATTAGAGCTATTGCTTGAAAGCTTAAAAAAGTCAGACACTATTGGCTTAGTTTTCTAGTTAGAAGAGGGAATACTCGCCACCGACAACCACTCTGGATAGAGACACCCCTAATAAAAGAAAAATTGGTGAGCCAGGGGGGGGGGGATGGAGACAAGGAATAGAAGGAAAAGCTTTTAATTGCTATTTTCCTTGACGTTATGTAGAATAAAACCACTTTTACGAGAAAAAAGTAAAGAGACTAGTTTATTTGGTACCAGTTCAAAAGTAAACATGGAATGTGCATCGATAACGACATAGATAAGATATTCGGTTGAATTTATTTAAGTGAAACTAAGATAATAATTGCTAGTTTCCTCCAGCAATTATTATTGCTCTACGCAAAAGAGAAGGTACCTTTTCATGCAAAGTAGGGCTAATCTTGACTGCTTCTTGCAACTTAAAGACCTCTGAGTTCAAAATCACTACCCTAATTAATCTTGACACCAAACACTGAATCAGTTAGTAGTGTATAACGAATTGGTTAACAGAGAACATTTGCGAATAATTTTAGACATTATTCACAAACTGTGAGTCACTTGACGAAACAAATTGTACTGGCCCTCCACTAGTTCTCACTTGATTGTTGCGATAGCAATACTCCAGCAAGGGTGTGTATTCAATTCTTACCTCGACTTTTGCAATGCCCCGAAGAAATACAAGATGAACACAGATATGTTTTTCAAACTGTGAATCAGAAATTAAATGACCCTTTCGTGAGGTGCAGAAGGGAAATTTCAAAGAACTTTATGGAACCTCAAATTAAAAGTTTGAAAATTGTAAGAGATTTTTGTGATACCAGAAATTTAAATCATATCACTCATCTCTCGTATTCGCATTGTGCAAGGCTTCCGCAGGAGCCTACAATGTGGGAGATAGTTTCGTTCCATTTCTTGGACTTTCTACAAAGACGAAAGTGCAAGAAGGAGCCGCAAGTACTAGTCCCTCCCACATACACCTCTTTCCTTCTTCAAATCTCTTTTAATAACCAACACCGATGTTTGAGAACTCATCTTCTCCTTGTGTAGGACTCTTTTTACATTCTCTGTAGATAAAGTCTTGCAACACTATCATCATCATCATCATCATTACCTTTATTATCTCTACTTCCAAAGTTTGTACAGATTGGAAAAATTAATTTGGTGTCATCACTGGTCATTAACACCTTCCTTACGATGTAGGGTGATCCTAGCAACACGCTCTTTTGTTTTAATCTATGGTAAATTTTCTCACATACCATCATACCTAAATATTTACGTAGTCTCGGAGGCAAGGAACCTAGTATTCCGTCACTGTTGGGCTAACTGTTCCCTTTGTCTGCCAACATCCTTGCATTTTGTACTTGAGATCTTAGTATTTACTAATTTTTCGATTTCATATATTTCATAGAGGTTTATCTTGTAACATACGTTGCAAGATAGACCTCTCCACGGACTCTAACTGTTTAAGCCCCAAATCTTTTGCATTTCGTTTTGTAATTTTTGCTGTGGCTATGGGTATACGTTCTTCATTTACATTGTCAATCTCAAATTCCAATTCTCCAAAGAATTTATTCGATTCTTTAGAAATAGAGTAAAGCATTTTCAAATTTTCGTGAGAATCAAGAAGTTGTAGCATCCAATCGTCAGTGTTTCCAATGTATTCAGTGAGCCCATTAGTAGATGTTTTGTAGGAGAGCTCGAGCTAGATCATGCCCCTTTCTCCTTTGTTTCTTGGTACATACAGCCCGTCGACATCTGATTTTGAATGGTGTATTCTATTACAAGTTAATTATTTCCTTATCTTTGTATCTAACCTTTTAATCTCATTCATATTCCAAGTAATAACATTAAAACTATAAGTAATAACTGGTATTGCCAGTGTGTTTATCGCAGTAATCTGGCTCTTGGAGTTTAGTTCTGATTTCATAATTGATCTCACCCTTCGCAAACACTCTTTTCTATTTTCCCCATCATAGTAGCATGTTGTATGCGGCCCCCCTTGTTCACGCCTAAATATTTGTGCGTGCTTTCCTGACTTGACACTTTTCAATAAAATTTCACGTTCACCATCATTATGAGCATATAATTTCTGAGTCATCCATGTAAAACAGGTGGCTTATTTTTCTATCGTTGATCTTTTATCCATACCCTGTATCATTTAGAATCTTTGCAAGAGGAATGAATGCGAGGCAGAAAAGAACAGGGGAAAGGGAGTCACCTTGAACTATGCCCATTTATTTAATTTTCATGCCATTCGAAGTGAGTATTCCGCTCTTGTGAGAGAGAGTAAGATTTGTTTCCCATAAAGTCATGCTAGTTCTCAAAAAAGTAATAAGTACCGGTGACGCCTTTTTTATTTCCAAAGTACTCAGTATCCATGAGTGAGGAACACTATCGAAAGCCTTCTTGTGGTCAATCGAGGCTGTACGTAAGTTCTTATCTTTTGAGTGAGCGTTCTCTAGAATCATTTTATTAACGACCAATTGGTCCTTACAGCCATAGGAGCCCTTGCGACAACCCTTTTGCTCAATAGGAAAGATGTTTTGTTCTTCTAGGTGTTTATATGCTCTTTCTGTAAGAATAGAGTTCAAGAGTTTATAGGTAGTGGAAAGGCAGGTAATAATAGATAGATTGATAGTTTTTCGGGTTGTCAGTTTCGGGATTTTTTGGTAGGAGACATGTTGTACCCTGGCGGAGCCATGTTGGTGTTTGATGCCGATTTATTGTAATGATATTAAGGATTAATGCTAATTTAGAGTGTAAGGAGGGAAATGCATTAAGTCAAAAGTTGGGAAATTTGTTCAAATTCCAGGGGACTTTCATTTGTGTGACTTTCTAATTGCTTCATGTACTTCTTCAATTTTTATATTTCCCCATTTCAGTTCTTGTAATTCCTCATTATCATCCTCTAGTTTCCTTATCCAATCAGCATTTTCATTGTGAACTTCATTATTTCCCCAGATTGACTTCCAAAATTCTCTAATTTTATCTTCTGATGGTACTTCTTCTACGGACTTAGTAGCTTTGCGAATTTCGTGGAATAATATCTCGGTGACTGTTTCAAATATCTTATTCTGTCTGAAAAAGTTGTTACGTTTATCAAATCTACGTGATCTTTTGGCTTTGACTTGAAGTTTCTGTTTTAATTCTTCCTTTATGTTGGGGATTTGTTACTTGTGTTCAATTTTATACTTTCTCGGTACTTTCCTAGCTTTCCTGGGTCTTACTTCTGCATCACCTTGTAATTCATCCAACAGAGAAATTTCTCTAGTAGAGCTTTCTATTACCTGTTCTACTTTCATTTGCTATTTTGGCTTTCTTCTTTTCCTGGTATTATTCCTCTTCCCTTTTGTCTTAAGCTCACATTTTTCTTGAACGACTTTCCCTGTTGCATAAATTTGTTGATTAAGTTCAGTAAAGTCAGGATCTATTTCATTACTTAATCGATTGGCAGCGGCGTTTGCTATTTCAAAAATTGTCTTTTATTTGTTTGTATGTCTCAATTTTAATAAAGGCTCCCTTTCAGATATAGGAGTTTGCTTCACTTTAGACAGTACCTCAATAATAGCATTCTTCATATCTAGTATATCTTCTTCGTTAACCACATTTCCATCCCAACCATCACATCTTCAGCGCTTTCTTCTACATCCTCAGTATTCTCATCTGCAACCTCAACATCACCGGGCTCTCCTCCTTCGTTGTCGTTATCTACTGGACCTACACCAACTTCATTATCAAAAGTCATCTTAGTGTCATTTTTCACTTGTACTTGTGGCGCCTGTGATGGACCCTACATAAAATTGAATAAACTCCACATAAATAAACTTGTTGTTTGTGTTCTTTTCTGGTGTATCACACTTTGTCTTTCTCAATGCACTTTGTCTTTCTCAATTTCGTTCAGTTTTAACTTGGTGTCAACAAGGCTCCTCAAACGGCAAGAATTTGCTTAGAATTATTTTGATCATTTTCGAGTGGTTACACTCTACCTAGTGGTTGATGGATAAAACAACTTTAGCCCCCAGAAAAAATCCAGGAATGGTGAATTTGGGTTTGTGTATTGTAGCCACAATAGTGAGATAAAGCATATAACCCCCAAAATGGCAACATTATGTAATTCACCCTTTGCGAGTGGGGCCCCATGGCAATCGAGGAAAACACATTACTCAGTCGGTTGTAGCTATATGATAACAACTCATGATTACAATATGCTCCACTCCAAGCCTGATTACTGACAGTACATCAGAGGATGCTTTAGCACCAGTGCCAGGCCTGGTGTTTAAGACTAGATATTTTTTATTATTGCTATTACAATGCTATTGTCCATTGCTGTTAAGCGGTGGCGTGAAAACATGGCCCATACACGACTAAGGCGCGCTCGCCCCACCACGGGCCCCACCCACCTTTCAATATTTTTTTCTTCTTTCATCCTAAGCAAAGCTAGAAGCCACTTCAGCCAACGGTTACTTCTCTCATTTGATTTTTTTCTTTGTACTTTTCAAATCTTTATATTTTCCCCCCACCCCCAATTCAATCTCTGAAAACATGTACACACTCATAGTATGCCACTTATTTTGTATTATATTTATATTTTATTTATATTATATTTTTTATTAGATTGGATTGGATTAGATCAGATTAGATATTACATGTGTTTTGATATGAAGTGTTTATTCGAATGAGATATGTTTTGTTATTCTTTAGTTATTCGTATGTTTTGTGGAGTTAATTTTGTGGCTCCCATGCTTGGAGATATAGAAAACGTGTTTCACAGCGACCTGACATAGATCAAGGAAAAACATCATGCCCCTGGTTTGCAAAGATGGTAATATTGTGCTAGCCATTAGCACACAATGCATTAAATGTTTCTGTTGGAAACAGTATAAAGACGTAGATGGATTTAAATTACACTAAAATGTAAGGTAATTGAAAATTTAATTGGTGATTTAGATAGCCAACTTAAGATGGATCTCAATAATGACAGTAAAAGTATCGACTGGAATAAAGGCACGATGCCTTTACCTAAATTGCAGTTTATTAAAATAAAAGATGGAACTTTAACACGCACATCTGATATTCAATGCTTTCTTACTAACGATTTAAAGACTGCTTTTTTGCAGTTACGCCCCATTGACCTCTTAATCTGTGAACATAACAGTGATTCGGATGTCTGATATTATTTTTGACTACTTTAAAGATAATTATGGAGTGATTCAGAAAACAGATGGAAAGGATTTTTTCAATATCTAATACAGAACAGTCAAGTGATTGAAAGTGGACTTAAAGTTTTCAAATCAACGACTGGCCCTGCTGAAGATATTAAATTTGTGTCTGACGTTATGGGGAGAGAATTTCTAACAGATCAGTCTTACAGACTAATATGAACGCCACAATATACCATAATGAACGCGTAGGTGAAAACTTCTGAGGCTACGTTAAGATTATCTTCAGTAAGGATTTATCATTTCTTCCCAGGTTAACCAAAAATAGTACTTCTCGAGATCATTTTCAACCATTTATACCTAGACTCATTTCTAATTCTAACTCAACCCTCTCTTTAAAGAACAACTTTAGATTTAGAATTCATCCGCCATCTTATTGTAAATAAATCTCTAATGTCATTTGCAACATGAAATCTCCTGGTCCGATGTGCCCTCGAGAAAAAAATAACGAGAAATCCGTTTCAAGCGTTGTCCTCACTTACGATTTTTAACTGAAACCATGCGTTTTATCTGGGTACCTTGTTCTATCTTTGTATTTGGATGGTTTGTCTATTTATACTGCTATATTACAATCAATTGGTACAACCATGGCTATCAAGTAGCAGAATTTCTCTTTTTGGCTTTGTTGATAATTTATGGTTTCTCTGCTTTAATGGTACTGTTTGTGTGGATGGCAAAATGTTCATATACAGTTATGTTCCCCATATCTGTCACAGGTTCAGGTATGAGTATGTACTGGCTTACCCTCTCATGTCGTTTTTAATGTTCACTAAGAGCATTGGCTGTGCAGCCTAATACAAGATACTCTATGGCTTCGCAGTATGTTTCACTAATTGTCATTATTGAGACATATCCACAATAGTTGTTAAATTATTGAATTTTATCTTGAATCTGGTCCTTAACAGAAGACAAGCTCTTTGTAATGGTTCCAAACTAGCTGCAAGCACTAGCGTCTTCAAATATTTTAAAATATTCTATGTTTCCATTCTAAGACACAGACTATTGTTGGACAATTTTTATTCTCTTCACCTCTTGTTTCCAATTATTGAGAATTTAATAATTGAGATCAATAAAATACTCAATCTTTTCCTTTTCTTTTTCTCGTTGCAAGTATCAACAGGGCAGGCAAGACCTATTATGTAATTATTTCTTCCATGTTGCTCAGAACTAAATCTTGCTTGTTTGGATCAATCTTTGCTTTGGTGTGAATGGAAAAGTCCAACAACATTAAGCAGTGGTTGCCAAGGGGTAAAATCACTAGCTTACCATGCGAGAAGTGGAGCCTCAGCCACGTTCCCTGAAGTACTCCGAATAATTTGTTTGTTTCTCAGTTCTGGCGTAGTTTCACACCACTTACTCTGTACATGTTTTTTGAGATAAAACTGGGCAAGGAAAGAAGGTAACAGATAAAAAGATAAAAAACAGTGCAAAGGGGGGGTTTGGGGGGCTGTGTGTGTTTTTTTGTTTTGTTTTGTTTTGTTTTAACGTCATTTTCCACAGTAATTGGGGCTCGGACGGTAACCTTCAGAGGGGCTTTGTTTTGGCAGTGAGGAATTTCTTGGCCGGATGCCCTTCCTGTCGCCAGCTAATGGCTCTTCCTTTTTCTTTGAAAAAAAAGTATATAGTAAAAAAATCAAATAAGAAGACTAACTCTCAGTACTAAAGTGGCTTCCAGCCTTGCTTTGGTGAAAGACGAAGAAGTTAAAAGATTTGTTCATGTCTTTTTAACAAATGTGTAATTTTTTTCAAGAAAATTTTCATAAGATACGGATATTCCAACCCGTTTACTGGTTCTGCTATCGATATTTCAACTATTGTTTAAGTATTTGTCCAACTCATTTGAAACTACTCCGATGAATATAGAAATAACTTCTCTTCTCCTGAACCCCATTATGTCATGATTGTCAAGTCTTGGTATTTATTCATTTCTCACTCTTCTTTGGCACAATTTGGACATCTTCTACTGCAACCTCTATCAAAATGAATTACTTCCTGTCTTTGTACATTTCAAGCAGAACTAGGTTGCTTTTATTAATTCTCTGGCCACACTGGCCTCGCACATTCCATCCGATAAAATTTATCCTTGCAACATTTCTGTACCTTCGTTTGTATTCTGTCTGTGTCATTGTTCCAAACTCGCTTGTCAAACAACTCCCAGTTTCTCCACTTTCCCCCCACATTTGGTACATCAGTGTCTCTTGAGAATGGTCCAAATACACTTGACCAGTAGATATAAGGGTTTCAGTTCCACCATTTAATCCAGCTTATTAAACCATATCTATGATGTAATCTGATCAATCTTTCCATTTAGTTTCTCTTTATTTATTTCTCATCCTTTAGTTTTGCTTTCCAAGAAGCGACTTTCGCCTCCCTCTTTTAGTTTCATTAATTCCCCCTTTGACAACATTATTTTCAGTTTGTACCACTTCACTCTGTTTTACTCCAATAATCCAATAATAATTCTTCGCTATTTATGACATACCACCCCAGGCAATTTCCCTTTCCACCATTATTTGATTGTTTTGTTTGTTTATTTATTTATTTATTTATTATTTATATATATTTATTTATTGATATATATATTTATTTATCTATTTATTTATTTTTTATATATTTAATTAAAAAGGGGGAACAACCTCAGACAAAGAAAGCAAGCACAAGGCTTCGCACCTTCATGACTACACATATATTATGACAATCATACAGTACCTATTTTCTAATACTGAATATCGAAAGAGTTAAAGCTCCTGCTTAGCCTTCCACTGAGTAGTTTAAACTATTAGGCCATTTTGCCCAAGTTTAATTAAACGAAGAGCTTTTATTCCGATCAGGGTAAGTGACTATAACACGTTTGTCAGTTAAATGTTAATTCGAATTTAAATGTGCATGGCAAAAAACCAGCAGATATAGATTTCTTTTCTCTCGTTTTAATTTCTGGTTTCCAATAATATTTGGGAGATAATTTAATATTGTCTGGAATCTGGTGCAGTTTTTCTTGAAGTCCTTTCTATCTTGAGCCATTAACCTACTTAATTATTCAACAGCTTTGCCTACTTGTTGACTACTTTCAAATGGGAGTTCAAAATGAAGTGTAGCACTTCTTTTCCTTTACACTCTTGGTTACCTTTTGGGGTCCTGCAGATTTATTATTATTATTACTATTATTATTATTATTATTATTATTATTATTATTATTATGTTTTGATTTCTTTTCTTTATATTGTGCTAAGTTTTAGAACTACTAATCACCGGGCTATTACCCACAGGCTAAGGTATTTGGTCGTTCGTGTATGCTTTTTTTTAAATTTTATTTTATAACATACATTCCTTTCTACTAAGTTCTAAAGGGAGAGTGTTTTTCTAAGGATATGCGCCGTACTATTTAAAACTATCTCCTGAATTTCTGGCAGCTGTATGTTTCCCGGTATCTGTTTGATATACTTATCTGTCCCTTTCTTCACCATACCTAGAGGGCCTATAATAACTGGGATTGTCTTCGCTCTCATGTTCCACATTCGGCCAACTTCGATCTCTTAGTCTTTGTATTTAGTGAGCTTTTCAAACTCTTTAGCCGAAATGTTACTATCGGACGAGACACTCATATCAATCAGTCGGCATTGTTTACTCAACTTATCCTTTACGACAATATCTGGTCTGTTGGCTTCAATTGTTCGGTCTGTCCTTATTGAGAAATCCCAAAGAATGGTCACCTTTGACGAATCGATTACTGGGAGTGGTTTGTGTTCGTACCATGTGTCAACAATTTCTATATCATAGAATTTACAAACTTTCCAATGAATATTTTGACCAACGCGGTTGTGTCTATTTGTGTACTCGTTAGGGGCCAAAATATGGCAACCAGATATAAGGTGATCAATTTT
>RDPX01000041.1:980397-1072562 GCA_003991215.1 Morbakka virulenta
TGTTCTAGTGCCTTATTGCCTATACTTAATATACTTTTTAATTTATGGGGATGTCTGATTTTTAACAACGCCTCTCTTTCACTCATGTCAGTATGTTTGACTATCGACAGTTCTTCAATGATATCCATTTTCATACTAAAAATTTCCTCTTCGTCAACGACAACCTCGTTCTCCGCTACCTCATCAACATTATTTTCAACCCTTGCATCAGCATTATTCGACATTACAAGTTCTTGTTCATCTAAATTTCCTTCAACTTCATCATTTTCCACTTGTAATTCTCTAGTATCATTTTTTACCCTGTCTTTAAGTATTGAGATTTCTATATCGGTCAATTTTTTGCGATATATCTTCTAACATTAGCTAGGTTGTTTGGGTCAAGCATTTCCATTTTTTCACTATTACTATTCCTTACACACCACGTAGTATATGTATTATCAGTATTATTCGTTTCTGGCTTTTCGAGTGCATAGTAAAAGCAATACATCACCTCAGCATACTCTTCCCGTGTCCATTCAAGTCTAGGTTTCTTTTTATTGTCAATACTAGCTTGTTGAACCACAGGGCCAGGGATGGGGGGTGTCCCGTTCTGGTGACCTGGTGGATTTTGACTAGTGGGAGAGGTAGACCTAGTAGCAGACTTTTCGAAATCCTCAGCCTGGTCACTCACTGGGGCACGCGCCCCTTGTTGATCCGCGCGATGGGCGATGCGGCATGATTTATTTTTGCTTCTGGTTTTCATTTGATAAAAGAGCTGGATATTCCGCGCCAGTCGCAACCTGGTATTTCTAGTCCACGTGGATAAAGGGACGGACTTCACTCCGCCGAACGTCAACCCGATATTTCAAGGTCTCAGAGTAGGCTAACAGGTGCTACACCTTGCCCAAGGGTGACCTGGAGGTAGTTGTTGCAAAGGGTAACCTTATTCGCCCACGTCGAAACTCCACAACCGGATGTAGTTTATCGTCATATCCAGGACGTTTATTATTATTACTATTATTATTATTATTATTTTATTATTATTATTATTATTGTTATTATTATTGTTATTATTATTATTTACCTATCCACCCAAGACACAAACTGCGCCTCTATAGTGAATTAGCCCTGCTAAAGGTTTCCTGACACCTTACTGTTTCAAATGTTCCTAAAACGTGGGTAGCAGAAAATCTCGACAACCTGGTCTCTAAATACATACGCCAGTGCCTTGATCTGGCTTTTAGTGCCACTCTTAATCCTGTTATCTTTCCAAAAATCAGTTTGGACTCAACTTGCAGCTACCTACCACAAAACTTCTACAGTGCCAAACTGTCACCCGCAACGCTCTGAAGTCGTCACCAAATGATAATATCCGAACATTGTGGAAAAACACAAAAGAAGTTTTGAAAGCTGTGCAGAAAGAACACAAGGAGCGTTTACAATGTCATATTACTACTCAAGGTACCATTCTCTCATTTCTGTTTGACAACGCAACTTCAAAATACAAAAACTTTTGGTCTGAAGTTCAAAGTAAGCTGCCCAAAAATATCTTCATCTTTACCATTCGTTATATGAACAACACCCTTGCAACTCGTAAAGATCTATCCAAATGGTACCTCAGTCTATCTTCTTCTTGCTCTTCCTGCTTTGATCCAGAAACCCTTCTTCCTGTTGTCGCCGGCTGCAAAACGTACCTTCAGGAAGGTCGTTATACTTGGCGGCACAAGTCAGCATTACAGTTTTTAGCAGGCACTCTCAAATCTCTTGAAGGCTGTACAATATGTGCTGTTATTTGCGGATTTTTATCGCCATGCATTATAACTGGAGATACCTTTCGACCTGATTTGCTGTTAGTTAGTCAACATAAACAGTTATACATGCTTGAATTGACGGTAGGGTATGAAACAAACCTTGATAAAAATGCTTCTCCCAAATATGAAAAATATCGTTCTTTGATTCGTGGTTTTCATTCCAGCTTTTCGAAAGTTAGTTTCGTAAGCCTTTCCATTAGCTCTTCGGGTATATTTGGTCAATCTTGTATTACTTTCAGTGAAATGTGCAACGCTTTGAACATCGACAATAAACACGAGTGCTTTCTTTAAACTAAACTTTGTAATATAATCATTTGCACCACATACTACATATTCTGTAGTAGAAACCAACCATGGACAAACCCCGAACTATTGTCGTTTTATTAATTTTGTTAGTAATATATTTAAGCTTGTTAAATACGCAAACCAATGCAAACTACCTTGATTAGTGAGGTTTGTAATTGTAAATTTTCGGATGACAAAAAAATTTCCATTATTACAATCCTGACACCTTCCTCAGGATCCTTGCAGTTTCTAACAAAGCCGTTTTTTGTACAACTCCAATATCACCCGGCACACCCAATTTTTCAATCCACCTATCAAATTCTTATTCTGATGATGATGACTATTATTATTATTTTATTGTAACGTATATTTTATTGTAACATATCTTCTTGTAACATATATCAGATAATTTGTTTTTAGGTATATACCTGTTAATGCTATGCAATGCTATTGACAACTTCTTTTTTTACTTTGTTTCTGAAAACAATATAGTGAAAGTGTAAACCATTAAAGCTCAATAAAGTTGGTTGTACATTTTCCAGGTGTTCTTTGCTCTATCGTTGCAGTTGTTGACGGGGTTTTTGTGTTCGTTAACTAGGTGACAAAGAGGCTTTACATGGCCATATGGCTTTTCACATAGTTAATAGTGACATATCAATTAAGAATCCTCTTGATATTTTCTTGTCAAAATCAAAATCCTTCAGGTGTTTGTAACAAGTACTAAACAGTTGACAAAGGAAGTTATTCACAATGAGATGTAGTTGTCTGGATTGTGTCGTTTTTGAAAGACTAGTTTACGTGAGCATTTATATTTAATATCAGGCTTAAGTCAATACATTTCAATCTTAAAGTTCAAGTATGACCATACCACCATTGGTCTAGATAGCTGATACACTATTCTTGTGTGTCTTTCAAATCGATACATATACTTCTTATGAAAAAGGTAGGTAAGTCATAAATTGTCGTGTTCCACTTTATTAATACAGTACATTAAAGACTCGGGTATTGACAAAGTGTTCGTGATCTTCGTGAAAGCTTTGTACTTCGGTTTATTATAGTTTTCTGATGTTTTACTCGAAAAGTATTTATTTTGTTTTATTTTCAGGTTTAAAGTTGTTAAATAGATACTAGAAGACACAATCGTACCTTTGTTATGGCGATAGTTTTCTCATCAGATGCGTAGGATAGGGTTAATAAACCTAAACGATGAAACTTTATTTGCAGAGCATCCAATCTAGTTATTTATTTAACTTAAGAGTGAACCACCGATACATATATAAATACATACATACATACATATATATATATACATATATGTGTACATATGTATACTATAAACACGTCAGAAGTATAAAAAATGGCACTTCTGATCTTGTTTCAGGTACCAGAAATAGTCCTTGTCAAGAAACTTTAACGTTAAGTTACGAAACAAATCAGTTCCAAAAGTTCCTCTACAATTGATATTTTTGTAATTGACCAGAAGCTGGACTGTGACTATTCCTCATATCTAGAAATGTAAAACGCAGGTAACATCTGCTGCATAAGTGGTACAATAAGCCTAATTTTTACGATAATACTATGGATTGCTACCAGAGGGAAACTTTATTTTTAGCAAGGATACGAGTCACACTTTTTTGGAGCACCATTCCATCTGCATTTGCTACTTCTCTGGAGCTATTATTTTGTGTGTACACATCCAGAATGATCAATTGGACATACTTGATTGATTGGAAAGCTTCAGTTCTTAAGCTTCTCCAAGCCAGCTGTACGATTACCTAGCCGAATTACAATTTTTTGCTTATGTAGATCGTGCTTGTTTCAGCTGCTACAGCAGAACGGTTTAAAATCACATCGCAGGTTGGTTCAAAATTTGTTATATTAGTAATAACTACAATGCTTTGTTTCGTAGGCAATACCTTGTCTATAGAGAAAAGTAATATTTCAGCATTTTGAACCCAGACGTTATACACCATAGCCGTTTACTATTTATAGTTTTTATACATACAGATTATAATTATCCCAGCTGCTGCACTACAGTAGTTTGAGTTCATATTTGGTTAGTTCATATATTTTTGGTAAGACGGTGATGAAGTTAAATACAAGTTTGTGCTGACCATAATAGTTGTTGAACCGCTGTTACAATTCTAAATAATTCTTTTTTTTTTTAGTTGTTGTGAAGATTGTATGTCTGTCGCTCCAGTTTCCTTAGCTAGAATATTTTAGCCGCTTTAAATCTATGACACGTACAGTCGCCAAGGTATAGATGTTACGTTAAAAATATCCATACTATCGCTAGTTGTTTTAATTTATTTCTTTTATAGCAGCATGTTATACAGAACAGACTCAAATGAAGATCTTGCTGATGAGGAAGCAGAGGAACAAGGCCTGTTAGGCTACTTTCAGTAAGTGTGTTGTTGGTTTTTTTTCAACCCACAATTTAATTCTTTTGTATTGACATACTTTATAAATTTAACCTTCGTTATGTACACTATTTTTAGTCTAAACTGCCTTTTTTTATCTTCTATTTACTTCCTTTGTGGTTATGTTTGTTTTTCTTGCTCTGACCTTTTCCCATACTTTTCAAACACCTCCACATATCATTCGTTAGTTTGATATCATGTGATCCCTGCGAAATTGAAAGTTTGAACAATAAATTGAACCCAACATCACGTTTCGTTGGTTGCAAAATCTCAGTTAAAGTATTTCTTGTCATTATGTTGTGGCTGTGAGTTATTTGGTAAACCGCCAAAGGAAAATAAGTGCTTCTAATTCAAGTTACCGCTTGGGATTAAGTAAACTGGATTGTATTCAAAATGCTCATAACGGTATTTTAATCTGAAATGGAGGTCATTTTAAAGAAATTTTTTGTTTGTCGTTGAAGGAAATTGGATTTACATTTGCCCTCTGTTTTACATCGTTCATATTGACTACATTGAAAATATCATTTGTTGTCCTTAACTTGCAATGGCTTCAATTTCATACCCTATAACTGTATGATTGAAAATTAGCATCATCTTCCCCCTACCCCCTTCACAGACGTAAAAAATCCTCAAGAGAATACGGACCAAGGTGGAAAGGAAACAAAATATGCTGCTATTTTATTTTATATATTTCCCAATGTATTTATTGTTTTAAACTTTCCAGTCTGGCAATACTTGATTTGATGTAAAAATTTTAAAGTTCACGCTTTGGTTTTAGCGTGGCGTGGGCTAAAAATGGGTCGTTGCTTTAAAACCATGGCCCGCTGCCATGTTAGGGTTTCTGGATTTGTTGATTAGAATAAAAAACACTTTAGCAGGAATCAGGTCGGCATGAATTTTGCTTCCAGTAGATATTACCCTTACTTTGGGAATGAAAACTTGAATCTCGATAAAAAGTTTCAGCTTCTCTTAAACTAAAATTGGACAGTATACGAACACGGATATGTACTACACCTTTTTTTTCGGTCTTAACGTTTTGGGAAAGTCATGTGGCACCATTCTCTTACCAAATCATTTGTTTTCTAGATTTATATTAACTCTCCTTCTATTTTTAATTGTTTTCTGTGTAGAGATCTCAAATATATAAAAAGTTGTCCACTGAGTATCCTCAGCAGACAGTGACCAAATTTTTGATACTGCAAATTCGTTTGTCTTAAAGACAAGTAATGAATGCTCTTTTTCGTGTAATTTGTACCATTTAAGCGGTTTATTAGAGAGGTTTAGTTACATAAAATCACGAACCCAAAACAAAATGTTCATAACCTTGACCACAGACCAGATCCATTACTAAAGAAAACCGTTTTGGGATCATTTTGGTTGATAACCATCAGACATTAATTTGTCTTGGTAGTCTGCCTACCTTCACGAAAAAGTATCCATACAGTTGTAAAACATCTTTATTTTAATGGGCATTGGTCAACTATTTTTGGGAGATTTAGGGAGTGAAAAAGTATGTTGTCGGTATGGCTTTTTTGCTATGGATTAGATTTGAAACACTTGTTTGGAAATTTGTGGAGTAGTAATTGTCAACAGGTGAATGTAGCTGAAGGAACCAAGACTGCTAGAATAGATTAATATTAAGTTGTAATTGCCAAAACATAAATGGAGACCATTACATTCCGTATAAAGCTAGATTAGATGTGTGGGCTCTTTCGTAATCTTCCGATATCGACCGCCATCATAACAAAGTTTTTAAACATGAAATTTTTAGCCATAACTATTTTAGAAACGACATATGTTAAAAGTCAAGATAAAACTTTCTTTGGTCAGTTAATGGCCATTTATATCCGCCCTAGACATTTTCTCCAGTAAAATACAGACCTGGATATTCAAAACCATTTTTTCAGATTTTGGCAGATTATTTTTATCTCGAAAAGTTTTGCCAAACAGAAATTTGATCAATTTTTTATTTACTACTGTATTGACAGAAGTTCCTTTTTGCAGCATCCAACCCGACTTGAAGAATCGATAACTTTTTATGATTAATTTTTGGTTGTTGAGTACAGATATTTGTAAAGTATCCGTAAGGTGTTTAAAATCTCGGGGGCAAGTCACTGTTTCTCAGAGAATATTACGGGTTACAGGAACGGATAGTGAACAGTCCTTTACAAATGGCCTATTTTCTTTCTTTTTTTTTTGTTAGTTGTTCTTTTCCCCTGCTTTCTCAATATGACTTTTTTTATTTCCAGGAATTGTTTTCACCCCAAAATTCGAAAACACTGGAAAACATTTCTGGCATCTGTTGCATTACTAATTGCAGGAATAGGTATGTGGTATGAAGTTTATTGCTATTCTTCTTCTGATAAAAATTAAACAGGTATGAGAATTCTACCAATTGTTCCCCAATGGTTTACAAATTAATGCCATCCGGTTTGATACCTTTTATGAGTCTAAGAAATCGTTCTAATAATTTGGTTTCTTGTTCGTTTCGTTTATATCCCAGATCTCGAAATTTTCACCCAGTCAATGTAGTTAACAAACGTCTGGGAACAGTCACCCTGATAATATTACATGTTTGAAACATAATTCCAATCAACATGTAACAAGTGCAAAAAACCTAATATTAATCGTTTATGAAAACAATTTTATGAAGTCCAAAAAGTTGACAGTCAGATAAAAGATAAAAGAAGAAGAAATTCTGCACAATCAAATGTCACATGAATCAAAGCATTGAAATGGAAATGCAGGAAGGTGGAGATACTATTTGTTTGCAGATGCAGGACTAAGAACAATGATGCTAATGACAGTGACGATGATTATGTTAGTAATGTTTGATGCTAACAAGCATGTCTAATGTATAAAAATGATATTAATTTCAAAACAGGGGTCATAAATCTTCAGCTAAGCCTTTAAGAACACATTCAAGAAGAGTGGTTGTTAACTGTTCCCCTCTTTAGGTCACCATTAAAAGTTTTTTGACACCAAAGGATGATAAAATTTTAATAATATATTTAATCATATAATCAAAATAAAGTGTACCTCTTTCTTCAAAAACATGTTCCTCTGCCCATTTTATTCATTATAAACCTGACCTACGTTAGAAATTGGAACCAACATTTGAAATAATTGCTATTGTAATTAGTGTTACAGACAGTGACATTGCATGTCATCATATCTGTCTTGACGAATGCGTCTTAAGGCATATACGTTTTTTATTCTGTCCATGTATGAAACTCTCAACATCCGTCTATCGAACCAAATTTTAACAGCGTCTATGTTACGTTTTATTTTGCTTAGCTTTGTATATTCTTTTGTCACCTTAATGACCACATCTCTGCCACATTTTTTTATAAGCTCTTCACTTCTCACTGACCTTTTGTTGGACAACCTTCCCTTCCCTTTCCTGAAGTTTCTCCTCATACAACCAGCATTCAAGATGCTCCGTTCCAGCTGCTCCCAACTGTTGTCGCTATTTTTCATATTTTCAGCAAATGGTTTTTGAAATTCCTGTTTCACCTCATTTTCCTACAATCTCCATTCTTTTATTTTCTTTTGGTCTTTCCATTGTTTCCTTTTGCATCGACTATTTTCAAATCTTCACTAACCATTCTGTGTTGCAGCAGACATGCCTCCCCTGGTATGGCTTTACAATCTGTTATAACCATTCCTCTTCAATGTCTAATCTTAATAAGGTTAATCTGTGTTTCAGCATCTCCACTTTTGTATGTTATATATTTATCTCTATCCTTTCTGAAAAGTGTATTCAATAGTTTCAGTTGTTGATTTCTACAAAAACCCAGAACAATTTTACCACCATGTGGATATCCAAACCCCAAAGGACCCATTATTTCCGCATAAGCATCTCATCCACAACTAACATGTCCATTAAGGTCACCGCCTATTATTGTACCTTCTGACTGGGACACCGCTGCCACACCATCTTCCAAAGCCTCCCTGGAGTAAAAAGTGAATTAAGACTACAATATTTGATAAAAATCTCAATTTCAGAGGAAATAAGCTTCTTGGCGATAGTTTCGCCTCCATGGGTCCTTTTCTAGTTACGAAGTGTTACAGTGCGCTATTTGCTGTTTATGTTACTGTTTTGGGAGATTCCTTGTGTTATGACCACTTTGTAATCGCATTTAACTAAAATGTTGGCCATCAACCAACTTTCACTTTGTGAATTTTCAAAATTTTGATCCCACACATTATAAGTAAATCTATTTTATGGTTTAACTTATTATTTGAAGAAGTGTCAGTAAAACAACCTTCCTGACGTAGAATGGTACCCACAACAAGAAACAAATCGGAGAAAAGCCCCCAGTTAACAAAAAAACCCACAACAGAATCAACAGAGAAGTCGAGACTCCACATTAATAATTAACCCGGTTATTGGAATAAAATGCGCGTTAATAAACAAGGAATTCATGTGCATTAGGAAATTTCTAAAAACTTGACAGTTCAAATAAGAAAACAAATTATGTAGACTTTTGCATCAGACACCAGACAGAAAGTGGGTGGTCGCAACTTTATTTCTTTCTTTCTTTAGTGATTTAATCTGAGCGGAAGGCTTAAGTATAAAAATGCGTACACATCTGACTTCAGATATTTTAATATTTTAAAAACATCCTATCTTTGCTATACTAAAATCTCCTATGGAAAATTCTACCCAAACCGTTTTACATGTTTTTGAAAGAAGAATGTGTGCAGACAATAAGAACCGAATCTGAAGCAGAATATACACAGTCAGTATGATAGGTATTCAGGACTTTGATTTTATTTATCATGGATGTCTCGAAATAAAAAAGGCAGGAAAGGCACGTTTCTTCATTAAAAAACTTGAGTTGAATCAGGAGTCGAGTCTAATTAAGCAAGCCACACCTACCCAACTAAATAAATTTCAAAATGGTATTTAATCATTTGTTTAATCTTTTTTATAAACCTACAGAATAGGGTTTGGAAGACGATACAAGGAATTCTATTCTTTGTAATGATTGTTTACCTTCTGAAAAAGCAACTAAGAAAGCTATACTAAAGCACCCATATGAAAAAATAGCAGTAGCAATACCGCCAACACGAAGCAATTATCACCACAAAGCCGTTATGAGGAACGCTGTATTAATAGATTTATTATTACAAGTAGTAGTCGTCGTAGCAGTAGCAGCAGCAGCAGTAGTAGTAGCAGTAATAGTAGTATTAAGAGTAGTAGTAGTAGCAGTAATAGTAGTAGTAAGAGAAGTAGTAATAGTAGTAGTAAGAGTAGTAGTAGTAGTAGTAGTAGTAGTAATAGTAGTGGTAAAAGTAGTAGTAGTAGAAGTAGTAGTAGTAGTAGTAGTAGTAGTAGTAGTAAGAGGAGTAGCGGTAATAGTAGTAGCAAGAGCAGTGGCAGTAGCAATAATAGCAGTAGTAAGAGCAGTAGCAGTAGCAGTAATAGTAGTAAGAGCAGTAGCAGTAATAGTAGTAGTAAGAGTAGTAGTTGTAGTAGCAGTAATAGTAGTAGTAGTAGTGACATTTATACCGGATTGTTTCCCCAGTGATAATTCTATATACAAGAAAATTATATACCATGTATAAAATACCATGTATAAACTGTTGTCTTAAATGTCTTGTTGGAATTGCATATAATGGAAGACGAGAGTAAAAGATAAAATAGATTTCACCACAACAATGTTGATAAGATTTAATAAATTTTTATTAAAAGAATAATAGTAAAAATTAAATTCAAAAGATAACAGATTTTTTATTTCAGTTTGTTTGTAATATTTGGAAATTGTTTTCTAAATATATCGTGATTTAATTCTTATCCTAAGCCAAGCAGTATCTTGTTAAACTCAAGACCATCTTGAATACAAAATGCTTTTCTTTCCATTTCCAACTTAACCATCGTATAAATTTGAGCAGATAGTCGTTTGTGTAAAGGGAGTAACAAGACTTTTAAGCCAGTTGTTGGAGGAAGCGATTTCTTATTCATTCTCAAAGCCAAATCTAATGTGGCAATGGCTAAAACGGATTTCTTAGCGATACAGATTAGTGTGCTGTATCGAAAGTGCATTTTGGATACCTCTGGTCTAGTATGTGTTTTTGTTATTGTAGCTTTTGTCGGCATTTTACTCGAAATTGCTCAAAGGGCTTTGTTGGAAAGGCTTCTGCCTGTCATCTTCTGAGGTCGTGGGAAACATAATAATTTTGAGTTTGATTTAGAGTTGCAAGGTTTTATTTTCTTCTCCTTTTCCATCGTTTGTGTGGAATGCATTCTTGAATTTGGATGAACACTGAAGAAAAGATTTGTTATTTTCTCTGGAAGAAACATATTTTTGTAAAGAGTTGCATCAATCGTGAGATAGCAGTGCCGTTCTTTATCTCTTCTTGTCTGGTTTCTAACATATTTCCCTGGGGCCTTCAGACTTTTAGGAACGCTGAAATATGTTGCCTTCGTGTCGCTATCGGATGACATTCACTTCAACGAAATGATAAAAAAAATGTAATGGAATTCTTGACTTGCATACTGAAGCCCTTCAGCTCTATCAATATATACTTTTATTTGCTCTCAGATGTAAAGTTGCTGGCCAGTGCTAGTCATTACATGGCGGGGATTTCTTGCCGTAATATATAGCAATTTCGGTAGTACACTGTATGGTAATTCCCTGTTAGTTGTCACAGTCTTCACCATTTTCTTTTCTGACACCTTTTTTGAACGGCTTCAATACGTTTGCTAAAGTGTTACAAGACTTGACGAAAGGATTAAAAGATTTTGAGGCCATAATGCCATTATGATTAATATTCACAAGCAGTTTGGCATTGAGTGAGTCTTCTCTAAACAGGTGAAAGAATTCATTGACTTATAATCATTTAATTATTATTATAACAGTAGAGCTGTTCAGCCTTGAAGTGACAAAAAGCCTTTTTGTAAGATTCCGCGAAAGCTTTGAAAGCTTAAGGACATTGAAGAATTTATCGAATTGGATTCGACTGTTACCAACCAGGATAGTGAATGCTAATCAACCATTGGCTATGTAATGATTATTCAAATCCACTGGGTCACACGGTCAGGTGATTTCATGAGATCGAACGGGCATATGTCCGAATTTCTTCAGTTCCGTGCAAAGCTGTTATGATAGTGTGTCATTTACTGAGTATATTTATGAATTGCACGTCTCTGCACAGTATCAACACAAGGCATACATAGTTATAGATAAATGCAATATGTATACCATTTGCAAATTAAATAGCTGTGTCTAGGTTCTGAATGAACTCGGTAGGACTGCTGCCTTACCCAATACACCTATTATCTAGGTTAGCTGTAATTTCGACAGGAATATTTTTTTAAATGGATACCACACCCATTGATAAGAATCGAAGAAGATTAAGAATGTGAGCTGGGAACGTATAAATTATTACCCCTTGTAATCACAGAATTCCAAGGAATTAACATATTTTATCGGGAACATTCTCCCTTTACATAGCATATATAGTAAAAACGTAAAGATAGAACAACGAGTTAAAAACACTTCTAAATCCGCTAGTGTATATAGTATAGTATAGTGTAGTGTGACTATATTTTCTGTTTTAGCTCGTTCTTCATTTTGGTGTATGTATAACGCGAGTCATACTTTTATATACAAAGCTTTGCCACAGTGGCGTCTTCAGTGTTTGTTTTGTTGGGGTTTTTTTATTGTTCCTTTGCTATTTCCCACATAAATTCTGACATCTGCTTATGTCTCGTTTAGATAAAGATCTGTCTTTAACCCTTTTATTTCTTTTACTGCGTTACTGATAAGTTTTGGTTGGTCAGACTAAATTGGAGCATCATGACATAAGTGTATTTTGTTTTTTGTCGATATTTATTAATTTTCCAATTCTTAGCACTGAATTCAATAAGTATACGAATATCATTAATCTAGCTGTAATAATTTTGACTGACGAGTTTATCCCAAAAGGCATCTACTAAAGAAGGATCTTGGTAGACTTTACTGAAGTGGGGGCATGCCCATGGCTGCTGCACGACCACTGAATGTTACTTGAACACATATTTATAGCCAGTACAAAGACGCTTTTCACTGTGGACGAAAAGTTTTCTCATTTGTATACAAGCGATGGGGGTTTCATAATCCTTGCATTCACTTGTAGTGTCTCTGTTTTTGTTGTTGGTGGTGGTAGATCTCCATAGTACCGTGTGCCACGAGAACGTTGCTAAGAAAGTGGTGACCGAGTGTGACGAATACTGTGAACTGGCCGAGGAAACTTAGACATGATGAGGGTAGTGGCATATATGTTCCTGTGCCACCCCACAGTTCTTAGCAACGTTATTCATTTAGATGTTGCCGTGTTTCTAAACGAATAGCGTGCATAACATGCCATGCATTTTAAAGTTCCTTTTTGCTTATTTTATTGTTATTATTATTTACTTAGCTTACTTGGATAATTTCTCCACCTCACATTCTTCCATCTTGATGTTCCATTTGATTGTTGCACTTCTCACAGATCCTTTCTGTACGATATCTTGTCAGCATTTTACCACGAACAAAGTAAGGAACATTTAATTGACAAAATAATACTGAGAGAACCTTTTTTGAACTTCTAAAAAAGAGGTGAAAATGGTTTTCGTGCATGTTTCCTTCCTATATTGAAAACTCTCTTCTTTGATTACCCTTATCTATTTGTATGTTACATCTTAAGACGATAGGGATCCTTATCAGGTAAGTTGAACCATGTTGTTTACTAATTACCAGCTCCAAACTCTTGATCAAGCTTGGTTTTAGTTTCGCCCCCTTTTCTTCTACTGCCTTGTGTAATAACGATGCTCCACTATTGGGAGGTTTCCAACAAGCTGGTGCTAACTGGGTCTTGATCTAATTTCAATTCACTACAGTTTTATCAGTGGATGCGTAATAATTTTACAACACAATCCAATCATCATACCTCTCTTAAATCAAATGTAAATTAAAGACCTTCCTGCTGTTTCTTTCATATTGTGTTAAATTCTTTTATCCACACAAAGAAACACTAAAATATAACGTCGTTATTAGAGTTCTTGTGATTTGGGTCGTCTTTACCGTCATCAGTTCGGGTTGGCAGGTGAACGAGCATTAAGGAGCATTAATTGTTTTAGTTCAATCACATTCAATATTTTTAAATCCCACCCACAATTTCCAAAATTGCTTAGAATATTTAGTGGGAAATATAAAAATCTCAGGTCAACGAAGTCATCAGTCGATTAACATTAAATTTGTTCCTCGTTCATTGGACCATGGCTAATTTATCTGACAGAAATCTAAGATACTACATTCTAAATTGAATCGGAGATCGATTTTGGTTGTTAATTTCCAGCACTAATAATGGCATCTCCGTACTTTATGATTGGATTTGCTTGCATGATAACAACGTTAATGGATGTAATCTAAAATCATATTGTTAAACATTTTAGAAACCCCGCTATTTTCATATTTTAATTCAGTAAGATGCCACTTTCTCTTTTGAGCCCAAATTTTAGAGTAATTAGTTGACAGTCAGGTTTTAGCTAATTTTGTTTAGTTTTAGAAGGGCCAAAATCAATAGGATTAGCGATGAACAGAACATTAGAATTCTTACGAAATTGATTACAGAGGTTTAAATAGAATGATAATATATACTTTTTGCTGTTGTTTAGGCATTGAATCAACTAAAACATTAAAAGCAGTTTTTAATTAAAGACCTTCAGATAAGAAATTGCGTTGAATTTTGACATCAGTTTAAATCGCACCATTACAACTAGGGAAAATGTTACATATTCTCTTGATGTCATTTCAATTAAAAAACTGTAATCGGGATTAAGGCCTTTTTTTATTCATAAGGAATACTAACATAGAAAAGATAAGCACATTTTTATGTACACAATAGATTTTTTAGCCTGCTGTCTCCTTTTTTGCGCTTTTCTGCCAAAAGGAGGTAGTAGGTAGTCCAATGAAGGACATATCTTTAAAGAGGTATTTTTAATGCTGTTACTGAAACTTGCATTACCAAAGTGAAAGGTGTGACAGTTGGCTATAAAATATTGAGTAGATGCAAAGGTATAAAGGTCTGTCTGTCTTTGTTGGTGCCCTGTCATTTCATGACGTTGACGATCATGGCTTTCCAACGTTTTCTGTCTTTTGTATCTTTCAGCAGTTTAACTTCTGTAATTTCGGCTGCTCTCCCCGCCGACACCTCCTTTTTCATCCAGCTGCTTACGCTATTTACGAATGTTGTTCTCTGAAGCCCTGTACTTCTGCTGCCTTCTATTTTCCCCGTGATGGTGAGATTCTCCAATTTTTCTTTTCTCATAATGTGGCCAAAGAATTCCAGTTGTCGCTTTCGAAGTTTCTTCATCAACGTTCTTCCTCTCCCTGTTCTCTGGAAGACTTCCTCGTTCGTAACCGTCTTTGTCCATGATATTTTTAACATTCTTCTATAAAACCACATTTCTGTTGCCTCTAACGTTTTCTCCATTGCGCCTGAAATTGTCCAGCATTCACTACCGTACAATAAGGTTGACAACACGTAGCATTCTAAAATTCGTATCTTTGTAGTTATTGACAATTGTCGGTCTTTTAAGATTTTTGAAAGGTTTTCGAATGTAGTTTTAACAATTCATTTCCTTCTTTTGATCTTTTTGTCGCTTTTGCCATCTGCTGTTAACACGCTTCCTAGGTATTTGAAGCTTTCAACTTGTTTGATGGTGCTGTTGCCAATTTTTAGAGAGCATTTCGGAATAATTGCTTTTTTACTAAGTACAAGGTACTCTGTTTTCTTACAATTAATTCTTAGACCTTTTGCTTCGCTAGCTTCTACAACTTTTTCAAGTAACTTTTGAAGTTGTTCTTCTGACTCCGAGACAAGAACGGTATCGTCTGCGTAGCGTAAATTGTTAATATTGTGTCCACCGACGGTGATGCCTTGCAAGCCATATAATTCACTATACAGATTAATCAGGTCAGGTGAGAACACATTTCCTTGACGCACGCCTCCTTTAATTAAACTAGGCGTGCGTCAAGGTATAAAGGTACAACTGATGAAAAGTCCACACACCTCATTCCAGAAAAGTGACTTGTAAATTAAATATTTTGCACCAGCTAAAAGAATGGACCAGTGTCCTACTTAGTTTTCAAACAACTAAATTCCACCCTAAATTTTCCAATTTAACTGCTAGTAGCAGAATTTTGTGTTTTAGGATAAGTAGGTTCTAACAAATATCAACTACAGGACATATTCTAACTCTTTCCTTGCCACCCCCCACCCCCACCCTTCTTCGTAGAAAACTGCTTTACTACGCATATAACGAATACGTCATTCGTTCTAAAAAGAACCCCTTTAAAATCTGACCAGTGTAGAGATATGAAGACTGGAAATTTTTTGTTTCAAAAATATTTAAGGAACATTTGAAAAGGAGAATTTCAAATACCTGGAGGAGCAATGTGTTTTTACTGCCCTAAAAAAATCTTTTTGAACACAACTGTACCCATAAATTAATGGTTTCGGGTGCAATACTTTGCCAAAGTCTTCGAAAGAAATGCTTGAAAGAATTTTCTTGAAAAATGCATCGCAAAGTTAAGGTTTGGCTTAAGGTATAAAGATACCATCCATTTTCTTTGGACAGCCCAAGTTTTCGAGATATGATTAGAGCACGTTTTTTATTGAACTGATTTTGTGGAAAGGGTATATCATGCTTACTTTGGAGTTAAACGTGGAGACCAGGACAAGTCATCTTCATCCATGATCCATGTCAGTTGCAAAACATGTGTTGAGAACTTGCGTGATTAGGTAAAATAACAAAAGGTAAAGGTGATGTGACAGACTGCTATTTGCGCATGACTTATCTTCAAGGAATCAATCACAAGAACAAGCATTGTGTTCTCTATCCTGATGTTCCGTCTGCCACAAGACCACTCCCTCATGGTCCAGACCTACTTGTTCCTGAGCCAGAAATTTACAATGGAACCTAGCTTTGAATAGGAATCTGATAACACATGACAGAACAGAGGGAAAGAATACATGACCGGCCTGTGCCTCCAACACAAGCAGATTTCAATGACCTGACACGAGACCGAAACGTCTGAAAGGAATTGGCACAGCTTCTGGGTTTTCGTTTTCGTGAGAACAATTTGCTGGCACCTGGAACAACATTCTAGTGGTATCGAGAGCGTGAAAGAAAATTTAGACAGTTCTTCACAACCCGGAGAGACTAATCATTGGTTTACTGCAACAACATCGCTTTTTTAGTGAAATTTATGCGGATGGACTATGTTGCTACGGAATGAAGGCTTTATCGACTCGCCCAGCAGAAGTCTCAAGGCAGTTCTCCTTCATAATGAAAATCAATACTCTTCGATTCCAATTGGTCATTCCGTGCAGAACAAAGAAACCCACGACAGCTTGGATCAGTTGGTGTTTGTTCTGAACTACCATGACTATGGTTAGTTGATCTGTGGAGATCTTAAGGTTGTTGGATTGGTTTTAGAGCTACAAGGTGGGTATGAAAGTATCCATACTTTCTGTGTTTGTGGGAGAGTCGGGCTGATGATCAGCATTATATCAGACAAGAATAGCTGTCAAGACAAGCGCTTGAACCTGGTTCACACAGTGTTCAGTCTCGCCCCCTTATTTAACCAAACAAGATTTTACTTCCACCCTTTCATATTAAACTGAGACTTATGAAGAAATTTGTAAAAGCAATGGGCAGGAAAGGCAGAGGGTTTACATTCATTCAGCAGGAGTTTCCTTGTATAAGCTTTGAAAAGCTTAAAACTGACATTTTTGATAGACATCAGATACGGAAACTCATGACGGACTCAATGTTCGATAATGCGCTGAGTGCAGCTAAGCTGTCTCTTTGCCTGTCACATAAGTCAGTAATTACATCCTTTCTTGGAAACAACCGAAGTGCAGAATACGATAAGGAAGTCGAAGAACTGTCAAAGATTAGGGCCTCGCATGTCTGTCAAAATGCACTTTCTACGGTCCCACTGAGGAACAGAGAGAACGTTTCCACCAGGACATTCGTGTCATGGAAGAACGCTACCAAGACCAGTGGTATGTGAACTTTCTTGCGGACTACTGCCGGTGTTTGAAACAAGACGTTGTGGTTACTCAGCACAGGAGAAAGTCGCTAAAAAGGCCCTTCATCCATGGTTAGCTGTTGTGTAATGTATAATCTTTATTTTCTGAAGTTTGTTGGATAAAATACATGCTTCTTGTGAAGCACCAAATCCAAACGTAAAGGTAATAAATAGCACTAGAGGGGGCTAATAACAATTCTTTTATAACCTCTTATCTTAAAAACTTGACCTGATTGGACAAAATGAGTATGATTATTGGATTTTGCATACCAAACTATCCTAGAATCAGATATCACATACTTAACCTTTGAAAATTCGCAGGCCAGTGCAATGATTGCATAACTGACTGACAAGAAAAATAATCCAAATGATCACAGGCATCAGGGTATATGAACTTCATTTTATCATTGAGAATATTCGGTTTTGTAGAATTGATAAGGGAAATGTCATTCGGATTTCTTTTGGCTGCAATCTATGTATCTCTAATAGTTTTTTGTAACTCACTTGGTTGGTTGTAACGACAGTATGTTTTAAATGGCTTGCAGTGGTTGAATTACAGTGTTCTATGTAGAAACTACTCTTGCCTGGGAAAAAAAAGAATCATCAGGGTTAAAATTTTCAGCAAATGTGTATTGGTCCTATGGCTTGTAATTAACAGTTCTAATGAAAGATTGAAGTGTAATGTTACAGACCATCCATAGGTTCAGAAAATGTATGCAGTGTATTTTACAGTTTACGTTTTTTGAGCTTTAATAGCAATATAGTCTTATGACAATTTGTTCATGCATTACACAAGCAATAACATTTTGTGTCTGCGTGTGTGTGATTTAGGGAGTTTTTTTGGTTTAGTATACACTACAGTACGATACATTGCATGTACTCTCTCAAACTCTGACTTAGTCTATAATGCGAAATGTCGAGAAATACAAAATTTTAATGTTAAGATAAGTAAAATTATATTCTTTAAAATATAAAAATACATACATATATATATATATATATATATATATATATATATATGTGTGTGTGTGTGTGTGTGTGTGTGTGTGGTGGATGGATATATTGTTGAATTCAATTTTTATTTCCACTTCCAAAATATATTTGAAAATACACCCAAAATAGATATTTAGCAAGAATATGAAGGGAAAAAATAAAGCTGGTCCCTTTCCTACTGCAACTGAAACATCTGATTTCATATAACATGCGTAAACTGCTATACAAGAAGACCAAAAATAAAAATCTTCAGTTTTAGTATGAAAAGCATGTGACTGCCAGGGACTATTATGGTAGTATGTACTTCTTCTTCTTCTTCTTCTTCTTCTTCTTCTTCTTCTTCTTCTTCTTCTTCAAGTGTCAGGTGTAGAACAGACATGGACGACCATGGGTCCCCAATTCTCCCCGTTTTCCGTCTTTCTTATCAGCTCCGCTTTCGTTAATCTGTTTTGCGTTGTCCATTAAGACTGTCCATGAATGTTATTCTCTTTGCCCCTGCTTTTCTTCCCTTCTATCTTGCCACATAGCATCTTCTTTGCAAGTTCGTCTTTCCTACATACGTGTCCGAGAAATTGAAGCTGTCTCTTACGGATTGTTTTTATGAACGATCTTCTGTAATTTGCTGTTTTCATCGCCTCCTTGTTTGATTTCTTTTCCAGCCACGATAGTATGTACATATAGCCATAAAAATCTGTATATTTACCAATTTGTCTGTGAGTACCTTAAGCATAAAAGTAATTTATATCAAATCTAGTGGTGAAAGCTATCAAATGCCCCTCACCTCACCCCTATACTTACTTACTTACTTCAGCCTGGAGGTTGTAAGTCAAACCTCCCGACCACATCTTCTTCTCCATCCTCTTCTATCAAGGGCTCTTCTTCTGAGTTCGTCAGGCGTCAGCATGGTGATATTTTGTATGTGCTTGATAAAGTTTAGCCTAGGTCTTTCTCGTCGGCTGCTTTCTTGGATATGCTCGAAAAGAGAGACTCTAGTTTTGNCCTCGTCGGTTTCTTTCTTGGAAATGCTCGAACAAAGCTAATCTACTTATGATATCATCCTTCCTGATCCAATGCCCTAGCGATCTCAGCTGACGTTGGAACATTTTATCGCTCAAATTACCTCTCTTTACACGTAGTCGTTTCTACGTTAGTTTTCCGTCGGTGTTCTTGGATGGCAATAACGTCTATGTCAAAAGTCTTACAACCAGTTATAAGCTGGTGAAGTCTTCCTGGTCTTGATAAAGTGCGGACATTGTAGGTTGCAAATTTTAGGGATTGTCGAGATTTCAGCTTAGGTACTCTATCAGTTGAAGAGGTCCTTTCGGCTTGCCTGTTGAACGTCATTTGACTTCGATCACCCCTATATTCCCATAGTATCATACGGTAAAACAAACTTAGAAATGTCACTGTTAAATGTCAATGATATGCGTAATTAGTAATGTTTACTAACTACGGATACATTGTAAAAACTTTATTAAGTTCCAGGACGCTTGCAACGACAACAGTAAACACGACCGTTGTGAAAATTCAAATTTGTGCTTATTTTTGTGGCAAGGTCTAATAACTGAAATACCCCTTCCTTTGTTTATCCCTATGTTTATAGAAAAGGAAGATACCGTGAAAATTTTAGAACTATAATGTTATTGCATCATTATCTTCTTTTCTTAATTTTAGCCTTCCTATCAGCAGCAACTGTTATTGTATTTACACCAGCAACAGAAGATGGAAGTGGTAAGAAATTTTAATTTGATTGAGAAAACTTTTTATCAGAATATAAATATTTACAAATATTTCTATTACTGTTATCATTGCTCATTACTTTATATTGATCGGTACCAGTATTATTAGCCGTTTTAAGGACATTTTTATTAAATACTGCAGTCCCATCTGGGTATTTCAATTTAGTTATCGCTTTCGGGATCAGTTTTGGTTTGATCCTTGGATACGACCAGCTTTTAAAATCACTTCGTTTTAAGATTAGCGATTTTTGTACTGCATTTCGCTAAATCGCTGATTAAACAATTAAAATTGTAAGAGATATAAAATAGCTGAAGGCTTAACATAAATAAATTTCTGTCGGGTTTTTATAGCAGTTGTAATATGTTCCTGAGTGGATTATTAAATAAAACGTGTTAAAAGAGATTTGTTTGTCAGGTACGTATTTATGCTTCAGAGCAGGTTTTGTTAGTTTCACTTACAAATAACCGCAGATAACATTGGAATCACAGTTCTTTCACAGAAAGAATGAATCTATCTTGAAGCTTTCTTAAATTATATTTTCTCCTCGTCAATTCCATAACTCTGGTGTTGGTATTTTTTAACGTTTTTGTTTAATACAACTGAAAAAAAAGCCATTTTAAGTTCTATCCCTAGTCAGACAGGATCAGAATCTCAGGCCATGTGTCTCGAACATTTTGCCCATTAACTGTGTTTTACGCAAGACACCTTAATTACTCTATATATTTTTGAAAGTTTCTGCGAGGTTTACACCTGGCTAGGCAAGAAGCTATTTCATTGCTAAAGATTGCTGATTATATAGCTTATAGTTAATAGGTTTCTCCCATATTTCTATTTTTTAAATTTATTTTTATCCCCCCGATTCTGTCACCAAAATGATGTACAGACTAAACCTTCTTCCATTTGTAACAAAGGAAAGAAATTGAGCATAGTTCTTCCAGAGCCGTACAGATAGTCGAATCTGTCATCCCTCCCATGAAGATCTTATGATTTCCCACAGAGCAGCAACCACTATTAATACTTTTTTCATTCATGGATTGATTGGTTTCGTAACACTATTTTGAAAATGGTTGAAGATGGAGAAATAATGTCATCCTCAAGTGTAACAATTCATTTTCTTTATTTAATATACGAGCTATGCCAGCCTCAATTGAACGTTTGGATTCTAGTGTCCAGTATATTGGCTATGTTTAAAAAACCTTAAAAGAATTTTGTATGAAAATTACTTTAAATAACTTATACACAACATTAAACCTGTTGGCACTCTACGCAAATACAGTTTCATTTTTAAAGATGCTCCTTTTTTCAAACAAAAAGAACAGAATTTCTTATGTAGCTTAAGTAAGAATGAAGAGAAGAAGAATCAATACAGAAAAAAGCATCTGAAAAGAGAGAGGAAATTAAGAATTAACGTATTTAGAGAAAGCAATGTCTTTTCTCTGGATGTAAGAGCTTTATCGTGTCTTGAGTCATAAGCTTTTTCTGAGCTACGTTTCGAGATATACTTCTCCCATCGTCAGGTTGGTCTTTTCTCTGACTGATTAAAAATGGAACTATAAGGTGAAACATATATTTACAAAGATGTGTGGTTACAAATAAGTTCATTTTGAAGTCACTTAGGTACTTTATTACTTTTTTTATTACTTTTGCTCTGGTGAACATAGTATTTAATAGATTAATATATAGTAATGATACAGTGTACCTTTGGATCACCCGCGCGGAATTATCCCATTTCGGACAAAGGAATTCCATCAACCCTGGGTCCCTGCAAAATATTTTTTTGTTTAGTTAAAAGTTTTTCTCCAATTTCCCAAAAGCAAACTATGTTATTAATCCACCAGCAAAGTCCTGTTAAATTTCCATCGACTTTCCTTTTAAATTACCCTGAAGCAAACTTTTATTTTAGTTTAATATAATTTAATATAATAATATAATTTAATATAATAATATAATTTAATATAATAATATAATTTAATATAATAATATAATTTAACATAATTAAGACATTCCACGTAAAATAAAAGTACAAAAAGAACATCTTTTAATACAAAACGCCTATTTTAACGATTGTCACTGTTAGAAATACCTATATGAATATATATATGAATATATATATATATATATATATATATATATATATATGGTACATTCAATTCGGTTAACCGTATTAGAGTGCTCGATACATAAATGCAGAGCGTAATAAAAGATATAATAAGTTGGAAAGAATAAAAAAACTACACTATCCATTTCGACAAGCCTGTTTCGTGATTTTACTCACTCGACAGGAAATGTACATTTCATTATATATATATATATATATCTGTGTATATTTGTGTGTTTGTGTGTGAATGTGTGTGTGTTAAGGATATATGATATGTTTATTAGAATGTGTACATAAGGTGTGGAGATGATAACTCCCATCCACCGGGTCCACAGGTTGCGGAAAGTGGAACGACCTTCAGATATGGAGGTTAGCTGCGAATATATTGAATAAGCAGTCCCGGACAAAATCACGGGTTGCCCTTCAGCAAGGCATAGCACCCGGCAGCTGCCCCGCCAGGGATAAAGGTGAAGACAATGGAAGCAGGTTGTCGGATAGTGTTGATAGCAGCTGGACAACATACCTTTCTTCTGGTATCAACATTCCACGTCAAGCAGATGAGCTAATGAAACTGCCAATGGTTGAGGTGACTCAGTTTAAAATTAAACTACTGCGATTGTATGTANGGCGGAAAGTGGAACGACCTTCAGATATGGAGGTTAGCTGCGAATATATTGAATAAGCAGTCCCGGACAAAATCACGGGTTGCCCTTCAGCAAGGCATAGCACCCGGCAGCTGCCCCGCCAGGGATAAAGGTGAAGACAATGGAAGCAGGTTGTCGGATAGTGTTGATAGCAGCTGGACAACATACCTTTCTTCTGGTATCAACATTCCACGTCAAGCAGATGAGCTAATGAAACTGCCAATGGTTGAGGTGACTCAGTTTAAAATTAAACTACTGCGATTGTATGTAGACCTATCCCCCACAAACAATTAATTCCCGGGCTATCGAAAGACTTTGGTCCGGGTAAACAACCCGACCGTGATTGATTGATTGACATAAGGCAAACTTAGGGTGACACTTTGAGGGAGTTTCTTAACTTAGAGCTTTATAAAGCCTTTTACCATTCAATTCAGTCATCAATGAAGGATACATTTTGACTTCCATTATGTAAGAAAAAAGTCCATTGAATACTGATTATTAGGTATTTTGTTTTTTTTTCTTTTCAGAACTTCACAGTTACGTCTTTTTTATCTGTGGACTCATTTGCTTAATACCAGGAGGTAGGTTTTTTGCTTATATGAATGCAAAATGTGCTAAATGTGAATACTAAAAGTGTATCATAAAATTTGAGGTATCTGCTTGTGTGGGGGGTGGGGGGAGAGAAGGCGAGGGATGTTTATATCCATCAACATATTTAAAAAGCGTTTGTTGTTGTTTACCTTTATTTTTTTAATATAATTTCGTAGTGCTTGGAGCAGTGGGAAAACACTCGAAACAGTTCAAGTATTACCAGCTACTTACAAGTTATCTTTTTACTTTATTTTACCACAACAAAGTGTGTACCTTAGAAAGCCATGAGTGGTGCAATTTATTTATAATTTTTGTAAACGTCATATGGCCATGTAGTTACAAAAGACAGAATTTTCATGAAGTAAAATTTACGACAAAGATTGCTGTTATTTCATTCAAGAAAAGGTTCTTTTCTGCTAACAAAAATCTTAGTGAAAATTCCGCTTTTTGCATTGTTCTTGAAAGTACAAAGTTGACCGTTTGGCCTCATGATGGAAATTTTTTTTAACTCAGTCGTCGTAACATCCCATCTGAAGCGATTCATCTCTTAACATGCCATCTATGGTAGTGTTAATCTACATTATTATCTATTATAGAGAAGGTTTTCAGTAGAATAATGCTCCAGCGATTGTTAAACGCTGCCAACAGCAGAATAAGGAAGAATTAGGCTGGTTTCAAAGAAGGTAGATCATGCAGTGAGCAAATTTTTATCCTTAGAAACATCATTGAACAGATCGTAGAGTTTCAGTCCAAATTGGTCATCAATTTTATTGATTTTAAGAGAGCTTTTGATAGTCTACATAGACAATCGATTTGGAAAGTGTTGCAAGTTATGGAATTCCCATCAAAGTTATTCGTGTTATAAAGACCATGTATGACCACATAACATGTGCAGTCCGGACAGCAGCAGGCACCACTGAAGAATTTCAGCTAATATCCGGTGTGAGGCAAGGGTGTATTCTCTCACCTTTCCTTTTCATATTGTGTTTAGACTTTGTTATGAAGAAGGCCGTGGCCAACGAGTCCTTTGGGCTACCATGGTCAAACGACATGATGATCACAAATCTAGATTTTGCAGACGACATCGCATTATTGGCAAGAAACAATGACATATGCCAAGAAATGACAGACAGATTATAGGCGATGAGTGCCGAAATCGGATTAAGAGTAAACCAAGGCAAGAGCAAAGTAATGGTTATACCTGATTCTACAGCACCACCTATAAGAGTTAGAGGGAAACTTCTCGAGTTTGTGGATTAGTTCCCATACCTTGGGAGTATTATTACCAACACTGGAGAGGTTGATTCAGATATTAACAACAGACTGGGAAGAGCCGGGCCACATTTCGATCCATGTCGAGAATCTGGAAGTCGAAGCAGCTAAACCTCAGGACAAAACTACAACTTTATTCCGCTATAATTGTCTCCACAGCCCTCTATGGAAGCGAAACATGGAAAACTAACAAAAAGATCGATCAGAAACTAAATGCTTTCCATCAGCGCAATCTAAGAAAACATTTTGGGAGTATCGTGGAGAGATAGAATAACAAATGAAGAAATACTGAAGAGAAATGTGTAAGATATGTGTAAGGTGGTAGAGGAGAGAAGGTGGAGGTTGGCTGGACACGTGCTAAGACTTCCAGATAGACAACTGACACACCAGGCTCTGACATGTAGTCCGAGAGGAAAACGAAAAAGAGGCAGAGCGGTGAAACCCTGGCAAGATACCTTCCAGGAGGACCTTCTCGCTAGGCGAATTTACTTTCGCAATGTACAGGCCCTGGCCGAGGACCGTGATCTATGGCGTCGTCTTGCTGCCCAGTGTCTCAGCAAAGACTGGAGGACCTAAGGTCAAAGGTATAGTGTTGACCGGAAATTCCCCAAACGTGATGAATTTTTTAACCCCCTACAATTCCGTCTACTCCGCTTTTCATCTACAGTCACCAGAAAATTTCCAAGTGTTGATCGATTTTTACCCCCTTATATGCTATCTAGTCTATACATCTACACTCAACAGAAAATGTCCAAATCATGATCGATTTTTACCCCTTTATATGCTATCTACTCTATACATCTACACTCAACAAAAAATTCCAAATCATGATCGATTTTTACCCCCTTATATGCTATCTACTCTATACATCTACACTCAACAAAAAATTCCAAATCATGATCGATTTTTACTCCCTTATATGCTATCTACTCTATACATCTACACTCAACAGAAAATTCCAAATCATGATCGATTTTTACCCCCTTATATGCTATCTACTCTATACATCTACACTCAACAGAAAATTCCAAATCATTATCGATTTTTACCCCCTTATATGCTATCTACTCTATACATCTACACTCAACAGAAAATTCCAAATCATGATCGATTTTTACCCCCTTATATGCTATCTACTCTATACATCTACACTCAACAGAAAATTCCAAATCATGATCGATTTTTACCCCTTTATATGCTATCTACTCTATACATCTACACTCAATAGAAAATTCCAAATCATGATCGACTTTTACCCCTTTATATGCTATCTACTCTATACATCTACACTCAACAGAAAATTCCAAATCATGATCGATTTTCAACCCCCTACAATTCCGTCTACTCCGCTTTTCATCTACAGTCACCAGAAAATTTCCAAATGTTGATCGATTTTTACCCCCTTATATGCTATCTACTCTATACATCTACACTCAACAGAAAATTTCCAAATCATGATTGATATAGATACAAATGGCCAGTCTGAATGTACGATTTGTGCAAGCTCGACTATTGGTTGTAGACATTTACGCATGTTACAGTCTGTTTGTGAAGACTGCATTCATTATTAATCATTCTGTTTATTTTTTTTTGTTTATGAATATTTTAACAGGATGTACACCATAAGTATGAAACATTGGTATTATTGTTTTGCGTCTTTTCTTGTGATTGAACCAGTATTTTGACATCATGGAGGTGTAACCATGTATTTATTTTAAGTGTTTCTTATTAATTAAAATGTTTAAAAAGTCAGGTTTGCAGTTGCAATTCAAATATTGGATTAAATGAAAGAAAAGAAACTATATCAATTCAACCTCACGTATTTGACCTGAAACAAATCTGGGGAATAATCGTTGAGAACGTCTGGTGATCAAAGGTTAAACGGTTCTTTTCCAATCAAGGCTGTTGCTTCTTGTAGCTGTGATAACTTCACATTGCTTATCCTTTCAAGCATGTTTCTGTGTCACTAAAGATTATAATTATAGTGTGAAAACAACCCAAAACTCAATACAAGAAATTGTATTATTTTTTACTTTTCGTAAATTTTTACAAGGAAAAAATAAATGCTATTGCTCCCTGCATTCGGCTAGATATAGATATCAAAACTCAAGATATCATCCTATATCAGCATAACTTGTGCTAACAGAAATTTGAAACAGCATCAAACAAAATTTGTTGTTTTTACTCCCGTCTGAAAATTAAGATTAATAAGGTTAAAATTAAGACACTTAAGTCACTCTTTTACCCCTAAAAGTGTCTAGTGGTAGAGTGGACAGCTTAAAAATTGTTCATTAGGAACATAATTTAGTACACCAACTAACAGTTTATTTTATTTGGTGGGGATTTTCCAAGTTATTACTATCAAAAATAATTATTATGTTCTTGCTTCTTTTTGCTCCTCCAAATTTTGACTTGTTTTTCTGTAAGGAATGCCTTTTCTACAGGGAAGAGTTACAGAATTAAAGCACTAAAATGATGGAAATCGCCGTTTCATTTTACGAGAACTTATTAAATACCAGCGTTAATCGGCAACATCTCACTACACATTTTAACCCTCATCATCGATTGGCTTTTAGCCTTGATGTGTGGTAACTCACTAGTACATTAAAAGAAAAATTAGAATAGTTATTGGGTTTCCTTTTTCTCTTTCTTTCTTTTAACATTTGTACTATTTGATAATCATCATCAGGCCATTTTCCCGGCAATCGCCGTATAACATTTTTCAGTTACAGACCCAAATGTACTTTTTTGATAAATCCGCTGTGGCGATGGCCATCTTTTAAACAAGATTGCTTTAAACGACTAATCGTTTTTCGGAGGAAAATTAAAGACAAAATTTTCTTTTAAATTTTCTCAAGAATTCTCAAATATCCTGCTATAATTTTTTATTTTTGTAGTCAGCGTTTAATCTTTTATTTCCTCTGTAAGGCTTTTCTTGGTGAACAAGACAGTTTTGGATACGTATGTCCCTTGTCATTATCCAACTATTAGTGTGAAGTTTTTTGAAGAAGCGGTTGTCAGCAGAAATGCCAGCAAGTGCCAGAAGTAGCTGCCAGAAAATGTTATACAATAGGTTCTACCGAGTTTAGATAAAATCCTTCATTTTGAGTGTTTGCATTACAGGGACAATGAAATTTTGATTTGAGAAACTTTGATTGGAAAACCACTGTACCTTAACGATCTAACTTGGAAATTCCTAAAAAAACGTGGCACGGAAAGGGACACAGAATAAGACAACTATTATTCTTGTTATATATTGTTTAGGGTTTAATTTTCCTCACTGTCGATTGATCAAGTATACAAATATTGGATTTCATAGTAAAAGAGTAATCCATCTAATAGTTGTCCATAGTAGGTCAGTGGCAGACATAAATAAATATAACAATAATTGAAGTATATTATATTATATAAAGAATTTATTAAGAAATGTTTCTTGCACAAATGAATGTATTACCTGTATAAAAGAACTTACAGAAATATAGCAATATGTTTCAGTGCAGATGTTTCCAAGAGGTTCAATCAACATATTACCATGCTAGAGGTTCCTGGCTCCAACCCCGGCCATATTCATACTAGTGAGTTTATACATGTTGTCAGAGATAAAATTTGAAGAGAGAAAAAATAAATAACTTGAAAAGATTAAAAGTACAAAACAAAGACAACAAATAAGAGAAGTAACCCTCTCCGTTACAAGGGCTTCAAAGCCTTGCTTAGGGTGAAAGACACACACATACAGACAGATACATACATACATACAAACATATATACATACACACATACGTACATACATACATACATAGATGGATCGATAGATGGATAGATAGATGGATAGATATATATATAGATAGATAGATAGATAGATAGATAGATAGATAGATAGGATAGATACATACATACATCCATACATACATACATAAATAAAAAGAAAGAAAGATAGATGGATGAATTTATATATATATATATATATATATATATATATGTGTGTGTGTGTATGTAAAGAGGTTGTAGCAATAAATATAAGTATAATAAAAACCCCTAACAGATTGCTATGGGTTTCTTCTATTCTCTTCCTGGTTTCATCTCACCGGTTATCTTTTGTTTTTAATTATGTTTGAATGTTTGCCTTTCCATTTCCTCATCTTTTTCGAAAAGAAAAGTATTGGTTATTATCATTAAAATATCGAAATAAACCACAGACTGAGGCTGTTGAGCTTTACCTTTAAAAATGCAATGACATTCGGTGTTCTGTGACTTAGCAGTGTTCTTGTCTTCAAGGTAGATAATAATAAGTGAGTTTTGTCAAATGGAGATGCGTTTATTTGCTCTCTTTTTGCGTTAGTAAATAATTGAGTGTTTAACTTTTTAATAATCACAAATAAGGCTGAGCTTTCTATTCTCAAGTGCAATGAGATAATGAAATAACCTTAGAAAAGTACAAGTCAGATTAATAAAAGCCAATAAGGATCAGCTGCCCAAATATTTTTACCAGGGAGCATGTTCACTTCTTTTGCGAGTCATTTTATTAAAGCTTACGCAATGCAAGAAAGGGAAGGCTTTGTTTATGCTACGTGAACAACTTTTCAAAGACAATTGGATGATGACTTATGCTTATTTAAAATACACAGAGATTCATCAACCTTGTAAGATTCAATTGATCAGTAGTATCCTAATAGAAAATGCGACAATCTTATATTTGATTCACGGAGCATACATAATAGTGATATCAACTAACAAAGCCAGACAACTTACAACCATATCTAAATCTTATCTTTACTAGATTCACACTTTTATGCGGGAACTTTGCTACCATGTTTTTAATTCAATTGCCGAAATCACCCAAATGCTTTCTGTTACATTTGGTAGAGATACACCTTACCCAGCCAAAGGTTAAGATCACTTTTTCATAGAACAGGCATTTCTTGCCTATTTTGACATCAAGACAGTAAACCAGGATAAACCCTGGGAGTAACACACAGAATGCAGTACCTGTTGTGGAGGTCTGGGTAAACCACACCGCTGACTGTTACTTTTGCCACGTGAGGGCATTGGGCTACACTTAATGAACCAGGTATTATATCGCATCCTCTAAGTTGGTTTCAGCGATTTATCTAGTTCCATACTCCAATGAAACACGTATTTCAGATTTTTTTGAACAGCTATCTCAGCTCTAACGAAGTAAAAAAGGATCCGTCACCCACAATTCTGACAATACAACAATCACTTTCTTTGGTACATAGTTGCAAGGTTTTAATTAACCAGGTTTTCCCCTGTCGTTGGAAATGATCGATGACAACGCAGTAATGTGAAGGAGTGATTTTGTTGAATAACTTAGTCAGGAATCTCAGGCACTCTAAGCAATCGTATTCGCTGTATCCAGACTCCGAGCAAAACATCATGGTCAGATGTCAAGATATCATTCCTCCGTAGTAAAGAGTCGAATGTAAGAAATGACGAATTTGTTTACCGTCATAATATTCTTGGTTTCCTTCATGTATCAGATATCAAAGACTAGCAGCCAAACGACTGGAACCTTTCTTAGATAGTTCCAAGAAAAGGGTGAAATCTGTGCTACTGCGTAATGGTAACATGTTCGGTGCAGTACCTATTGGAAATTCAGTCCAACTAAAGAAGGGAGGTTATTGAATTGATATAATAAAATATTAATAAAATATTTTATTTCCCTCTGGAGAAGCAAAGAAGATACATCAAACAGCCTTGCTTCCTGTGTCCATAAAATAGGAGAGATCGTGTAAAACATTTGGCACGAAAACCCTAGACGAAAAGAAAGATCTTTAACTTAGGAAAGAAACGTAGGCCAAGAATCTCATGTTGATCCTGGTTGCATGGTTTTTTCTCCCCTACATATCTAATTGGAATTATTAAAACCCTTTACAAAGGTACTGAGTAAAGAAAGCGACTGCTATATTATACTCACCATGTATTTTCCGCTTTCGTCTAGGAGAAACTGGAAGCCGGCCCCATTAATAACCCGCAGATCCAGAAACTAATAAAGAATGTAAACATATGAACAGCAGCAGGCAGTTTGCGTAGGTCTCTTTTCTGGATAAAGCAAATAGCAACTTTCTGGGGAAATAAAGAGATGAGAGTTACAAAGTTGTCCAAAAAATTCTTCAATAGCTTTCATAACCACCTCAATAAATTTCCGGGTAACTTAGATTATATGAGTGGCGAACATAGATTAAATAACATGGAAGGCGAGGCCTCAAGGAAGGTAGGACAGCATTATGGTGCCCGATAACTGTTTGATCTTTAAAAGGGACTATCCAAATATGGGACACAGGAGAAAAAGCTGTAAACAACGCTTCCTATCACCTTAACTGCTGCGTATAAAGTTATGTGTTAACAAGTTTTTTTCTAAGGATTCATGTTGTTGTCTTTCACACTTTTATAGGGGCTGTGTGTGTTTTTTTATTTGTTTACGATATTGTTGTAGTAAAGTGGGTACTTCTAACATTTTGATCAATGGCCCATGTTAATTTTTGCGAAATGTCATTTCTAACACATAACTTCCCTTCAAATAGCTGTAGGTCATTCTACATTGGATAAGTATCCCTGATACATTGCAACTGCATTTAAACGTATATTGGAAGTAAATACAAAGATAGCATGCTTTCTTGTGAGTAATGCTTATCCAGATTTTGGCACCTTTGCGTAAAATCGTTTATTTTGGGGTATGCTATGAAGGAAAAGACTGATGTTTCGGATTACAAAATTTCGTGTATTATAATACCTACATATACCTTGCATCTTTATAATACACGAAATTTTGTAGCAATCCATTGCAGTTTGAAGATTGTTAAGAAAACATGAAATTAGTAGTAACTGCTAAATTTGTCTAGTTATTTTGTATACTATACTGGATTTATAAACGCTCTCTGGAAACATTGAGCACTCATAGTGAACATTGGTATACTTTACTAATATTACTATATATATATATACTTGTGACGAACTTTAAAGTAAAACAGATGGGTTTGAGTTAATGCTTTATTAATGCTTGTTTTTCCCATTATATTCCAGTGTACTATGTGATTTACATCTGTCGTGCAGCAAAAGGAGAGAAAGGATACAAAATGGAAAATATTCCAACCTTTTCAGATTAGAGCGAGGGTAACGAAATCCTGTTAGTATAAACCATAATCATTAAAAGGCTCATAATCCTAGGGATGTAACAATCCAAGAGGTATGTACTGTATTCTCTAACTGTACAGGAAATGCCATTGGATAAATGTACAAGTTAAATTAACACCAATGCATATGGAAATACTAAAACGCCAATGTAATGCCAGTAATACTTTGTTGCTGAGGAAAACATTCGATTCGCCATTTCACGTGTACAATCTTCGTGAAATTTACCCCTCATTCCATGGAGAAGTTTATCATGATTTTCAAGTAAAGCCAACTTTTTAGTCAATTTAGAATCTAAATATTGAAGCAAATGGTAATATGTCATTTTGGCTTGCCCCATTTTTAACGAAATATCTTAAACTGGTTAAAATAATACATTGGGATTGTTAGATTTAAGAGAATTTTCAAGATTGTTAGATTTAACGTTACTTTCAGCTTATTGTGCTCGTGGAGATATTTCCATAAATTTGTAATCGTGACAAGTTACGAGGTAAAAAAGGATATTTTATTTGCTTTCCATTGCTTTATATTTATTGGTGGTAATGCCATTAACAAATTTTTGTAGAGGAAACTTCAAACACTATCTGACTGGGTGCCTTCTAATTCTTTGTGTAAGAAGTAATGAAACATGACGTTAAGACCAAAGCGGTCATTTTCAAATGAAATAATCTTTTAAATTTTATTTATTATTTATGAAAAAAGTGTAATATTTAAAAGATACCTACTGGATTCACTAGCAAACTGGTACAATCCTGGGCAGATTTATTGGGCACAGTACAGTGGTAGTGAAGAATGAATAACATTTTGAAACTTTATAGCATGTATGAGGAACACAGGTGTTGGAATGATACCTTGCATAAGTTATTGCCAAAGCATCTAAATGTAATTTTTTAAAAGCACTGTATATTTTGTTAAACTAGTTAAGACTTGATAATTACAATGAAAATACCTGTTCATCATGATCAAAATGCTTTTGATTGGAGCAAGCCACCAGAATATGAAAATACAAGTCAGATAGTCAAGTGGGCTGCTTATCAACACGGAAAACAAAGGAGGAATCGAGAAAGCACGCCACCAAAGAATACTTCAGTTTTTAAGACCTGATTATGTAACACTAGCACTGTGTCCCACGGATACAAAACTCATTGTGACCAACAAAAACGTGTTCTTTTAATGGTTTTTGTGTCAGCTTCTTAGCTTTTTACCACTAGTTACCTCCCTACTTTTTAATCGTCAGTTCTTTTAAAAAGGATGACAAGATAAAAAGCAGCTGCGCAGAGAACCACAGAAAAAACATTTTTAACATCAGATTAGAAAATGTATAAAATTAGATATTAGGACTTTAGGAGGCAATAACAATCTGCCTTCGGACTCCCGAAAAATACCTAAAAGTCTAGCATAGTTTTGGAGGTGCCATTCGATAACAAGGTATGAAACCCATATTCCTCCGCATTTTTTTTGTTTTGTTTCTTTTAAGGTCATTTTTCCCCAGTAACTGGGGCCCAGGCGGTGCCTTTCAGAGTGACTTTTTTTTTGCAGTGAGGAATTTCCTGGCTGGGTGCCCTTCCTGACGCCAGCCAAAGTTCCAAATTTTTTTCGCCCGCTCGGGGAATCGAATCCGAAACCTGTTGGTTACGGTGCAACGTCACTAACCATTAAACCAGGGCTGTTCATATTCCTGTGATGTGAAATATTATTATAAATCTCAAGTTTTCTCTGTCTGTTTTAAACAGATCTTGTCTACCTAACCCCCATGGTACACCTTGTGAGCATGTGATTTAGGTTTTTCTGTATGCTTGGCAATGATAGATGACAACGCTGTAATGCGAAAGAGTGCTGGTGGGGATTTTCTTTTGAGGTGATGATTGAGGTGATAAGTTTCATTGACGGTTATGTCAGATTTTAACCTTGGTAGATAAGATAAAAGGATTATTTTGTCGTGAAACTTCGATTTTGGCTGAAAGAAGCTAAATTCGATTTAGAAATTGGAATTTTTAGACCATGAAAATGTCAGCTTTGAACTAAAGTTTCTCTGCATATTGGTGTGAACTTCAAAGAGATTATTGCGCTCTTGCAGAAATTTACTAACTATGGAGATATACATAGATTTGACTTACGTATTTGGTAAAGGCAAAGGTTTGTTAGTTTTATCATTGTAATACTATCACTTCGGTATTTTGCACAAGAAATGAATACCTATTAAAATACATATGTGGTTGGGGCAAGCAAGTATGTTCAATAACATAGAATTGGCCAGCTTACTGCTACGGGATACTCTGCTTTGTCAGTATTAGCTTTGTAAGTCGCGTTGTAAAGGAAAATAGTTAATTTTAGTCTGACTGATTTTATTCTTACTGTCTCTGATATAAAGTTAGGATACCACTCAAGTATGTCATGCAGTTCAGCAACACGATTGCGTCCTTAAGTATTTAAGAAAGAGCCTTTCTTATTAATAACAAGACATACTCAAAGAGTATGGCGTATTAGCCACTTTCATTTGTTCATTAAGTTTCTTATTAAAACATATTGAATGGTGTGCTCCATTTGAACGGCTCGTTGCTTTGTAAAACTGTACCTGACGCCTTGCCATTTTTTGCTGATTTTAGTGCTTTGTCTTCTATTTTTTCAATGGTATTTGTGATTGCATCATCTGCAACTTCAGAGGAGTACCACTCGGTTCTTTCATGCTGTGATTTTACGTGTCAGAAACAGATCTATCATGGTGCTACGTGTATAAGGTTGTTGTTCATTGTTCCTTTCACACACACCACACCAGGTGTATGTATATATATATATTNGCCTTTCTTATTAATAACAAGACAAACTCAAAGAGTATGGCGTATTAGCCACTTTCATTTGTTCATTAAGTTTCTTATTAAAACATATTGAATGGTGTGCTCCATTTGAACGGCTCGTTGCTTTGTAAAACTGTACCTGACGCCTTGCCATTTTTTGCTGATTTTAGTGCTTTGTCTTCTATTTTTTCAATGGTATTTGTGATTGCATCATCTGCAACTTCAGAGGAGTACCACTCGGTTCTTTCATGCTGTGATTTTACGTGTCAGAAACAGATCTATCATGGTGCTACGTGTATAAGGTTGTTGTTCATTGTTCCTTTCACACACACCACACCAGGTGTATGTATATATATATATTTACGAGGCTGTCTTGGTGATCAAAATATCAAAATACGTGTTCCTAACTTTCATACTGTTTTTGGTGCAGAAGTCTAGCAACTGAGAGCCTTCTTCATTTTGATCACCGACTCCAAAATGCCCTGTGCACTGTTCATATCCTTCCCTGTTGGTACCTACATTCAAATCTCCCATGATTATAATTTCCTTTTCAGCATTTCAACTATCTCTCGCGTCCTGTAGCAATTCATAAAACTGTTCTTTCTCTTCTCTTGGCCTGCCTTGTTATGGAACATGAACTTGTATAATTGCCAGTTTCTGCGCAATTGTTTTGATACATATTTTTAGTATTCTGTTTGAGACTTGTTCGATGTTTGTGATCTATTTTCCAAGTTGTTTATCCGCAACAATTGCTACACCCTGCCTCCCCGAAGACTCGCTACTTCCCACAGCGATAAACTTATCGTGTAATGTTGCTCGTCGTTTTTGTTTTTCCCTGGTTTCTGATAGCCCAATTACTTAAGTTCCTTCTTTACGTATGTGTTATAATTTCTTCTTTACGGTTCATTGTTCCAATTTTTATTATTCCAATTTGTAGTCCGTTTATTTGTGGTTCTGTCCGAGTATTAGAAGCGATTTCTACTTGCCCAGTGGCTTGGTGGGCTTATCCTGGTTGCAACCAGTCTTCTTTAGCCGGTGAACCGTTGCCCACTCTAAACCACGAGAGGTGAAGGTTGGGTTTTGTACTGAAACTGAACAAATATTCTACATTCCCATTTTTACATATTTGTGCAAAATGTGACTTGGAGATTTATATTTTCAGTCGAGCTTTTACTTTTTTTTGTGCTCAGCATTTATTTTGAGCAACATGTTTGTGGTTTGATATATTCATATCAGTCCGGTGCAACGTAAAGTGGTTCATCGTGTAATGGACCTCAGATTATTTCAGGATTCATTTCGCGATGCAATTCTCTCTCGTTTTCAACATTTTAATAGTTACATTAGCTGTCTCAGACATTAGCTGTGCTTTATGTTTACGTATTTGAACAAACGCAGATATTCTGTGGTTGGGGCAAACAAGTATGTTCAATAACATAGAATTGGCCAGCTTACTGCTACGGGATACTCTGCCTTGTCAGTATTAGCTTTGTAAGTCGCGTTGTAAAGGAAAATAGTTAATTTTAGTCTGACTGATTTTATTCTTACTGTCTCTGATATAAAGTTAGGATACCGCTCAAGTATGTCATGCAGTTCAGCAACACGATTGCGTCCTTAAGTATTTAAGAAAGATCCTTTCTTATTAATAACAAGACAAACTCAAAGAGTATGGCGCGAAATCACTTACTTGGGGCCTTTTTCTTTGTAACTATTAAAATAGTGTTTTATCGGGAAACCATTTGATACCTTAATTCATCCCTAAAATCTTGATCGCGATTAATTTACGGATTTTGAAATGTTCTCCAACATCCTTCAGTCGCCTTAATTAGGTATTGAAGTTAATTTTTCTTGGCACAAACGTTACTAGCCTTTGGTGCTTTTGGTTTACCTGTCAGCTGCTTTTTGCTAGAGTGCCCATAGTATTCATGCTGCTACCTATAGTTTAAAGTATGTTATTGCCTGAAAGCNAATAACAAGACAAACTCAAAGAGTATGGCGCGAAATCACTTACTTGGGGCCTTTTTCTTTGTAACTATTAAAATAGTGTTTTATCGGGAAACCATTTGATACCTTAATTCATCCCTAAAATCTTGATCGCGATTAATTTACGGATTTTGAAATGTTCTCCAACATCCTTCAGTCGCCTTAATTAGGTATTGAAGTTAATTTTTCTTGGCACAAACGTTACTAGCCTTTGGTGCTTTTGGTTTACCTGTCAGCTGCTTTTTGCTAGAGTGCCCATAGTATTCATGCTGCTACCTATAGTTTAAAGTATGTTATTGCCTGAAAGCTTAACAGCAGATTTAGATGCTCTTATTTTAGCAGCACAAATATATCTTTATGTAAAGGTACCATGTACAGTTGGAAAATTTTATTTAAGAAACAAATTTTCCATTACCATAGTATGATTGTTTTTCATGCTAATTTATCTGTAATATATAAATGTTATTTTAATGATAATTATTTATTGGCATTGTAAGATAGGTGTACATTTTTGTTGGATTACGCACTTCTGTTATACATAAATATGAAATATTTGGCTTGAATTCAATAGTAAACAAATGTTAACTCAAAATTGTTTTGGTTTTTTTTGGTATTACTTTGCACTCATTTATTTTTATATGATGTCCAATTTGTCATGGGTTTTATCATACTTCGATCCTCCAGTGGTGAAGTGATGACTACATTTGCCCACGAAATGTTATTGAGGTAGCTGAGATTAAGAGGGAAGGAGGTTGAAAAGGAACTTGCTTTTGAGTGCTTGCCTGTATTTCCAATCATCCTTTAAACTACAACATATATTTTTCTCAGCTGTGTCAAACCATTTATATATTTTGCAGCATTATGCATGAATATATGTGTATATAAATGTGTGGATGGATGGATGGATGCATGCATGCATTTTGTGTACTATTATACACATTCATATACATAAATATATATATATATTTATATGCAGGCTTTCCACAGAAAATCCGCCTGCAGCAGAATGAATCTCTCTCAATCTCTCCACTTGACTCAATCATGTGTATCCTAAGAAACTAAACCAACTGTAGCACATTCTTTCTTTACCATTGCTTTTCACATCAGTTGGGTCTTACTCTTCCTCTCCTGGCTGCAACTTTAACATTCCATACCTGTTAAACATACTTGTCATTATCTTTTCTCCGAACATCATCAAACCAACTCAAACGTCCTTGTCTTTCAACAATGGAATCCTTCTGCTCCAACCTTTTCACTAGTTCAACCTCAGTCAACTAAAATAAAAATAGCTGTAATCCCAAATAATATATACCTTTGTTATTATGGGCTTTTTAATATGTATGCTCTCATATCTCTCTCTCTCTCTCTCTCTCTCTCTCTCTCTCTCTCTTTCTCTCTCTCTCTCTCTCTCTCTCTCTCTCTCTCTCTCTCTCTCTCTCTCTCTCTCTCTCTCTCTCTCTCTCTTTATCTCCCTTTCTCTTTCTTTTATTCTCAGCTCAACAATTTGATAATGTACTGGTCAACATCCTAATTGATTAGTAACAAAGGTAGTTGGATATGTATGTGGTACTTATTTCAAAGACATTAAGACGTAAAGGTAATTTCCAATGTCAAAGTGCTTAGAATGAGTTTCAAAATCCTATTTTGTGGATAGATCTTAGATCCGTTAACCTGTTTTTAATCACAGAGATTTTTCCTCCACGGAAAATGTTTCCTTCATAAAACCTTCTTCAGGGACGTATTCTATTGATAAGGGTGGAATACGATACTCGTTGGGGGTGCAGCTGTACCCCTCGTAAAGAATGCCATTATTCTCTAATGAACAAAGGAGCATGCTGCCTCTCTTGTCTGCCTCTCAGGATATCCATCTCCGTGAATCCTGAGGTATCTCTTGAGTACAGGGCAGGATGGACGTGAGTAAATGGAAGATTAATAAGTAGCAGCAGTAAGGAGCCACAAAAGAAATGATTCTGGGTCTGGTGGTCTGATGAGACTCCTCATGATTCACCAGTCCTGCCTTAGACAACAGAGACCGACCACACACTTTAAAAGGCCAAAGAAGGTAAGAATCAACTGGAAAAAGTTCTCCTCAGTTTAGTACGAGAAACTCTGCCCTTACAACTTAGCACCTCAAAGGATTAAACGTCTCTAATGCTCACGATCAGAAGTTAATGCCTCCAAGGTGTCTTCAGCAATATTCATCTACATGTACTTCAGATTCTCCTTAACACTCCCCTTGAACCTTTTTCGTGGCTTACACTGACGTCTTTTTCCAGATGACATTTAACCGTGGAACAGTTGCTCGGGGAGCCTGGAGTCTTCCATTCGTATCATGTGGCCAACTCAGCGCAACTGGCTTCTCATCACCATTGAAAGTATGCTTAAAGTGTTTGCTTTAGACAAGAGAGTAGTATCGGGGGGTACCACTTTCCCACTTGATTCGAAGAATGTCCCTGAGACAATGATAGTAAAATGTCTCAAGCAGCTTGATTTGTGACTGACACTGAAACATACATACATACATACATACATACATACATACATACATACATACATACATAGTGCAAGGAAGAATCAGAGTACGATATAGATAGAAAGTTTTGTATTTAGAATACAACCAAAACATGATTCTTGCACTTATGTCTTTATTCCTTTCATAGTATCACGTTTTCAAGAATGGTACACAACCTCTCGCTGCAATTTTATGATGGTCAATCACATGGCTTGTTTAGTAGAGAATGGCGCGATAGCTTTAGTACATTGTGATAAGGTATACCAAAATGACTTCAAAATCTTGCCCAAAAGTTTGCCCAAGTAAACTATGAAAGTAACACTCAGGAACCAAACGGCCACCTTCCCCGACTCCTCGACTGGAGGCATGGACTCTACGTAATGGAACCAATCTTGTATTGCAGAATTCGGGGAAGCAGAAGAAAAAGTAACCTCGTGACTCGGCGAAATACTCTGTTATCACAACTAAGCACCGTTCTGAAAGGACTTATCTGTACGGCATAAAATGGCATAAAAACACAACATAGTACTTTTTCTGAATGTGCCAATCGAGTAATTGGTGGAAAGAAATACCTAATGACGTATTTCTACAAAACAGCAATTTTGCAATTTTTTTCCGCCGAGGTAAAACTGAAACTTTGCTTGATGTTTTTATCCAAATGTAACATCTGTTTCCTCGGGTTTGCTTTTGTTTATCATATCAACCGCAAAACAGTAAAATGGATTGAACAAGGTGTACTGTCTAAAATCAAAAAAAGCTAACACTGTTACGGGTGACAGTGCACACTGAATAGAGGTATCCAGTAAAAAGGCTTCAAATAACCTTGCCTCCCGAAAACATCGCCACGTCTTATACAGTGATTTGGTTTCAGGGGCCCTGAGCTGGGAAAAGAAAACCATTTGTGAGAAATGAGTTAAACAAACTAATTTTAATCTAATTTCGTATGATCGTGGTTTTCGTATTTTCCTACCTCAAACCAAATAGAAATAAGAATAAAATAAATGTCTTCACAAAATCGTGACGGCTCTTAACTATCCCTGTATTCTGATTTTATCTATTTTTTATTCCAGTTATGTATTTTTATTTCTTAGCTTACAAGACATATAACACAACCTTGCTTCTTCAAATACTATGAAACAACACTCTCATTAAGATCAAAATGCATCAATTGTGAGGAGAAACTAAAAGGAAATACAATTGTTCACTAATCAATATTCAAACTTTGTTTTCAAAAATAACAGCACAACAATCGCCTTTCAAATATACTGATTATCAGTATTGGTTAAAAGTGACAAATAAATTATATAAAAAATATAATTTCTTACACATTAGTAATAAGCTAGCTCTAGTATACAGATCACACTTATGTTTGATAGTCTCAACGCTGTGGTATAAACGTGCTGGAATAATTAACGAAAAAAACAAAATCAGAACTCATAAATTTCACTGAGGATAATGTCCTAAACGTTGATTTGTTTATGAATCAATATAGCTAATATTTGATACGCATTGGTACAAATGATGATAAAATCCTGTACAGTATTGAAAAATAAGGTAAACTGATGTTGAGGTAAATTATTTTTGTCAATACCTGCTCTATACATAAAGATAATAAAAATGTAATCAATTTGAAGGGAATTAACCTTATCTCAGCATGTCTTTCTACCAATGTTTTAAGTTGTTCATTATTGAGCCTCACTCAAAAAATTAAGTCAGTGGCTACAAAGATGAAGCGCTACAGGTACTTTCCAAGTGACGTAACACTGACCATGTGAGTTTTTTCAACTTGAATTATTAACAATTTTTCGAAGATTCTTTTTACAGTTATAAACCTTTGAAAAAAAATTTAAATGCATGACGACCAACAGCTGGGTGGTAACGCACCTGAGAGGGCATTCACTTCAACTTTCTTTTATGTGTCTCATTTATCTCTGGAGAGGAACAACTACCATCAGACGCAACTATGGTCAGGAACAACCAATTAAAACAAATCAGTGTGTGACGAAACTCTAGGAGTCATGTAACGCAGGAGTCATGTAAAACCCCTAAGAAATCTTTTTCTCCGAAAGTGTACCTTTTCCTATTCCATGTGACGGACGGCGAATAAAAACCAAAAATACTTTAAAACAGGATTACTGATTCGATTTACATCAAAATCAAACTAAATATAATAAAATCCTTTTCGTCAATAATAAAATAACTCGACAAATTCAAATAAAACATTGAAGAGAACCAAGAAACGAACCAACTGAATGGCGTAGTAGGCTTAGCATGCCCCACGGGTCACTCTTAACAGTTGGCGTTTATGAATATAAATAGATAAGTATTATCACATACAACTACAGCATGGCATAATGTTCTGTCGAGTCACTGCTGATAGAAACATTTCAAGTCAACTTTACACTAAAGTGAAAGGTAGATAACCTAGTGGGGCTACAAAGCATGATTGGATTGCAAATTTCCAATGTCAAAAGTTATATTGTATCACATTATTTGATTGTAAAACCTGGATATAACAAGGAACCTCTGATTAAAACAATATACTTAATCCTGTATCTGGTAGTATGGAAACATGTTTGATGTCATTCAAAATATGATGTCCAATGAAATGGTTATTTTATCTGTCATTTGGGCTTAAGATATTACAGCACATAAGTAATCATTTATAATCTAGTCGGTACAATTTGATTCTATGCTGTACAAAACTATGAGACCACCTTACGTCAGTGGCAGAAAAAAAATGTAGTTAAGAAGATAGTAAACTCCTAACGTTTCTTTACTGTACTACAGGGGCCGACAAAGTTAGGCTAGCTAATCCTTGCTAGGTTATCGGTTGCCTTTGGGCTCTTTTTGGGGGTTATGAAACTAATACAGTGTAACTGCAAAAAATCAACTCTGCCAATATTTGCTGAGTTTTCTGCTATGCTTTTTGTCTGATGATAAGCTTCGAAGGTGTCACTTATCCCATTAAGAGAATGGCACAGTTTAAACGTTGCACCTCAAAATGTGGTTTACTGAATTACGTTACCCCGTGAATCCCAGTCTTTGGACTAAGCAGTTTGGTAGAAGCAGAGGAACAATTCTCTCATTACCAACTTGGTATAAAAATCGAGTCACACTTAACCGAGTTACGCTAAATCCATGCACCTTAGCCTTTCGGCATCTGATATTGAAACGACTCGGGTATACCTGCTCAAAGTCAAATTAAATGATCCCATATATGTTTTAGTTACAAATTGTTCTGAAGGAGTTTATTTGATCTGCAGGTTAAAATGCTTAACGAAAAACTAGGCAACCAGACAGCGAATTCACTTTGTTAACAAAATGTCATAACACATAACACCTTTCAATACTCAAAACACTAAAGCGTCAATTAAAACAGCATAATTTACGCGATGCAATTAAGATAACCTGTCCGACGACGTTTCTAAGCTGAAGAAAAGATGGCAACTATTTACACAAGCAAGAACGGCAGTCATTCCAAAAGCTTCACAGGAAAATACAATATGAATTCATAATTCAATAGCGCCTTAAAATACTTATTAACAAGGGCTAAAAAAATTTGCAACAATTACATGTATTACAAATGGCAGACATAAAATTGCCTTAAAATATCATTTTTAAACAATGAACAATATGGAGAAAGAAGATTTAATTACAATAACAGTTTTCAATTTTGAAATGCAACCAAGAATATCACTCATTATGTAAGCGAATTGTCTTAAAATAGAAAATTATGAAATAACTGTTAAACTGTTTTCTAAGATTAGTAAACAACCTAAATGAAAAAATTACATTTTTTTCACTTGAGCTATACCCAGTCTCCTTGGCCTGGCTCACGTTTTCGATTTCCTTCTAAACAAATGGGAGAGAAAGAGAATGTGCGGTAATTTGATGACCATAACAAAATGGTAGTGAAAGTTATACCCGCCATATCTCTTTTCCTATTAAATTTCACATCAGTGATAAACAAAATCCAAGCAATTGGAATGCCATTAATCACTACTGACCATCTAGATCAAGCCTTTCCCAAAGAACTTCTCTTTGAATAAACGTCCAAAATTTGCAATGAGAGAATGAAATCACCTAAAAAATTCAATTTTACTACCAAAACAATATATGACTGTTGTGGTATGTCAGCTTCCATTTCATTATGTTGATACAGTGCTTTCTCGAAAACACCAATCACCTAGATTTATGCTACTGACATATATACTGAGGTATCATTGTGATGCAATACTTTTTTTACTAATGAACTATTTGAGCTGGCTCAATTATCATTTAAGTACTGAAGTTGTACTGGGTAGGCCAGTGTTTATCCTGGATTATATCAAATTTATTAACCACTGTTTCTTAAGCTGCCAAGAATATCAAATGGTCTATTGAATATGTCAAAATTTTCAAAATGAAACAATGCCATATAACAGAACTTGTGAATGGTATAATGAGTAACCACACTACAATTCATGTCTCTTTTGTTTTGTATCTTGCAAATTATCAAAAGTTATTCTTACAAAGATGAACTTTTTGCTATCATTTGAATAATATCCTCAATCGATTAAGCACCATTAAGATCAAATAAAAGCAAACATGACTGAAATTTAGGAGGGTTAGATACACAGTCCAATAAATATGCAAAGAGACAGTCACATCGATGAATAGATAGATAGATAGATAGATAGATAGATAGATAGATAGATAGATAGATAGATAGATAGATAGATAGATAGATAGATAGATAGATAGATGGATAGATAGATAGATAGATAGATAGATAGATAGATAGATGGATGGATGGATGNTCAGCCTTTTATATCTCAAATCCTACCCCGTATAAATGTTGACTCCCACTCCAAATTTCAGCTTCCTAGTTTCAGTAGTTCTCTTAAATTTACTTCAAACAGACAAAAATGCTCACTTATATATAGGGAGAGAGAGAGACAGACAGACAGACAGACAGACAGAGGCAGACAGAGAAAGAGAGAGATAGATAGATCGATCGATCGATAGATAGATAGATAGATAGATAGATAGATAGATGGGTGGATAGATAGATAGATGGATGGATAGATAGATAGATAGATAGATGGATGGATAGATGGATGGATGGATAGATGGATAGATAGATGGATGGATGGATGGATGGATGGATGGATGGATGGATGGATGGATGGATGGATGGATGGGAAGCAAAGTGTAGTTACTGTAAACAAAGCTTTTTATTTAATAGTTAAATGCACTGTTATGAAAGTTACCTTTAACTTTACTTCTTCGAAGCCGAAGCCAATCTGGCCGGTCATCTGTCTTAGTTTCTGAAATAATCGTTTTGCGTGGATCTATAACAGAATAAGTTTAAAAATTGTTTAGTATTAGCATTTTCAAAGAGCAAATTACCCAACTGATAAATGTTACTGGTAAAGCTAGCTCACCTATGACGGGCTCATTAGGCATAAATCCCAAAACTGTTGACCTTTTAAATTATTTTAAACTCTGACTACCTGCACTGAAAAGCTCCGCCAAAAGCATTAAAATACTATTACATTCAAATATTTTCTATATTTGTTTCTCTTCTTTCCAATAATACTCTAATCTAATTCAATTCCCCAGGTTAGATAGCTGTTCCGAACTGGAGTCCAAAACTCACACAAGTCCCTTGTATACAGAAAATTCTTAAGGCTTTTATCAGAATTTGTTCGGGTCATTAAAATTAGATATTCTGAGCTTCCTGACTTTGCAGCAACAGTTAAGTATTACTTTGAAAAAAAGGTTGTAAATATAACTTATGTATCATGCGGCCTCGAAATTCCACCTATGAACATTTTCAAAATGTTTGATATACTGTTACGGTAAGGTGTTTAAATTTGCCAGTTTTATGGATGAACATAAAAAAACCTGAAGAAGCAAGTCAGCAGAGTTCATCATAGTTTCAAGCATTGGCGCCAGCCCTAGGCAAAACTATCATTGCGCCAATCGACAGTACACGTTTATACTAAAGCAATTTTTCTTAGATACCCTTTATACAACAAATGAAATTAAACCACATGTTTTGCATCTCATCCTGTCATGAATTTTGAAATAGAAACATTCCATAGGATGTCTATTTAAACCTTACGACGGCTCTTTATTCGTGAAGCGCGTGCAACGCAGAAAACTCACAATGGGTTCCTTCTATTTTGTTCCTATTTTGATACGTAGGCAACTAGTTCATTCATATCTAGTTTGTTTAGTCCTTTTTAAAATGCTCAAAAATAACGTCTATTTCAGTGGTTCTCTTCACTCTTTTTATAACCATTTCTCCTTTCACCAACTTTAAGAACTTTAATATCTCTTGTATTATCCTTTCCATAAATACTTTTCTTGCTGTCTAATGAAATTTTATCGGTTTTTTTTAGCTGTTTTCAAAAACTTGTTATCCTCAGAAAAGAGATACCAGAAAGACCTCGTCTCCTTTCTCTCTGTTTCCAGTGATGAAGTGACATTTTGTTACTGAGGGTGACAAGTCTGTGAAAAAACAAAATAACCTTGTCATCCTCAGTAACATAAAGTGTCGCTTCTTGGATGGGAACGAACAAAAGGGAGACGAGATTTTCTTTCTCAGATCTCCTTTAATATTTGAGATACTGTCACGGAGTACATTACCTTATAAATCTGCCCTGCGTTCAAACTGGATTTCGAGCTGGGTAACCAATACATTTAATTCAAAACACCTCTTTCATTAAATTTCCACAATAACAGATAACTGAATATCTAAATAAGAAACTCCATTTCACTGTGTATACTGAATATTCGAACTGTTTTCACAAATGACATTCCCCTATTTTGTAACTCTCTCATATAACATTAACGAGCCATAAAAAGAAAATTGAGTTTTACCGCTTCCCTTTTTCATTTCTAGTTTCACTGACAATGAGTGGAGTGCAAAAACAAACAAGATGGGCGTCACTGTCCCTCTAAAAACATTTTTCTTCCATTCATTTCCGACAAACCACCCCCATAAAGGAAAATCTATGGTTTCATAGGATATAGACCATGGGTTGTTACTCCATCAGCAGTCACCAAAAATCGAGCCAATGTTTTATCAAGAACATGAAGCGATATCGTTATCATAAATAGTACTAGAGCTACTTTTATAACTAGCATAAAATATTAATGTTATTAATTTTGCTTTTGATTTCTAATATCTTCACATTATCAACCAGGACTCGACCACTGGTCTACGGCTAGAAATGGCAGATATGATATTTATTTGTGATGAATTCAATACATATTGATATCACTATTATCTTCAGGTGGGGGTTATGTCCAGCTTACCATCCTTATGTTCAGCATAAATTTTTAATCAATATCATCATTAAAACAACACGACCGACATCCCTTGTATTACTGTACACCTATCGTAACGACTTTCACAGTTGAAATGTATTCTCGTCCTCTTCTCATTTTATTGATCTTCTTATACTAATTCAACAGCCATGATAGTCGTTATCTATAACGCTGTCATCACTGCCGTCTTTTTCTAGAACTATACGCCATCACTCTCTATCTCAAGTCACAGGATGCATAAAGCTGATAAAAGAAAAGCTACTTTTCCAATCTCTTTCTAGAGCGTATTACCATCATGAATTATCTGCACTCTGTCCCTTCGTAGAAGAGGTTTGTTATCCGCCTTTGAGCCATGCCTTTCTGCCACATCTCGCGCATGTTGAACTCTTGACCGAAACTCAGAAACAGTACTGGTGTGGTCCTAAAAGAAAAAATAAAGATAATGAAGCTAAGGGAGCGAATACTGCATCGTCGTCATTCAATGTAGCAAAAGCCCCTGCAACATTTTTTGTTCGCTTGCGCTGCTGAATGTTTTCCTCTATTTGGTCCTCTGATTAAAAGGATTAAATTTAATTAGGTACAACTGCTTTGTTGTCTGTCTTGAAACAAAACGATTAACCTGGCATTGTAAGAAAACGGTACAAAATACAACTGACGGATTTGGGGTCCAATATATACAAAATGGGCGCGGTTTTAGAGTGAACATACTGTAAAAGACTTTTTGGCTTTTCTGCAGGATGGAATAAAATTTCTAATAGATGATGAAGTAAGGAAGAAATAAGGATAATTAACAGTATAGAGCCCTGACCAAATAAACAATTTATATTGGTTCCTCCCCGAAATACACAGACAAACCGAAAACAAATCTGAAAGGAAAGAAGCATGTTGCGAGTCTATTTTCATATGGTAGATGAATAAATACCAACCCTAGTGGCTCGGTGTCCAAACACAGGAGAACAAAGGTTACCAAATTTACAGACCATGTAGTTAATCAATTACATGTTCGAGCTTGGGTAAAGTCATTTAACAAGGTTTCTGTTGTAATCGTAAAACAAAATTCGAAGGGACGTCACATACAACTTCGCTCTTGACAATGATCATGTACAGCTTGTTGATTTGCCATCAAGATTTCCTGATTCAGACTTAAAAGAACTTTCTCTTTTAGATCTCTCTTTGGCTTTCATTCCTAAGAATTGTACAGTTTTATCTCTACCTCCTTTTAGATCTCCTGATCACGTTGGTATTACTATAGCACTTACGGTAATTGTTTCTGGTCTCTTTGAAAAGCCACATCATCGTAGGAATTTTTGGCCAGGCATACCGGGATGTATTTCGTCAATTTCTTGGTGATATTCCTTGGGATTCAGTCTGTAGCAAATTAGCTTTGGATGCTGCATCTGCATTCACAAAATAGGTTTAGCTTGGCATTGAAAAATTTGTACCTCCTTGTAGTTACAAAGTCAAACATCATTCTCCTATATGGCTCAATGCTCATTTTTGTCTGTCGTCGTGCATCACATTTATTTCTATGTTCAGTTTAATCGTGATGGAATTAATGATGCTTGGGTTTCTTTCGAACGAACTCGCAATTCTTGTAAGAGTGATTTCTGATGCTGAAGCTCAGCGAGTTTGCCAATCTATTTCTTCCCAAAGAACTGGACGTCGAGATGGCTGCATAATTCGTAATAGTGCACTCCGTTGATTATTTCTCCACTTTTTTATGGTATCCGGTTTTCTATAACCTCAAGGGAAAATGCTGACCACTTTGCTGGAGTGATTTTCTCCGGTTCTTCTCTAAATGGCACTGGTATTTCTTTTCCGGATTTTCCGTTGCATATTGATCAGATTTTGGGCTCTGTCATCAGAAGACTGGTTGCAATGGTTATGGATGAGCTTGATCAATCTAAAGCTCACGGTCTAAATTTGATTCCAATAGTTGCCTCGAAAAAATGTGCTTTTTGGCTATCTTCTTTGGTTCCAAACTTTCCAATCATTTACTACTGGAGTCTTGCTTTCCGTCTTTATGGCAGGTTTTTCATGTTGTTTCTGTCATTAAAAAGCCCTTTGAACGACTTACCAATAATGCATATGTGGTATTTTTGCAGAACCTAGGCTGAGGTCCTATTCTTGGCCCAACTATTCTTTACATCAATTATCTATTTTGGTAAGCTACTTCAGTTCATCAACACCTTCCCCAATGACAATACCATGGACTTTAGTATGGGCTACAAAGCAACTCAGCAACAGCAAGTCAAACTTGCAGAAGAATTGGGTTCTAATTCTCAACCTCTCAAAGAATGGGGAAGAAAGTGGCTGGTTTCTTTCAGTGCATCAAATACGTAAATCACAACTTTCAATAAAAAGCTGAGTCCTTATTTTTCTTCGGTATTCATGGAATTCTCTCATCCAATCCTAGATTTTGCTTCTAAAATGATGGGTTCTTTGTATCGCGCTAGAGAGTGACTTACCTCTGGGGTGATTTAGCAACTTTATAAATCTACCATCCGTCCTTGTATGGGCTATTGTTGTCACCTCTGGATAGGTGCTCCTTCATCTTACCTTGATGTTCTGGGTCGAGTTCAGAGACGTGTTTGAAACTGAATAGGTCAAAGCCTCACTGCTTCTCTTCAAACTTTGTTTCTTCAACAAAATGTGGCTTGTCTTAATCTTTTGCACAGGTCTTTTCATGTAAAGTTTCATGAACTTTCCTCACTGGTTCCAGCTCAGTTAGCTGCATCTTGTGTGACTCGTTTCTCAAATAACAGTTCAATACACTTGGGTGGGTGTTGGCCTTGTCTGGTTTTTAACCATAAAAAACCTTAGAGGTTACATCTCAATTACAAATAATCAAACATGTTCAAAGAATAAAACAAATCCAACAAAATACCTAAACATAAACTCAAACTTTATCATTTAAAACCACTACAGCTGTAATGGAATTATTTTGGTGGCAATAAAATTAGGCTTTTGTTATAATACAGAATTGACAAACATGTTTTACAATACCGTATGTGTTATTTAGTTGCCAAATGATAAAGAAGACCAAAAGATCTACCCTGAACAAAAGTTGGATACCAAAGATACCTGAACTTTGACTGTACAAGGTTTCTCTCCTTCCCCCTTTAACCGAGTAGTAACATCACTGTCTATACCTTTGCTTGGCTTATCTGGTAAACTCTGTACATCAACTGAAATGTAACAAGTGAAAACAGGATTCAAAGGATCTACATAAAAAGAAATTCTGAATTTTGAATCATTTAATATTAATAGGCTAAACATCTTTTCAAGTTAACATCTGTCCAAATATACACCAAATGGTTAAGCAGAAAAACAAGCCTTAACTGACATAGTAAATATTCCTTATAAGAATTATGAAAATATGCGCCAGACCATAGAACACTCTTTCCATGTTCCACTCGTCTCATGATCACAAATAGGAAAAGGAATCCAACAAATATGACCTGGTCTATAAACCTCAGAGTGATTTCAGTTATACTTTAACTGGTGCATATTTAAAACTCACCGAGCCATATTGTTACTAAAGGAATTAAAAAAAACAAAAATAAAATTGGGAAGTGCATACAGAAGATCAGCCAAAAATGGCATGTTTTCACAATCTGCATATCGAATCGAAAGTCCTCTAGGAGGCAGTAAAACAGTGGTTATATCCCAAAATAGTACATATTATTGAACATCCAAATTTCGGATCAGTCAGTTTACCCAAGAATAAGTTGCAGTAAAGTCAAACACGTTGGCGGAAAAGCTCAGTTGTACAAGCTGTAAAAAACTAATACTATCCTTAATGTCAAGGTACGCACGTTGCTAAGTTGGAAAGCAAATAAAATAACTAAGTTTTAATGTACATCATTATCATTTTAGAAATTTGCATTCATTGTTCGTGATCATAGTATATCTGCACCCCCAGTTACCCGGAAACAAATGATTTATGTGGAAGTATACTATCTGTATCTGGATTAAGTTACTTGGCTCTGGCTACTTGGCTTAACTTTTAAATAGAGGTAAGAATTTTTTTTAGAAATCCAAGTGGTTAAAAAATGTCTTCATTCGGCTGCTACCGCTGCAATGCAGCAATGGTGTACAATCCTGTCGTTTAGACGACTTCAATCCATAGGCGTTCCTCAAAAATGAACCCTGTACAGGTCCATCTTTGCTGCTGGGACATCAAGATATAAAAATTATGGAAAAACGACTAAAGGGTCGTTGGCACATTAATACGATGGCACACTACTGCTGGGTTCTAAAAGAAATAAGACGAGTGAAAAACATGCCACAAGTTTCAGAAGTTCTAAAAAGCGCAGATTTTTTTCCTATTTAGTAAAATTGACTGTTCTCAATATGAGATTTATCCATAGATTAAATTTTGTACTTCAACGTTCACAATATTCCAGATATTTTATAAGTAAGCAGACACTACAAAGTTAAATGCCCCTTTTAATATTTCCAGCCTTCCATTCTCGTGATGTTATTGTTCTACTCTGCAAATTAATTGTCTGTAAATGACCATTTTGTCTTTTTTTGTCAGGAAATAAGTACTTCTTACCAATATTGTAATGCGATAGGGCGGTATCATCTTCAAATTCAGTAGAAAAACGTGAGCTACAATCATGCGTCTATTCTCCAGAACCATTTGAATCAAAAATTCTGGTGACCTGTGTAAAATTAACCCTGTGTGAAAACTGAGTAAACTGTCAGATATGAAGATGATGACCATTCCTATGAGTGCATGAGTGTCTTCATGCATTTAGAGTATGAGTGTCCTATGAGTGTCTTGAGTGCATTTAGAAGTACCCCCCCCCCCTCCCAAAAAAAACAAAAGAAAATCTTTATGGTCATAGGTACGGAGTCTAGGGCAAGTAAACTTCAGAAAACCAACATTTTTACATTTTTTTAATATGGATTAAGGTTGTTTTGGTAGAAATCCTTAATCCATATTGCTAGCGTCATCTTAAATTGACGTGTTTTTTATGTCAACTTTTGGTAAGGAGGTACAGTATTTTTATTAGAATTTTTCCATACTCCATTCAATTCTAAAAAATTTTATGCCATTTTTGAAAAATGGTTATTTCTAATGAGGTCATAAAGTAAAGCTTAAAATTCCTAAATGTCATTATTTTACAATGTAAGAAAAGAATTAATTACATTAGACAGATCAAAAATAAAAATTATAAAATTTTAATTATAATTTCAAAATGTATAAAAATGGTGTGACTTTTATCTGAATTTTTAATTAATGACTTTGAACAATGGACTTGTCATTGTCAGTTTAAACTGACCTTGGGATACAGGTAGAAAACTTGCCAATTTGAAACATGAAAATCAGGGAGACGGGCTGACCAGCTTCAAAGATGTAAATAGAAAGCAAAACGTCAGAGTGTAATCTCAACATGGAAAATGCCAACTATGGTTAAGCAAAAATGGCTTAGAAGAGGGAAGTGAAAAGTAGGAAACGCTGATTAAGAGAAAGGTATAAAAGTAGCTCCAAGAAGTCGTAAATATCAAATACAAAAAAGTAATAGGTAAAAGATAGAATAGAGGAATAGGAGTTAACATGACAACCAACGGTACAAGCAAATAATAGTAGATGGAGATAAAGAGACTGCTGAGGAAAAATACGGGGCAAAAACGATTTGTGACAGAATGAAAATAGGGAAAAGCAAACACTACATCCGGATGGGTAGTGAAATCCAAAGTTGGCCAAAAGACAAGAAACAAATCAGAGAAAATTGTAAAAAATAAGAAGCTGGAAGAAGAATATTGGTTTATAAATGGGAGCAGTAAGCTGAAGATTCTAAACAGAAACGGATCCTGGTGCTGTTGGTAGCTGGTTGAAAATGATTCTATCAAAAGAAAACACAATACGACATGATCATACCTTACAAATACATAGTAACATCAAGAAAAAAACAAGATGGGATCATTGATAAAGCGATGTGGTAAATGTAAATGTAGGAAACAAATAAAGCGGTCGATAAGAGCAGAGGAATGACGTACCAGGGATTTTGGCTTTAATCTGACAATTAAGATGACGGCAAGACGAGTATAAGAACTCCAAATTAACAAATGCAATACTAATAATCTGTAAGGATTGCGCTAAGGAAAAAATATACAGGATAAATACAACGAGACGCTAATAAGTGCTAATAAGGAGCATCAAAAATAAGAGAATGGAAGACTTTGGTTTTAAGATAGTACCTACTGCATTCAACATACGGGGGAGGGATAAGTTCAATGCAGAAGCAGAGTAAGAAATTGAAACAATAAAAAATAGCAGAGCATATACCATAATCCAAGGGTAAGTGATGAAGATGGTACCCAGCACTCTGCCGCAAAGAATACCAAGAAAGCAAAATACGGCGAATTTAATTCGCCCAATCAATCTGATTTCTAAATATCAATACTCCTTTTATACGATAATGACCTAAAATTTTAACACTACAAACTAAAAATTAAGTTCAAACGACTAGAAATCAGTAAAGGAAGATCCAGACCATGGAGGGATACATCAACCGAAATAAGGTGTTGACGGCTGCATTTACCAAGAACAGATGGTGGACCGGATATGGTTCAAATAGAACTGACCTTAGAAACTACTAGACATTTTCAATAAACGAGGGGGTTGGGAAAATACTTGAAATGAAATAAAGGGTGAGTCTGCAATAAACGGGGGAATTTCATAAACTACACATTTTTTGGTAAAAAAGGAAGCTTTTCAAAATGAACTACTACTGTTTTTACAAATTTTTAAAAGATTTAAAATGTTACCATTTCATATAATGTAAGTAATGTAATTATAGAAGAAACCAAAAATGTGGACGAGTAGTTATTACGCTTACACACGTGTATTATTCTTATATGCTAACGTCGAGTGTACCTTGGGCGATGCCCTGTATATCCGAGGAAAAAAACCGAGGGCTAAACAAAAAATATTTTTTGACTTATTTCCTTTTTCTCTTTTCTCCTTCTTTCTTGAATTTTTATTTGCTCTTGGCTAAGAAATTAATTAATGGGGGCTATGGGTACAATAAAAATGTTCCGGTAGCCTTTTTCTTAAATATAGTCGGGGAATACGTCTATTGGGGACTCGAGAGTGGTCAAGTAAAAGACGTTTCGAGTTGTTTGCATGCATGGTAGGATACGAAGGTTTTTACAAGGTACAGGTATTAAGCAAAAATAAAAAAATATCAACTAAATATTTAAAACGCTTACCATCTGCCATGCGCTTATTTTGATCTTTAAATTGAATGTCAGTGGAAGATTGAAAATCTAAAGGTGCTATCCTCGTTCTCTTTTGAGCGTCTTCTTTAGATCTTTCCGTTTCTTTTTCTTTGTTTCTTTCATTTCGATTTATAAGATCTCCATGTATAACATCTCTACTCCTTAGATCTTGATTCCTGTCGGTCGTCTCTTGCCTTTCTTGGAGTTCTTGGTCAATAACGTGCCTAATTCTTCGTGGACGTCCACCATCAACCTCACTGTCCTTTTGCCTTCCTTCCTCAACTGGTGTATCCGTTTGTCTTTTCTTTGCTTTCTCTCTCCTTTCTCGCAGTGGTGATCTCTGACGCTCCTCTTCACAATGCCCTTTATCTTTTTCCTTGATTAAAAGACGGCTATTTCCATCTCCTACATTTAGTGCTTGACTTGTTCGACCCTCCCCGTTTTCATCAATATGACGCACTGGTGATCTCCTTTCTCTTCTTTCTCTTCTATGCTCACCCAACGATGTAGTAGTACAACTTCCTTTTTCCGCCTGTATATCTGAAGCCTCTCTAACTACCGTTCTAGCACCTGGTTTTAATTCCTGGCCGCCAATGCGCCGTTTTGGCGTTTCGTGCTCTGTTAAAAGTGAACCTTCTTTAGGCTTCAATTTCACAGTCTCTAAGGCGGCTCGGGGCTTCTGTATTTCCAATGATTTTTGGTCTCCAGTGAATTTCTTACTGTCTTCTACCGCTTTCAAAGTACTGTTTTCTGAGGTAGCTGTCCTTGCACTGAGGCGCAGACGCCCTTTAATATTCTTTGGTGGCACCTCAGGCTTTACTCTTTCTCGCATTTTTCCATCTGATAGGTCCTCTTTTGGCCGCCGAACATCACTGCTTTTCCTCGTTTTGGTATCCCTTGTTGCGGTCGTCGGTATTTTCCCTTCACTTGGTTTTACGCCAGCTGTAGAAGGCCGTGGACTACCCAACAAGGTCAACGGTGTTGACTGACTGGCTGTTCGAGAATTGGCTCCAATTCTATCTACTTTTTTGTCTGACCTGTCAGTTGAGGTTTTTCTAACTATTTCAGCCCTATCTTTCTGTGCTTCTTTTTTCAATTGTTCCGCCTTTTCTTGATAATCTTTCCTCGTTTCCTTAGCAATATGAACCCATTGTGGTTTTGTTTCTTCAGACTGACCACTGTGATATTTCCTTCGAGAAACATCTTGGTCCTGTCTTTTTTTCTCACAAAGGGCTTCCATTCCATTTTTAGTCCCTCTTGAAGACTCTACTTTTTCTTTTGAAAGTCTAAATTGCTTTAGATCTGAACTTTTATTTGCAGTCTTGTGACTACTAGAGAGTTCTGTATTACTTTTTTCTGGAGGCTCTGACTCAACCGACTTTTGTTCTGCATCGGATACTTTTTTTCTTCTTTGCATTAACACTTCCATCAGCTCCTCTGAAGTCTTACCATCATCTGATCCTAAAGAATCACTACGATTAGAAGATGTTCTAGAAAAATCCTCTCGCCTGCGCTTCAGATCCTGCATCCAGAGCGGCTTCTGGGACGAAGCGTCAATGACATCGATTTTAATATCGGCCCTTAAATTTTCTTCGGACTTTCTCTGACCGTTATCATTCGTTCTGATACTACCTAATTTATTTACATCAACTGATCGAAGGTCATATTCATTATTATTTTTACTACTTTCTATATACTTGTCCGTTTGCTTTGTTTTTGTACGATGCAAGGCCTGGTCCTCACCACTGGTTGCTGGGGTCGAACGAGAAAACGTCGTATTTTTAACATTATTCTCCTCTTCAACATTCAATGTGGATTTTGTTGTGGTGTTCTGAGACGTATTTTTTTCTCTGTTTAGAGTCTCTCCCGAATCTGTTGTATTATTACACCCTGGCGATTTCACATCAACAGAAACTCTTTGCCCCAATAATAAAGTCTGGCTATGATCACGAGAACTTCTTCGATCCTTTAATTTCCTTTTTGCATCCAAATACTTCTTCCATTCTGGCTCAGAGTCACTGCACCTCTCTTCAATCGCATTTTCAACATTACTCACATTTGAAGAGCTTGATTCTAAACTATCAGATTTTTCCCTTCCTGAATTCGGTGGCACAGTATATGTTTTCCTGTTTCCTTTGAGCAAACTTGCCCAATGTAAACCCCGGTTATCATCCAATTCATCTGTTACAGATATTTTATTTCCACATTCATCCTCATTTGCACCCGAAGGAGGAACCTCTTTGGTATCTGTTTCCCTTTTACGAAGTGCATTTTTCCAGGGTGGATTCTGATTTACTGGTTCAGGCTCCTGCTTTAAAGAAACTTTGACTTTAGAAGAAAGTTTAACTTGAAATGGCAAAGCAGGACCATTTTGTTTATCCTCTCCTTTATTCTCCTTCTTGGATGTTTTTTCAATATTAACACGACGGGCTGATGGTGACCCTGTATTTTGCCGTCCCTCTCTTTTCTTTCCGAGCTCCTTCATCCATGGTGCTTTCTTATCTTCAACTACTGTCTCCTTCTTTTCTTTTATAATCTCCGTTTTTTTCAATGCAGCTGCATTTTTAACCAGAGCTGCTGACGACACTTGGGGCGGGTGTGGTGATTTTAAAACGGGTCCAACTGCAACCTTAAAGGCAACCGGCATCCCCAGGGGTATTTTGGAGCATTCCTCTGAAATACTTTCGTTGCTGCTGTCAAGCTACAATGAAAAATAGTCTCTTAAAAACTGAACATTACCAAAGTAACAATTAATTACAAGACTAAAGTCTTTAATTGTACAAGACATTTTCTGCTAAAATGACATGAAATCAAATTAACTGAGGAAAAATGAATTATGTTAAGCAATTACAGAACGGGTACTACAAGTAGCTTATGTTGTGCTTTCTTTGTTTATTTATTTATTTATGTATGTATGTATTTATGTATGTATGTATATATGTATGTATGTATATATGTATGTATGTATGTATGAATGTATGTATGTATGTATGTATGTATGAATTTTTATTTTTTTATTTATTTATTATTTATTTATTTATTTATTTATTATTTATTTATTTATTTCATCAAATAGGAAAACGTAATGCAAGCGCTAAACTTCGATAACCATGAAAAAATGAAAAAATGGCAATTCAACCAACTGCATTTGTTAGAGAAACTTGAGTGTTTTCGTTGAATGCAACTCTTACGTCTAGTTGTAAGCACCACACGTTGCCGAGAAAACTATTACGACTTCACAAACCCCAGAGTACAACCATTTAACATGGCATCCTAATGCTAAAAAATATAGTCTACTAATCAATAGTATACATCGTCCTGTTATTACTGAAAAATGTTATGCACGGCCATAGCAAGTTGCACAAATTGAAGAAGCTGAGTGATTACCGTAGGCTATATATCTTCAAAATGAACAAAGTTCTAAAAGCTTATGTATTTCTGTGCACCTCAATGGCCTGATCTAGTGGCTGAAGAAATTTAAGTGGGGCCTTTACAAGGGCACTGAACGACGGATTTTCATTATTAATGCCGTTTTGCTCACCTCTAAAAGGTTCTGCAACCAATTCTGCTTCAAATTACCATCAAATCATTTCATATTACTAAAAGTGTCAAGATCGACGATCTACATAGAGATTGATATATATATATATATATATAGTTTATATGCAAAATTAAAACCTGACCACTTTGTGCAGTACAAAATTCATATGGTTTGCAATATATATATATATATATATATATATATATATATATATGTATATGGCAAATATTTTCTTATACAAATTTTGTCACGGTAGTAGAAGAGCGGTTAGTTGTATATATTTATCTATACTATGCACCTTAAATATTTAAAGTCGGTATCTACTTCAACTATTTCACACATGTACATGTATGTATATAAATGATACCGGGATAAAGGATATAATCACAAACACAAATATAACAAAAAGAAATCCAACAAGCTGATAACTATAAAGTACTGACCTCTGGCTTGGGCTTTCTACTATTCAGGGCACTGCCAAGATCAGCCATTAATGAGTTCGAAAAGACGGGTGCACTGTGCCTCTTGTTATCTTGACGTGGAGTGCTCAGACTTGTTCGGCTTTCTTCGCTTCTCATCCCTTCATCATCACTGTCAATAAAAATACCAAAGCTCTGGCTTTAAAAAAGAAGTGTAACTTCAATCCCAGACAGGCTTTAACTAATGTTCGAGCAAATAATACATTTCTTTTATAGTTTCATACTGGTCATTCTGCCCTCTCTGAAAACAGTTTTCCATCTAGTTAATACCATACTAATGATAACTGGTTTATAAACCACTTTTCAAGTATTGCAACTTCTTGATTGCGCACCCACTTGAATGTGCCATCCTCCTTCAACTCCTCTACACAAACACTCCTCCCCGAACGATGTCCAAACTTGAACCCTTCTAAGGAAAAAGTCGTAGAACATCACAACGAATGCTTCTCATCAACTGGTATTAATCATCTTAACCAACAAGAAAATCAGAAAGCAACAGAAAAATATTTTCCTACAATGAATTCTACAAACGGGAAAGGAGTACCTAAAGAACTATCGTTAAGTTCATTAAGTCTTATACTTTGAATTTTGTGATTAAGTACAGTCAGACCACGAAATTCATTGCTTTTAAAAAAGCATAAGTATGTGAAAATGCTGCAGATGTGGCTATGTTTTCTCAGCAACAAATCAATCCTTTCGACTGCCAAGCAGTAGTTTTTGGTATTAACGAGGTCACCCTGAAGCTTAGTATGAATAATGACGACCATGGGTGCTTATGCACCAGCATTAAAATTGTTTCACATTATGTATTTGTAACACCATGTATGAATGGCTCTATACTCAATGTTGTGTTATTCTGGTAAAATTTGTCTTTGGTTCTTTAATAATTGCCTGCGAGGAACACAAAAATTTAAAAGAACACCCCTTTAAACTGCTATAATATATATTTTTATCTTTTAACATCCTTTTTCCCAGCTTCTGGGCTCAGCCGGTTTCCTTTGGATGGTGTTTGTTGTGGCAATACGGAATTCTTGGCTTTTCCTTTTTGTAATTTTCCAAAGCTTTTGCTCTCTTGGGGGAGTATTTGAATCTGGAACCTCTTGGTTAAAGTGCGACCCCACTAACCACTAAGCCACGGCTCCACTAATTAGTACCCCAAATATTTTATAAGGCTTCACAGTATTGATAAATTTCGAAGAATGAGGTTGATTTAGTGAGCATTGTGTCCTTCACTGTAATAGCCAGATTAACAATAGCGAAAACTATAATTTCAACTGATTAACTTTTGTCCCTTGTTCCACACCGGTCTCTTAATTCCACCGGTAAGAGACTCATGCTGGCAAGAGAAAAGGAAGAGGCTTGCGTTAGCTCTAGCAAAAAGGCATAAAATCCAGTGTTATACTTTTAGGTATAATTAAGCATTCAGTTGGAAAAACTCGGAAAAAATGAAACTCTGCATCGATTCCTTCAGTTGCCAAAATGTATCTGTAAAGGGTACACGCTTTTTTTTTTATAAGCATAGGCAAATTTTGAGCAGGGTCAAGTATGCTTAAGTTTTATCTCTAAATCAGGGTGAAATATGCTTAACATATGCTTATTCAATACATCGAATGAGGTCAGTATGCTTATTCGGGTTCGATTATTTTTGACATTGTTCTACCAGAAACAACTTTTCTTACGTCTGACGTCACTTCTTTGGTTTATTTAGAAGCTCTGACGTCAATCTTCTTTGATTTGTTATTGTGTGACAAAAATAAATGTGTTTCTAAAAAAAGGTTTGTTGTCACGGGTCTCTCCATCTTATTGTGTATTTTTGGGTGCGTAGAAATAACTGGGGCATTGATTTATGGTAAAAACGTGAGAAGGAGATAAAACATTTTCAAGTAAAAAGCTGGTAAATTTAGAAAAAAGTTCTTTCTCACAAGAAACTTCTAAGTCAAACGATGGCACCACCTTCGAAGAAACAGAAGACACTCGGTCATTTTGGTTTTACCAAAAGCGTGAAACATAGAGGCATTGTGACTAAAGTAAAAATTCCTAATGAGCCAGTGGAGAGTCACAAGACTTTAATATGTGAGCATTGTGGTAAACATCTTAAAAATCAACAAGGTTTAAGCACCCATTTGCTCACACATGGAGCTAAGGCTTCTAAAAGCGTGCCTCCAGAAACAAGTGTAACACTAACGGAGCAACTGGAGCAAGATATAATCAAAGATGTTGTTGAAAACTTGGTAAAACAAGTTGAATGTAACGTGAAGAAAAGCAACACTGGAAAATTCAAACGAAAATCATACACGTCTTCACAAAAGGCTGATATAATACACGAAATGTTGCTAACTGAATCGTCCCAAGTCGAAATCGGAGAAAAGTATGGCATATCCCAATCATTGCTGTCAAGATGGCTAAAAAAGAAGGAAGACATATTTCTTGATGCAGCAGATTCACACAAAAAACTTTACCGCAAACGGCGACCAACCACTAAATACGTCGCCCTGCATCATAAATTGTGGCAGGCCTTCACCAAAGCTCGATCAATGGGTCATCGTGTAAATTTTCACTGGCTAAAATCAAGAGCAACAACAATCCAAAGGGAGCTGACAAAAAACAAGGATGCAGAAATTGGAAAGCATGTTATCACATCATTTCTACGCAGAAGAAATATTAGAATGAGAACCAAGCAGCGAAGTAAAAAGAAGAGCAAAGAAGACAAGATCAAGCCATTGCAACAATGGCACGCTACTTTTAGAGAAAGATGCTTGAGAACAGGAACAGGAGAGAGATATCATCCAAAATGGGGACGATTTCTTCCTTCCGAACGGTTGAACGTCGACCAGTCGCCCCTTCCATTCGTTATCGATGCAAAAAAGACATATGAATACATAGATTTTCGACAAGGCCACAATCACAATACATGGATCAGTCAGCCTGGTAAGCAGCTAAATTAATATCATTTTAGTAGAAAATGTTTAAATACATACATAAAAAGATCGAAATATTCAGAAATAACATGTACTTGTTTCTTTCTTGTTTTATAAATTTACATAATCCTGAAAAAGTACGATCATCTTCGGCCTTTGATTTTCATATGTAATGTTATATTAGTTAGGAAAAGTTCAACCCTCACTTGTTTTTATTCTTTTTAGGTAGCGGCCTTGAAAAGCGACAATGCTCCTTGCAAGTCATGTTCAGAGTAAAAGGAAATCAACCACCGCTCGGCGTAATATTTCGGGGGAAAGGCAAACGTATATCTGAAGACGAAAAAAAGGCTTGGCACCCAAGTACCCATGTATTCTTCCAGCCCAATGCATGGATGGATGTAAATGTAGCCAACAACTGGCTGGAGAAAACGCTAGAGAAATTTGTCAAAGATGAAGGAATGGAACGATTCGTCCTTTTGCTAGATAACCTGTCAACACACACAGAAGAAAACTTTAAAAAGTCTGTTTCCGACTTAGGTGGTTTGGTTTGGTTTGGTCTTCCAGATGCCACCGACCTTTGGCAGCCTGTAGACGCTGGCTATGCCCAGGTCCTTAAGAGTTTGATTTCAAAAGAACAGCAACTTTGGTTAGACGAAGAAGAAAACGCAGATCGCTGGTTTGGTAATGACAAACCATTTTCAGCTAAGGAAAGGCGCATTCTTATTTCCCACTGGGCTGGCGAAGCTTGGGATAAACTGTCCAATGAAAAATATGATTCGTTTCGAGAGAGAATTTGGCAAACAACTGGCTGCATGATAACAGTTGATGGTACGGATGACGAGAAGATAAAACCAGAAGGTCTTCCCCAATACACAGTCCCCCCTCCTTCACTTGTCGAACCAACAAACCAGACACCAGTAGCGAACGCACCTGAAACCGTTGCAAACATCAATGAAGATGATTACGAGGAAGAAGTGATTGAATTGGAGAACGACGACAACGATTTCGAAGAGTCGAATGAAGAACATGGTGTAGAGAGAGAAGGAATATTTGACATTTTTCATTTGCTTGTTTGAACTGTTTAACAGAAAAGTCGTTACTTTAAAAAACTAAAACACTTTGTTTTTTTTCTTGATTTGCCCTTTTGAAGAAATATTACTTTATTTTACCAAAACAAAAGAAAATACTTTCCGATAAATCAGTTTCTGTTTAATACTTTTCACCCTGAGGGTATGCTTAGAGTATTCTTAAGAAAAACACGATTTTGACCCTGATATGCTTATAAGAGTTATGCCTATAAAAAAAGAAGCGTGTATTCAAGAATTAACTAAAATTTGGGTGCGTACCTTAGAGCAAATAATGTCGACGAACTTGACCACGGTAGAAGCCTGAAACGTAAGCTCGATGTAAAATGAGGGCGACAAGTAAGAGACGTCTTTAAAACAATAACTGCCTCACGAAAGGAGTGCAAAGAAATTCAGCAACGGCTCTTCCCAATTAGACCAAGGAAATACAACAACGTGCATGGAGCCCGAAACATATTGTGACAGGGGAAAAAAAGAAAGCCGAGCAGTTTCAAAGTATGTTACACAGACTGATGGCAGCGATTATCTCCAGTAAACATTGCATGCTCAACTCTATATTTATCTATGCCCTCTCAATCGGGTAGAAAGGCTTATGAGAAAGCGTAAAAAGAAAAAAAATCCTTAAAAACAAGTTGGAGCACCACGGCATTAGCAGAAGCAAGTATGGGTAACAAGTGGTACTACTAGTATACGGAAACATGCCCAAACAAGTAGAAATGAAACAATGGTGTATGGCCTTATGGAAAGAAAGAAATTTTAAAGAGGCCCAACATTTAAAGGGTAAGTCCATGAATGACATAAATAAAAAAAACAAGAGAATACAAATTATACATGTGCACGTACCAACATTTGACAGTTGTGAGAAAAAAATAAGCAGTATGTTAGTACAACTTAAAAATTTAATAAAACAACAACATACGATGCAATGCTAACAGGTAACTTGAATGAAAACTAATGACTGGGGTACAAGAGCAAAACAAAAAGACATTTAAAAAAAAGAAAAACATCTCAAGAAATAAAATATGCAGCACATGACATCTGCAAAGTACAATTCCTTCCGCCACAGGTCTTCAAAATGGGCTAATTTCAAATATCATTTGGAGTCATTTCGATGCGTCGTAGGTTGGGATAGTCAGTCATTTGACAATGAATATTTCAATATCTTGAGACCATTTAACTGATCTGTGACTCATGAAACCAAGGATTTAATCAGAATGAAATAGGTCAAAGCCCAAAAGAATGCCCGAAAAACGCTTGTATTCATGTGACTCGAGAATTCTCTACAAATAAATTGATTCTTTGTCACATTTCAAGCCTGACTGCAGTGTAAGGGTACTGAATGAAAATGGCAGCACATTAATAATACAACATTGAGAAATGGGAAATTTACTCAATAAATACCTCTCCACATCCTGCTGTACTGCAACTCCTTCAAAAATGTCCCCACGAACGGTCCATCTGACTTTAGGTTTACGACGCCTCCTTCCTTTCTGGGCAAGTCCCATCTTAGCATACTCGGCTGACAAATTGAGTCTAACAGGAGAAATCTAGAAACGCATTGACATTCTTCATTAGAAATAATATACACATTAAGTCAACAAAGAGGACCTGGCAGTTGGTGGCATATCTGCTTGCTTACAGGCAATTTAAAAGTTGGGAGGAGGGAAAGGCGAATTAAAATCCCCCTAAATCTTGCGTTAAATACCTCCACCTCTGCATGGATTCTGTGAATGGGTACCTGCTAAACCATAACGAAAATGCGGAAAAACAACTTCTAACAAATTCAATATCCTTCCCTTTCTTTACTGTTCTTCAAAAATATACAAATCAACGCTATAACAAAGACCGTAATTTTTGGATTAAATTAAACCAATTCAAATTTTATCTGTTTTACAGGGAAAAAAGCCCTTCAGGCTGGTGTCTTCTCTAAATCCCAGTACCATAAAAAAAGAGCTAAACATAATCACCGCTAAAAGTCCCCATAGCAAAACGTCCTATAAAATATATCAAACAAAATGGTGACAAAGAATTTTGATAAATTATGCTTGAAATAATTTTTACAGTGCTTTTAATCCCCAAAAGAACACAACTACTCCACCTGTAATGGGGAAATTACCTCAGATAAAAGTATTTTTCAACCCAATTCACAGAAACAAAGTGTATGCGGTTTACTTACCTGTACTTCAGGTATATCTCTAAAATGATCTTGATTTTCACTATCAACAACGACTATCTTTGGTACTTCGTTTTCCTAGTAACGTAAATAAGACTGTCAATGAAAACAAATGCCTTTTCGGTACAGGCACAACTAGCCTTCGCACCGCATTTCTGATCTTAGTAAATTAAACATAAACTAACTTTGCGCTACCATTTAAAATTTTTTAAAAATCATTTGAATTTATTACAATACACTACTGTACATTCCATTGCTTTCCCGTACCTGACTCACGTACACAAGTGAACTTTACGTGTGTTCATAGTCTAAAGTGCTAAGTAAATTCATTTTTCCTTCAAAAGTGTATTTTTTTCGTGGAACTAAGACATCGTAGTGGCTTTCTGCAGAAATAAAAATGGCAAAATTTTAGTTACTTTTATTTCAAATACCCCTGTGACTGAATATTTATTTGGTTGTAAGCTGTTACGTTCGGATTATAATAATAATAATAATAATAATAATAATAATAATAATAATAATAATAATAATAAGCCTTGATACCTGGGGTTTTTTCCTGTATCAATTTCTTCTTAAAACCCTCTTTCCCTTTACTCCCATTCAGAATGGGGCGAATTTTAAAAAAACACGATAAAATTTCAAATAACTTTTATCAATGAATTTCAAACACTTATTCCTCGATGTTTCCCCGCCCATCTTAGTCGGAATTCATAAAGAGTCACTCTCCATTTAAAGCAACGTGATCAACATTTTAACCAACGGGCAACATTTTGTATATACCTTGCCAAAATTACTAACAAAATTATTTTGAAAAACACTTCCTTTTTGATATACGGGCAAATAACAGGAGAAACAACGCAGGTTATTCTGTATTGACTAGAGTCAATTACGTCAGGCAAAAACGGACAGAAGTAAATCCAAGCTATTGCTTACTTATCTTTAGTCTTCCAAGACATAATAAAATGAAAGCAACTTGAAATAACTTATCTATTCTATTGTAAAAATGATCTTCATTTGCCAATTTATCAGTCAAATCTTCATTTTTCATTCCAGTTACTTCATTGATTCCCATTATATATCCTGATCCCCTGCCTACTATCATGTACATATTTTTAACTTGACGAGGTTTCGTGGCTGTAGGTAAAAACACCTATAACGGATATTCAAATTGACTTGTACTTTCCTGATCCTGTTGCTAACAACATGTTCACAATGACCTCTATCCTAAGTAGTTAACACCCTACAATTGCCATTGCTTAAGCTTCAAAAATTAAAAAACACCATAAGCGGAGGCCTCAGATCACATCGCGAAAGACCATTTCGTTCAAGTCAGGAAGGATAACAACTGCTTAAAAACATGCAAATGTCGATCCTAAAGTGAAATCAACACCAACGCCCAGGCTTATGCAAGCAGTTGACTTAAAGCAATTAAACCTGCAAGTACTAATTAGATATTCTGGCGCAATTACAAAACTATTCAAAAACGTTAGTACCAATACGAGTCATCCTTTTCACTGCTCCAGTTTCCTGTGGGTCACTTATAAGCGATGCTCTGCAATTATAGCCTTCTCTTTCTTTCCTGGAGGGCGACCAGCCCAGCGTTAGTTCGCTTTTATTAATATTCTCTCCATGCCGGGGGTATTGCCCTTTATAAGGGTATCGCTGATTTTTATCTAATCAAAACAGTTGACCCGACACATTTTTAGGAGTCATCTTAAATGAAAAGAATCTAGTTGCCTGGCATGCTTACGACGGGAAGAGTAGTAAAAACGACCGCTGTATAAACATGCGTCTTCATCTTCAGTGACTTATAACTAAAATTTCGGGCTACGGCGTAGAGCTGAAACTGGTCTTTGCCATTCGGCTTTAAATCTTTGTTTTCATTCACCCAACATTACTAACAAGATCCCAGGTGGGTGAATATACTGGCCGTTTTCAGAGGTTTACTGTCAATGAATTAACAAATGAACATTGGTTACCAATCCTTGAGCTATGGTTGTACAAAGAACCCAGTCTTCTTTATACTAATGGTTAATTAAAATTATTCTTATGTCTCAAAAGCGCAATAGGATCAGTTTGCAGTACCTGTAAGATTATGGGCAAGAAGTTCACGGTAATCATCAAACAGAAAGCTGCGAGTTGTTTGTAGAACAGTTGCTGTTTCCTCCTCGAAGCGCTGATGGATGCAGAAGCTCCCTTAAGCTTAAAACTCAAAAGCTACACATTACTGTCTATTTCTGAATGCATATTTTAACATCACTGACAAGTACTGGGGTGATGGAGGTGGCAAGAATACATATTTGTTTCGTGACATTTGGAAGTGAATTTTCTCATCTTGACCTGACCAAGATTCTCCTCACTTCATGAAAGCATTTTTCTGGGTACATAAACATTTTCGTGCAAAATCAACGAAGAGTTACTAGTCATTGTCTCAAGCCCTTTAGTTAAGTCCAGGGATATAATAGATTGATCTTTTCCAAGTTCCCAAAACTTCTCCTTAACTTAAACACCATGTCAATTTGACCAGGCTTGTATTTTGACGGATAAGCATGGCCCTGGCGAGTATTTTTCAAAATAACAAATATGTATATGTATATGTATAATATATATACATATATATATAAATATAAATTAACATTAAGCAGCTCACATAGTTCCCAATGATTTATTCTATAGTGGCAATATCATGTCATCTCTTGTATTCTCCCTTTATATGTTTACTACACTTACGGTCACGGTGCTACGCAGCTTCACCTCCTCCATTACAAAACCTACATTATACTGAATCTCTTTTTTACCTGTATAGAGTTTAAAACAGCTTGTAGATAGAGGTTGCTTTTGCGTTGAACAAATTTGTGTTTCGGATTCCTGTTTTAATCTAACATATTTCAGCCAGCCCTGTGTAGCTGGTATATCTACAATATCCCCAAGGTCCTGAATAAAAGGCCCATGCATGGTTATCTTCCTCTACACCATTCCTCGATTCTCAAAATCTTGTGGTCATTCTTCTCTGAACAGCCTTAAGTCACCAGAACTTACAGTTTTTCAATGTAATGCAATAAAAGGCTGTTCTTGATACATACCCAAACTATTTTTTCAGTCTGAATAAACCTGGTACATCCAATTCATCCTCTGCCAACTTTCGTATCGGTTAAGTACAGATTCCCAACAATAATATTTGGGTTGAATGCACCACGCATCGTCAACAGTTTTCTTCTCTTTCGGCCCAGTTCTGTCAGTTTATCTGCACTTCACCTCAACATTTTCGCTCCGTATCTCAAATGGAAAGGCACCAATGTTCCGACTGCCAAAAACTTGTTCTTTCATTTTAACAAAAATTATAAAATAAGTTGCACCCTTCCCTTATACTGCTTTACAAATAACTCTTTCATCTCTTTTCTCTTTATTTGGTCTAGTTCTAATGTTCTTAGGTACATGTTTTCTTTCTCCTCAACCTGCTTCACTACTTCTCCATTTGCCAGAACAGTACCATCAAACTTCTTCACTTTTCTCTTTTGCATTACCACCACTCTGCATTTCCATATACCAAATTTCATCCCTGCATAGGTACTCAAACGGTACACAGTGTTAAATATGGAGTCAACATGTATTATTGTCCACGAAGAGTAGGTGATTCACCCGTATCTGTCTTCCTTTAAACGCGTAGGCTAATTTATTTTTATCAACAGCATGTCATTGGTATCATACACCTTACCAACTGCAATGATAAGAGGCTATCTCTTTAAAGGATACCTCTCTACATCTCTACCGTACCAAGTAATTGTAACTCAGCACGCACTACTCAACTACCCTGACAAGGAACTTTCAGAGTAGGTAAAAATAGCAGACGCCGATTTTACAAAATTGTACAATATTGTAAAAGGCCACCACTTTTGAACCAGTAAATCTTTTGATATAAACTTCATCGAACTGAGTCTCTGGAAAAAATACCAGGAATCTCAAATCTTCACTTCCTGTTTGCCATTCCAATGTTATTCTAACATTCCAAGTTTGAAAACGTATCAAAATACATCATTGAAATTGGTTCTGAAAGAGTAAACCAAAGGGATAAACGTTTGCTTAGTAAAAGAACCAGAAAAAAGAGCAAGTCACCAACAATAAAAAATAAAAAATAAAAAACAAACCCTTCATGGCGACAATCTTGTCTTTTTTATGATGGAATTTTGCTTGCGGCTGTCCTTTTTTTCAAGTTGTCAGTTTCCTTTTTGCCGTACGCCATCGAATAGCAATTGACCAATCTTCTCATCACCGATTGATGAGCAGTCAACAAATTCCAAAATTTGTTCAAATGCTCTTAATAGGCGCCTTCTGCAACACTTGTAGTCAATTAACTTGTAATAGCTGTAGCAAAACAATGAAAATTCGTATACTGACTCCAACGGCAACGACAGCTTTCCACAGTTGACAAAATTTAAAAACTCGCAATTCTTAATATACTCGTGGTCAAGCGATCCTGGGAAGTCCGCCTGTCCTACGTTCTCCTTGTAAGTAATGTATCCGACAATATAAGTTACAGTTCCTCCTTCAACGTCGTTTAATTTCGAAACATTTTCTTAACAAGTGTCCAAATGCATAATTTCATTGTCTGAAAAAGGCTGTTCACAGCAGGAATTAAAAGTGTGGTTGTTTGTAGGTTCAAAATTAAGTGTTTAGTAGAACTTGAGCCTTTGAAGACGAAGTCCTTTTAAGACTTCGTCAACAGATATGAAAAAATTGCCACCATTTTTCTGTCGATAGATACCGAATCCTCTTTCAATGGGAGCATTTCGCATTCGTCCAAGCATCATATAAGTAAAGTCGTATTGGAGTAAACACTTTGAGAGGGTTACAATTCTCTTAAAGTGGTAACAAGTGCCTCGCTTGCAGGTTGTGATAATAAGTGCCTGTCAGGGTCGTTCATAGCCACCGCCAGAGCTGGAGACTTCACATTTATGATGTTCCAAATTCGTGTGATTCTTTTAACAAATACGGCTGTGTTTCAGTAAGAATTCATTTCCAGAACAGTCATAGTTTTGTTGTTAAACACATCGATAATCAAATTAACCTGTTTTTCGAAGCTGTCTGGATATAGAGTTTGATAAAACTCAACGGAGTCGAATTTATTCCCGAGAAATGTTTGTACACCTGAGTAAGATATGTCCACTTGGCAAAAACGGTTTCACGATTCAAAGAGTCGCGAAAACTCAAGCACTTTGTTTGTCCGGCAATTGTTGCGAATGTTTTTCAGCAAATGAGTGGGATCATTTAAGAAAAATTACTGTGTAAATACCAAGTTAGGCATTCTATGGTTGGCAGAATACTGAGTTATCGAACCATGTTTTTCGTGCAGTGTGATTTTTTATTTGTTCATAAGGTGTCACTCGTTACAAGAAAAACAAAACCGAGGCATCATAACCATACTTGACTACCGAAGAAACCTGCTCAATCACAAATTCTGCATTCAACGAATACATTGGAAATAGTCGCGCTACAAATGCTAGAGCACCAATCATTGGAGCAATGAAAATAGCAGGTGTAGTCCATGCTGGTTCCTCTGGATTATCAACAGAGAGCCCGATAATATGGATGTTGCTGAAGCGAACGGCAGATTTTATGAAAACTATGTCCATAAAAATTTTGCAATACTTTTACAAACTGCAATTTATCCAGAACCGAATGAATGTCATAACGGCAATTCCTTTCACCTCCAGGAGTTCCAAACTTTCCGAAATAATACATTTAGTGCGTTGTACAGTGTTTGTGCGAAATAATGACATTTTTAAAAAGCTTTCATTTTCCATCCTTGATCAATAACTATGGAAAAATTTACCTGACGAGGGTTACCTTCCAAATTAAATAGTTCGAAATTGCCACCACATTCTCCCATATTATGTCCTAACTTTCTTCAACAGTACTCTTAGTCTTCCGTAATCCAAGATTTTGTCCTTCTCGCTATGGATTTTTCTCTCTTATTTTGCTCTGCTTTCACTGTCGACTGAACTTCGTTGAACACCGCGATAAGCTGGCCGACAGGTTTGACCTAGAAAGGATCCTGGCGTATATGAAAACACTTCAGAATCACGAGGTCTCTTTTTGCCTCCTTGACTGATGATGGTAGCATAACCCAGGGGCCAGTGCAATCCGCACTCCTACACGTTTCGACGCAGTTTTTACTAAAATATTTGGAAGGGAGTCTATCCACAACTGATGTCCACCAGAAGAAGTAGTAACTTTGAAAACAGGCAACTTTTGAAGACCTTCTTTTCTTACGACTTGCATCCTGCCTTCCAATTTCCTACACAAGACATTCTGACCATCATGAAAACAAAACTGACCAGAAACTCGTTCTTATGAAAGTTTTACTGCCTCCTGTTTGTAAGTATTATGAATTACATGCATTTTCCACTTTCTGAGTTTTCATTGGCTTAGGGCTTGGGTCTGGAATTCAAGTTATGCTAAGACAAAGGGTGCTGCTAATTTTAGTCACACTTTCAAGGAGACTCGCTTCCGCATTTTTTAGGACTCGCTTCTTCACTTTTTTATCGGTCGGCCTTCGCTATTCTCACGTACTCTGAGAGTTCTTCGTCCGACTAGTTAAGTAGTCCGTGACCTCAGCTATAAGTTCTGTTTGCCATCCATGCATAGTGGTGAGTAAGAACCCCTTAACGCTGTTTCTTATTTTGCCCAGGTCCGTATATATTTCATTCCATGAGTTGGTGACCATGTCGTAGCCTTAACAATAATCAATCCATGCCATGGCAAGTTTTGTATGTCTCCTTTTACAATCTCTGAGGACTAGTTTATCCACCAGCAACTGCTCCTTTTTTCAACGAATGTTTTTTCGATAACCTTTTTGTTACAAGGTAGAATGTCAAATGATTTTATGTTTTTATTACATGTATCATAACAGTTTTACAATACATATGTATTTTTGTAGTACAAATAAAATGTAAATGTTGTATAATGTGATGAAATTCAGTTTAAAAAGTCCTTGATGCTAAGTCGTTTTTTTTTGCTCTCATTCAATTTTCTCTTTGTATCCCGTAAGGCATTTTGTCGTTGCAGGGCTTATACTTGACCTCCTTTGCTCTTGTAGCATTCAGTACTGTATTGCACACATTTTGGCTGCTGACTTGGGTGGTGGGCAGCTATCTGGCTCTGGTTCCACTCGCTTTTGGATCTTTTGTTTACTTATCACTATATTTTTCATCACCTGTGCAAGTATATCATTTTATGAAACCACTTGGCAATTTTATATCCTCTTTGCGTCATTTCAGTAAAAGCATCTGGTACCGTAATACCAGAAATAATATCCTTCGACAAGACAGTAACCTTCCAAAAACTATGTTATATAAAGGGACTAAGCTTAGGGAGGCCAAGGGGGCTACGATCTCCTTGTATAAATATTTCAGCCTATTCCGCCCACCATTAGAAAAGATATACATTGCAGAACGTATTTTATATGAAAAATAAACATACAGCCTAGTATCTGTCTTATAACTACTTATCGGTTAGTGGTTTAGTGATTCATGGCTTAATTGTAGTCCACTGTATACTGTTAGCACAGTTTTACCTAAGGCAACTTCTTACGTAAGTAAGAATTAAGCAAAACTAACTTTTACAAAAACGGCAGTAGTATCTACGTTATTTGTAAAATTATGCTAAACAATTTCAAAGTTCAATTATTTTTAAACAAGAAGTGTACAGGAAATGAACATACCTCTGAAGTGTCAGCTGCTCTAATTTTGATCAGATAAGATTGCTGGAAAAGATGACGTTGTACACACATGTATTTTATTTAATCTAACTAGTGTTTACTAACAATAAATACTTTTGATTAATACAACCGCCAGGACGCAAATTGGCAGATATCCAATGTGAATACGTGCCTAGGGTAGAATTGCGTGGCAAATCATCTATTCGTATTTGTTATTAAGCAGAAAACAAACATTTTTCGGGAAGAAAATTATAAATGACTTTCGTTTATTAGTTCAGTGGTTAACAGTGTACATTATTATGCACAGAAGAACCAACAATAAATATTTCTCTCATCCTGATAATACTTACTAAAATGCGGTATACATTATGACGGCTATAATGGGGAAATTACCAATACCATAATAATAATAATAATAATAATAACATCAATTAACATCAATATCGCACACACTTAGGTGTGATGCATGCACCCAGCTTACCCTTATCGGGCTGAGAGCCTGATGGGTTTGCTGGGGTTTCTACCCCTGGGTCCCCCATGGGCTCGTATTGCTCCACCACTCAATAATAATAATAATAATAATAATAATAATAATAATAGTACTATCACAACTGAAAAAAAAACCTGTCTTAATACAAAGGCCTGTATATAGAAATTACCACGGTGTGGTATTGAAGAAAGGGATTGCCCACTACAACAACCTTATCGCCAGAAACAAAAAGTTATACCAGCCATAGACGATCTTCCTCCTTGGAACGCCACACATCGAGTGAAGTGTTGTCGATAACTTAAAGACTATGCAGGAGCAGCCTCCATCTTTCTAATCCTTAAGCCAAAGGGATGTACAAGTATCGGCAAAGAAATAAACGAAGTGCTACAAAAACATCATATGATATTGATGATGATAATAATAATAATAATAATAATAAGAAGAAGAAGAAGAAGAAGAAGAAGAAGAAGAAGAAGAAGAACAACAACAACAACAACAATGCATGTCCCGAAAAGGCTGACACATCACGCACTTCTGTTTAACGGGCGGGAATAGTGGGGGAGCATCATATATAGGTGTCGTGACCGTGGATCTCTTGTTTTGAAGGGCTGAGTACCGAGTTCTTACTTTGTTACTTAGTCCTAAGGTCTTGGGTGAACCCTCGCTACGGAGACCGTTTTATGCAGAATGGGTCACCTAAACTGGGAACCCTAAACAGGCCCCACCTGCAAGGTCATGTGCTGCTTTAATTAACATCAATATCGCACACACATGGGTGTGATATATGCACCCAGCTTACCCTTATCGGACTGTTAGTCGGATGGGTTTGCTGGAGTTTCTACCCCTGAGTCCCCCGTGGGTTCGTATTGCTCCACCACTCAATAATAATAATAATAATAATAATAATAATAATAATAATAATAATAATAATAATAATAGTACTATCACAACTGAAAAAAAAACCTGTCTTAATACAAAGGCCTGTATATAGAAATTACCACGGTGTGGTATTGAAGAAAGGGATTGCCCACTACAACAACCTTATCGCCAGAAACAAAAAGTTATACCAGCCATAGACGATCTTCCTCCTTGGAACGCCACACATCGAGTGAAGTGTTGTCGATAACTTAAAGACTATGCAGGAGCAGCCTCCATCTTTCTAATCCTTAAGCCAAAGGGATGTACAAGTATCGGCAAAGAAATAAACGAAGTGCTACAAAAACATCATATGATATTGATGATGATAATAATAATAATAATAATAATAAGAAGAAGAAGAAGAAGAAGAAGAAGAAGAAGAAGAAGAACAACAACAACAACAATAATGCATGTCCCGAAAAGGCTGACACATCACGCACTTCTGTTTAACGGGCGGGAATAGTGGGGGAGCATCATATATAGGTGTCGTGACCGTGGATCTCTTGTTTTGAAGGGCTGAGTACCGAGTTCTTACTTTGTTACTTAGTCCTAAGGTCTTGGGTGAACCCTCGCTACGGAGACCGTTTTATGCAGAATGGGTCACCTAAACTGGGAAACCTAAACAGGCCCCACCTGCAAGGTCATGTGCTGCTTTAATTAACATCAATATCGCACACACATGGGTGTGATATATGCACCCAGCTTACCCTTATCGGACTGTTAGTCGGATGGGTTTGCTGGAGTTTCTACCCCTGAGTCCCCCGTGGGTTCGTATTGCTCCACCACTCAATAATAATAATAATGTTTTAAAGGGCTGCTAATGCTGGGATGGTTGAGAAAGGTGGTCGTCCGATACCTATAAAATATCTCAAAAGCCAAGCGGAAAATAAAGCCTCTGACAGCTCAAGTCCAACTTCTGGCCTTCACCTGGCAGAACTCTTCGAGAATAACAGGAGAAGGGGTAAATGGCGAGTATCCGGTGCCTATAAAAAACCCTAGCGGTCCGGGTATAACAACTTCGTTAGCGCTGCCAGCAGCTATTCTAGGAAAAGGCAAATTTTTTATTTCAAAACCAGGAAAGATGGAGTCTTTTGGTCTAGAAAGACAGTCGGTCTAGTATGAACTACACGAACAATAATATGGATTGATACAATTTTTAAGCTTTTTCGTTGACTTACGGGGAGCTATAAGGGAAAGAAAGAACACCTTACATACCGTGGATGGAGAAGACAGGTAGACAGTTAAATCAAAAGGTCAAAGGGATCAATGACTTTCTTTTCACCTTTGATAAAGTGAAAAAGGAAGTCGTAAAGAGAAAAGGATAGACAGCCCCGGGAATTGACGGTATACAGAATTATTGGTATAAAAAAGTTCGAGTCTGCTCAAAGGCCACCCACCAAAGCATTTGCCACCCTGAAGAAAAATAATTTTATGATATCGACTTGGAGGCCAACTGGAAGAACAGTATTGGAATAGAACAAGCAGATGGGATAAGAATCAAGGAAGTGTTTCCGCGGGTTAAAGCCGAAGTCACAAATAGAGTCCGTATGCTAATACTCACCACATTGAATGTCAATCTGGTGCGTACAAATAATGAAAAATAATTTCAGTGGCTGCGAAAGTAATGAATACATAATAGTGCAAGTTGGAGAGTTAAAGGAGCTAGATCAAATATTAGAGAGAAATGAAAACAAATCATATATTAGGCAAGCACGCAAGTAACGAAAGATTGACCATGAAGAGAGAGGGCGGTGGTCGTGGGATAAAGCCCATGAGGGGTGTTTACCAAGAAACGAGACTCAGAGTTCCTTCTTAGATGGTTTGCTCGACAAATAACTGGCTCAAAGCTGCATGGAGGAGAGTAATTTTGAAGGAAAATGCAACTGTGATCGAAGCAATAAAGGCAATAGAGGATATTGGAGTAAGAATCATTTTCAGGAAGGAAATATCGATTGAAGAAGTAATTTAGTAAGGATGGAAGCCAGCCTGGAAGAAGTTGAAAAGCAAGTTGAAGAAGAGTGTTAAACCTAGAGGAATCAAGAGCTGTAAAGCAAAAGAAGAGCAAAGCAAAGTATGAAGACCAAGAACAAAAATGTCACTTGTGGTTATCCCAGAACCTAAACCCAAGAAAGACTGCAACTATAATGACGATACTGGAGCATATGATTAAGACAAGATCTTGGAGACAAATAAGTTATAGGAGGACTAGTGGAAGTTGGGAGATATAGAGTATGTTTCCAACATAGTGAAACAGTGGAATGCCTAGTAGCTGAATGTCCGAAGCTAGCTAATAGTGAATACTTACCCAGACACAACCGAGCGTTTATGATTCTAGCAGTGGCATGGCCAAAAGAGTACAATTCAAATGGCCAAGGTTTTGTTTGATATGAACAGCGATGGGACAAAGGAACTAGTCCTGACAATGACAAGAAAAAGCTGGTTAGGGACTCTGAGTTCCATCTGCGCAAGAAGACGTCATCGAGACAACAGGATTCGCTCCTTGAAATGAAGGAAGAGAGAAAGATATTGACATGCGATATGGCGTGCCCGCAGCAACAGAATATTGATGCAAAGAGAATGGAGAAATTAACTAAATAAAGACAATTGGCATTCGAAACAGGAAAAAGGCGTCCAGGTTACAGTGTTACTTTGACCCCTGTGATAGTCGGTGCACCAGGACGTGGAATGAAAGAGTTGAGAACTGTTCTTAAAAAGTTGTTTGAAAATTATGAACTTATCAACAAAATTGCAAGTGAAATCCAGAGGACGGTGTTCATGGACAGCGAAAATATTGTTCACAGGGTTATTTCTGGCTTCCAACAAGGCGAGGAAAATGACTAATTTATGTACTTTGTGTTGTCTGTTAATCAGCAAAATTTGGTAGTTAAATTTTATTTGGCTAATTGTATGTGCTTAATTAGCCATTGAAATGGATAATAATAATAATAACAATAATAATAATAATAATAATAATAATAAAGACGGAAGGAAAAGTGAGAAACAAGTATCTGGAAAATGAAACTTCACGGACAGCACTTTAGACAAACGAAAGTAGGAGCAAAGGAGTCGTGGACGCTGTTACGAAAGGGGGAATTAAAGAAAGTAACTGAAGGAATGCTGATAGCTGCACAGTCACAGTCCTGAGTAAATGCAATAAAAGCAAGAATAGATGAAACCTGAAAAGAGACAAAATACAGTACATGTAATGAAAAGAATGAAACAATTCACCACAATGTAAGCCAATGTAGTAATCTTGCACAAAAAGAATACAAGTTCCGACATGACTATGTAGGCAGCGCTCTCCATTGGGATATCTTACATCAGCGAGAATTTGCAATTAGTGACAAGTGGTACCAACATCAATCTTAGAGCGTTGTTGAAAATGAACACTTCAAAGTATTATGGGACTTTGCAGTTCTGACAGATGTTGCAATTCATGCGAGAAGGTAAATTATTATAATGGTGGTCAAAAATTCAAATGAAAGGATTAAAGTAGACGTATCCATACCAGCTGGTGTGAATATAAGAAAAATGGAACGGGAAAAAATCATAACGTACCAAGTCCTTGCCGAAAAAATAAAAAAGATATGGAATGTATCAACCAAGGTCATCTCAATAGTCACTGGTGCCTTTGGCACTGTACCAAGAGGTCTTAAACAATTCCTGAAAGTAAAAGGTGTAACAACAATTGAGTTAATTCAAATACCAACTCTACTAGGCACGTCCAGAATCATCCGACAGGTTCTTGATATCTAAGGCAACTAGATGTCACTCGATATCTTAGTCATTTATTCCAAATGTTAATTCAGCTGTGTGTAACACCCATAATAACAATAACAATAATAATAATAATAATAATAATAATAATACTGCTAATTATCTACAAATATCGGGGTTTTCTTTAATGTAAATTAAATATGCGACCTGCAATAAAGAACTCTCATAGCAAAGGTCTGTTACAAATTTTCAATAAACAGAAGTTGATGACAAATCAAAACCTATGCTAACCTACCATCATGTTTATGGCATTCAAACGCACCGCCAAAATGTTCACTACACATATAATCAAAAAATTTATTATAAAAGTTCTTTCATACTGGACACTAACTTTCTAACGTGTTTTAATGAAGAACCTATTCCAAGGTACTTCATCAAAACACTCTTAAATGAACCTTAAAAAANCTGCTAATTATCTACAAATATCGGGGTTTTCTTTAATGTAAATTAAATATGTCTGTTATATATATCTGTTACAAATTTTCAATAAACAGAAGTTGATGACAAATCAAAACCTATGCTAACCTACCATCATGTTTATGGCATTCAAACGCACCGCCAAAATGTTCACTACACATATAATCAAAAAATTTATTATAAAAGTTCTTTCATACTGGACACTAACTTTGTAACGTGTTTTAATGAAGAACCTATTCCAAGGTACTTCATCAAAACACTCTTAAATGAACCTTAAAAAATTTACTTACGACTTCTGCATCGCCTTCTTCCTCGCTCTTTTTAACTGACTGAATGACATCTTCCGCTGTGTCTCTTGCATTCTTACTCACCACCTATCACAAGAAGATAAAAATGAACATCGACATAATTTTCATCTAAGCCACACCATTATCTTCAATACCTACATTGTATTTGGTAAATTCTCTCGGCATAGCAGGGCTCAAAAAATTAGGGTGGGGGTCCGTACGATGTCGTACGCTGGCTAATTTAGTACCCGTACTGATCGAGCCATCTGGCGTACGAAAAATATGATGGAGTAAAATCTATTCAAAACCATTTTCCTGCACACAAGACGCGTATACGAATTAAGCCGTGAACCCCAAACACGGGAGACCTAAAACCACTATCGTTGTCTGTTATTCAATCACAAAATGGCAAACATCGTTTTGGATATAGAAGATAGGGTTTTTTTGGAAGATGTTCGAAATAAAAACGTTAAAACATATTGATAATTTTAATGCAAGTTGTAAGTTCTTTTCTTTGCCATTTCAAATATAAAAATTTGCCGTTTGGAGTCGTAATTCTTCCTTTCTCTTTGGTGTATGCTTTTTCTTTACCTCAAACGTACTTTTCCTGAAGTTACCTGGGTACGAATAACGAATCGGTTGGTCGTTTTTGAACTTTAGGTCAAGCTGGGTGTTGTTTATCTAATGTGAAATTTCTCAAAATTTTTCTTTTACCAACATTATTCGTATTATCATCCAATATTTTATCACTTTGTCCTCTCTCTACTTTTTGTACCCCAAACTGCCAGCAACATACTTTCCTTCTCATTCTCCAATGTTGCAACCCAAAACAAAATTTATGACAAACCAGTTGATTTCTTTACAATACGTCTACATTGACTTCTTTTGTTACACCAAAACTACTTGGTCGCAAGGGTTATTTTATGCGCTTGATCAATCTGAAGCTCTTGGTCTAGATTGCATTCCCGTCGCAATCTTGAAAGTTTGTACTCCTAAGCTGTCTCTATTGCTGTCCAAATGTTTCCATTTTTACCCACCGGAGTTCTATTTTCCGTCTTCCTTAGAATTCTTAATGTCGTTCGTGTTTTTCAAAATGTAGATGATGTACAGTACGGACTCAGAGGATCTTGCCCCACTGGTAACCTTTTGATTGCAATCATGGAAGTCATCTATAGGCTTATGGATATGTCTGACCAAAAAAGCATGCTTTATCACACTTTCCTCTCGATATTCCCAAGGCATTTAATACAGTGTGACACGCTGGCTTGCTTCAAAAGCTATTTGGCTATGGCATTTGTGGAAGGATTGTAGGTGTCCTTTAGTCCTTTATTTCCGATCATAAATTTCGTGTCACATTGAATCGAATTACAACATACAAAAGTTGCATTACTTGTTGATGTTGCTTAAGGTTCCATTTCTGGTTTAACTCTGGCATTGGCCATAACACAGTTCATCAGAAACACGTCCAGCTTGCAAAAGATTTTAAATCTGATCTTTTGGGATGTCACCGAATAGAGAAGGAAGTGACTACTCCCTTTTCAAAATGCTGCAAAAGCGCAACTGAATTCATTCAATTGAAAGATGAATACTTATCTTCCTCACAGATTCATGGACTATCTTTCATGTTACCTTGGGGAGTTTGGTGTTCCTCTTGAAGAATGCTCATCAACGAGGATGCTTGGTTTGGCATTTTCTCCAGATCTCTCTTGTGGTTCTAACATTCAATCTGTTTGAAAGTCTGTAAATTTGTAAATTCACTTTCTTTCAGATAGATTTCAATGGCTAATATTTTCAGGGGGTTGCTATATCTTTCTTGAAGCTTATTATATCACATATAAATCATATATAAATGGCTACCAGACTATCAGAATATTCCTATGTAAATGTATATATATACCAGTATCGAAGTCATTATTAGCTATCGACAGTGCTCAAAAATATAAAAATATTAGAGCTATCATATGGTGGACGACAAAAAAATCAACAAAACTTAGTTTAGAACTGTGACGATTGTGAAAACATGACACTGACAGTTCTAAATTAAGTTTTGTTGATTTTTTTGTCGTCCATCATATATATACGTATATGCCAACAATAACTACAATTCTTCCTGTTTGGCCGAATATGAAATCCAAAGATTTAAACTGAGATTCACTGGTGGATGTCCTAGATTTCTCAGTGATATTCTCAGGATGATGGAATTAAACAAATCTGCTGTTGTCGACAAGAAAAGAAGTTGTAATTTGCTGTGGTAAATGTCCGCTTCCATAGGATCCCAACCCACTAACATTGTACACCTTCTTCTGTTGTCACCTTCTAAGCGGTCCTGATTAAACGGCTAATCTTTATGTCGTTTCCTGAGTACCTGTGCGGCTATACTTTCAAAACTAGGCGATTTTCTTTGCTTTTGATTTCGCTATTGTCTTCCGCATCGGATTTCCACAAGCTAACTTGTCTTTTACGATTGTCTGTTTGCACATACGGAACTCAAAAGAACACCACCATCATCAAGACAGAATGTCGTGTTTAGATGGGGACTTTTTATGCTTTATCTAATTGGTTAGTAGATCCTTCATTTTTGTTTCCTCGCTTCCTCCCCTATCCCCAACTGTCAATCAAGACTTCCTGGGCTTTTCCTATAACTCTCCAAGACTTTTTACAAACATAAATGAAGTTGTAGAATTTTAAGTCTGACTTCTAAGTTAGTGGGATCTTCCAGTATTGGTAAGTTGCACCAAATCTTTGTCCACAAAGGGTTGTTGTGTGGTTTGTAAAAACCTCTTCTCCTTTTTTCCCTTTTAATTCTCATAATTCTATGGTGCCTTTTTTTTGTCACAACCAGCTATTTTTCGTATACATCTTTTATAGTTGTTTGTGTATCAAGGAATGGTTGAAAAGCCCCTGCCGTCGTCTTATTTGATGCCTTTTTGTTTGGTATTGACATTTGTTAACTTGTCAATACCAAATCTGTTGACGCCTTTGTGGCATGGTCGCTTCTTTCAGGTTTTAAATTTTTATTTCATCGTAAGGATGGAATAATATGACTCTATGTCCACAGAAAAGTAGGCACTTTTCTGTGGACAATTGCTGACGAGGTATTTCTGAGGAGTTCAACACATAAGCAATTTGATTTTCTGTCTACCCATTTGGAGCTATCTAGTTTAAAAGATTATTTTGGGTGGTTTTATATATTGAGTACATCGTAATAATGATGTCATCTAACCCGCTACTTAATGAAGTTTGTGTCCACGATTGTTTTCGTTGTCTAAATCAGATTTACCTTTGTCCAGTTAAAACATGCATCATTACCAACTTTTACATTTAAATCGCCCATGTGCATCAATTTGTTTTTGGCAAGCAGCCCTGTAATGTAAGTAATGTCTGATTTTCTCTTTTCAGTTAAATAATTATCAGTTTCTCTGATATCGTTCCGATTCTTCCAAATGACTTACTGTACCCTTATGTAAGAAAAATGCGACCCCTTATCCATGATTGTATAATCACATGGTCATTTATATGTTTTACTTGACACAACCCAAAATTATGAGAATTTTTGCAAATGGTATTGGGTACAAACAGATTGTAAAAAAGACTTCTTTATTTGCACTATGTACCCAAAAACACATTCAACAGAATCTACTCTTTTTCATTACTGCTCCCACATGAATTACCGCTAGTTGATCCTTTCAATACCTTTGTGTTTCTGTCAAACTATTTTTAATCCCAAATGTAACAACCAAACACTCAACAATTCTATTCTCCTTTCCCCTTTGCTTTAAATAGTATTATCTTCACTTCTTCGGAACAACCTACAGCATAACCAATCACTTTCTCTATATCTGATTTCTCAGTGTTAAATTTATGTGTTTGAAGAAAATGGTATATTAATTCCACTTACTGAATACCAGCTTATTTTTATAACAAACGTTGCATTGCATTTAAGTACTACAAATTAAATTTTAAAGTTTTCTATATCCGCTTTCATCTGAAATCTTAAAACTCGTAAATATAGCTCAGACCTTAATTGTTTATTGCTACATCAACAACAGTTAAACTCTCATGGATATCTCAGAACGCTGATAGAAGACAAAACAGTTGTTTAAGCAATAAGTAATAGAGTGAAACTTTATCACCATGAACTACTTCAGCTATCAAATCGTTTCCTTTCTAATTCACTCATCTAGTATATGTTTAACAGTAGAAGCAAAACGTCATCGCCACGAATAACCTAACTGTTACAAAATTCTAGTCTTCGAAAAACTGCTTGGTTTATACTTCTAAACATACCTCGAGAAGTAGAGTGAATGAACTGAGTCGAAATTCATAAATTCTATAAATGCCAAAGCCATTAAGTTAAGAAATCGCATTGGTACGCTGCTGCCATGCCAGAGAAAGTATCACATTTACTGGAAGAAAACTATTTAACTCGTATAAACCAACAATTCAATAACCTCCTTTTCCATTTTTTTTGCTAAAACAGCTTGTTTATGATTCTGATCTCGGTCTTATTTCCTTATTCACTATTTTTATATCTCTCCTTTATGTATTTCAAAAATAAGTTATCTTAAATGTGTTTCCGATATTTAGCAATATATCCCCATAGCATTAAGAACAAACCAATGCCCAATCAGTTCATAATGAACTTACCTTAGCTCTTTCTCTCACTTCTTGCAAGAAAGCAGCCTGTGCTGGAAACTCACCAGTTTTATCTTGGGAAGAAAAATAAACAGACATTGAATTGTATTTCATATAGCATTTTTCAAAATTTCTTACAAGCTTTAAAAGATTCAATAATCAGGTTTTCTGTATGCCTTTTCGACTTATCACTTTGACTCATGCAATTTTTTTAAAGCTTCAATGCTGTCTATGATTCCAAAAACCTTAAGTGTCAGTCACTACTGCTCTTCAAAACAACTTAAATCAGTAATTTCCAATGCGATTGACTAAACCTTTAAAGATATCAATTCAAAGTAATGTGTCATGTCTAGTCTTTATATTTTGTTGCATATCGAGCATCCTTTGACTTACGTGGTTTCCAGTGTAAGTCACTTATGCACTTGTGATTTCATTAGTAAGAAACAAGTTGCATAAATTTAGGGAAGAGAAGCCATTTTTGATATGCACTACAAATATTTCTACTTTAAATAAGGTTTTAAAGTCTTTTTTAAAGATCGTACCAACATTTCCAATTTACTTATACGCAAAACCTTTATTCGACCCCCTTTATATTTAGCTATTTCTCTTTAATAATTCTCCTCATATCATAAATTTCTTCAATAGGCTTCCTCCAGCACCCCAAATGTATATTCCAGAAGCCAGGAGAAAAAAAATACAAATATTTAACCATAAATAAAAACATTTCTTAATGTCTCCAATTTCTAGTTTTATGTGCATAAAAGTTGCAAGTTTCTTGTCTTGGTCTGATTTGAGTCTTTCCCATAGTGCTTATGATGTACCCAATACCGAGTATATACAATCAACAATCAATCCACGCTCTAGTATTCTTCGTCCAACTGATAGCAATGTGAGTGACAAGCCATTGGGTTTAAGAAATACACAAACCAGCAATGATTATTTAATCAGCACAGAGCCAACAACCCTTTCATGTGACTTATTGCCAAGATATATGCCAACAGCAAAATAGAAGTCCATGAGGAAGTGTTCCAAACAAAAGTGTCTACGCCAGCTGACACTGCCGCAGCAATTTCTTACGGAAAACAAACTTTCGCGGTCCCCTTCGGTAAAGGCATCGAAATATGTGTGAAGAAATCAACCACCTATGAACAAAAACTATCAGATGTCCTAAATGTTACTGAATTCAAAAAATGCCTGGTGATAGAAAGAATGTAAAGGGCTTTTTTGAAAGGAAGAAGAACGAATTTATGCTGCACTGAAGAGTTTATTTGTTCGATTTGATCGATGAAAGTTCATTCAAAGAAATAAAATCGGTTGTGGGTCGACTGCCAAGACTAAATGATCTGGCGAAGGTACATAAAGCTAATGTTCTTGTTAGACCAGTGCTTTCGATGTCAGGTTTACTGTATTATAAAACTGTTGATAACGTGAAAGAGTGGCTGTCTGTTATCTGTCAACTAAAAATTAATTATTCTCCGAAGACAACCGTTGACCAACTATAACTTTATCCTTGGAACCTTGAAATTATGATATAATTTTAGGTCAGCTCCTTGTATACCAACGTAGTTTTCAATGAAGCCATTCAGCTATTTAAAGGGCGGCTGACGTTTTATTCTCAGGCGATTTTCGCTTTCATCAGTTGATGAACAAACTTTTGTTACAATGACTCAATTAGAAAAAACAAATGTTATCTTATCCACACAATTCTCCATACAAACAGACGCATGGATTAGCGGTGGGCTCACAACCACCCCACCTTTGGCCAATACCTCGTTGTAAAGATACGAGTCTGCAATAAAAAACGATGCTGAAGCCTTGGAGCATGATATGGATGACATATTAAGCTCAACAAAACATCATATTGAAGTGCATAAATTAACTGAAATTAACTCGCTTCATCCTAGCCTAAAATTTACCCTAGTAATGGAAATTGATGGCAAACTACCAATTTTGGACTTGTGTATTATACATTCAGACAACTCCCTATCGTCAACATGATATTGTAAACCAACTGCTATCGGTCTAATTATGAACCTTCTTTGTCCTTAAACGCTACAAACACTCAGTGGAAGGTTTCATTCATTGTATTTATAGGTCCTGCAGTAACTGGGCTGTTCCATGACAGTTTGAATAAAGCAAAAGATATATTAGAGAAAAATTAATATCCAACTGAATTCTATGGCAGTATAATTAAGTCAACAATAGATAAAATCATTCCTAAACAAAAAAAGAAGAAGAAACGTCTAGCAGTCATGAACTGGCTGAGAACCAGCAACCTAAATCGACGTATTTCATTCAGTGCCGTGGTAATATTACAGATAACTTGATAAAAAACTAAAAGAGCTCATGAGCATCAGTATAGCCTATTATTACCTTAAGAAAGCCGAAAACAACATTCTAAAGCCTGAAACCTCGAGTTAAATAGGAATTTATAAGTAGAGTGACGTACAAAATTACTTGTCCGAGGTACAGTTTCCGCTGTGTCGATCAAACGACACAATATTTGATCGCTCACTTTAATGAGCACAAAAACAACGGGGGAACTGCTGTGAAAACCCATTTCTAGTATCGCATCAAGCGAAAGGCTGAACTTCAGAATATAGAATTAAGCGATACGGCAACTTAAACTTGGATCATCTGCTGACTCCAGAAGCGTTACATATAAGGGGGTTAAAACCTGAACTTAATACAAGGGATGAGTTTAAGAATAAAGAGCTTACAATCAAGATATGAAAACGTTTCCCATAGTTATTATTCAACAGCATGATAGCAAAATAAAGTTTTGCCAATAACGCGTTCCCAAACCTTCTTGTTAACATGACTTCCTCTTGCAACATACACGAAATTAATTCTCAATCTATTAAAAATCTAACTCCTTTTAGTCTAGCTATTTGTAAGAGTTTAACTGCTTTAATATTACGTGCCATGGCTATAACTACTCTTCCAACAACGTGGTCTACTGAAACATTTGTGACACCTAAGACATAAGCCTCTAAACTGGAGATCACTGGCTAGCAATGTTTAAATGTTGCCCAACCTGCTAGTGCATAAATACCCCAACAAATATCGCACCATCTCTCTTGCCTGTGTTCATAAATGAAGCAACAGGTTATTTGTTTTATATTCTTTTTGCAATCTGAACAGTTTCTGTTGCTGTAATAAGAAAACAGATTTTCTTGAATGGTCGCCAATTTGTAATCAACTAAGCTTAACAATGTGTCATCTGATTCTTAAAAATCGTTTCTTCTTCTCAGAAAATAAATGGCTAATCTTTTCCGGACCTATCACTGCTCCTAAGATTTTTATCTGCTATCAAATGACCCTCTTAAACTTTCTTACCCTCCAAACAGTAACTTGGATGCTAACTCCATATAGCAAACACTACTAAATGCTAATGGTTATAACAGAAAAGTGGTTACCTAACATTTACTATAGGAGCATATCATCAATCAGTATCAATTAAATTGTGTCAAGTTTGTCTTTCATTACTATTTGACAAAGGATTCAAAAAATATCTAGGTTTTATATTATCAAATTTCAACAATGAGATATCATTACAAGATAAAATTCTGGTGTATGGTGAATAATTTGCCAGATTTTCACTCCTTGGAGACCTTGAGCTGAATATTTTTACACACTGTCATGAAAGTGCTTCATATGCTTCACCAATCAATATAAAATACTTTTATACTCACTTACGTTTGATCTCCAATATTGTATCTTATGTTGAAAGTTTATTTAGTGTCTGTAATTATTGTTTAAAATACAAATTTTCATCACTGCTTAATAACGCTCAGGATTTCGTGCTGTGTTTCCAAATTTGGGAAACTCAGCAAGACTTACAAAAAACAGGATTAGATCTGTGGTTGCAATGCTACAAAATGGTCAAAAGAAAAAATGTTGAAGCACTTGCAATTCAAATCAGTGATCTGGGACTTCTTCTCACAACTTCACAATCTTAATTCAAATAAAACTTGTGCTTTATGAAGTGCAGATCTCAATTCTGAACACAAGTTTATTACATGTACCTGACTGGAGAACACTAGTCTGTGTGAAAAGAAACAACACAGATAGAAAGGCAAGGTCAGTTATCATCTTACTTGGCTTATCTATCCTAGGTGCATATAACTAAAGCCTATACAATCAATTAACCAAACAAAGCCTTGGACACCATATAAATTTATATGGAAACATCCACTGCCAAAACAGCAGGTGCAATGAAAAACAACAAGCAGATACACAATACTGATGATCAGCTAAATGTAAAATTGTCAGAAAAGGAGAAAGCATTAACATTATGCAACATACCAAATGGTCAAAGCAAATATCAAAGCACCCTAAGAATATAAAACAACATTCTGTATAACTTTAATAGGCATCTGAAAGAACTTGAGATCATCAGAGCAGGCTCCCTGGTAAACGATATATCCTCAACAGGTGAAACCCACAAAATGTTTAGGGAAGCAAGACCCCTCAAAGCAAGACTTATACCATCATTCCCATCATTCTCTGTGTATAATTTTGGTCCAAGCAAAAAGCAGATGAAATAAGAGGATGGTTCAAAAAACAATTCACTGATTCAAACAAAGAACAGCTAGATCTTTTCCATTGCATGATCAAAGCTAAAGTTCCAGATTTTTCTCCACTATCTATTCCTTCTCTTCATCAGCTTGCAAGACAAAATTACCTTCAACAGAATAGAAAAACAAATTTGCAATACAAAGACTTTATATAGTTCCTAACAAACAAACCAAAATTGTTTCTAAATGTCCAAATACATATACCCTCTCAAATTTCAAATCAAAAGATTGGCAATAGATAATGGATTTCTGTCTATTTTCTGATTTGTAGTTGCATGCTTTGTGATTCTTTTGTTAGTAATAGTTGCCTTTCAAAAGATCAGATTACAGAATTTTTTGTATAACATCTTTGTAGAAAACCTTTTCAAGTGATGATTTGTATACAGCTGGGGATTGTGAAAGACATGAAACAAACAAACTTTTAAGTTAGAGTTTGTCTTACTCATAATCTGATTTCAGTTCATAACAAAACACTTATTGTACCTTGTGACAATGGTTTTTGTTGGCAACCTAACAAAAAATTATTCTCTCCTTTTTCATCCACCCTAAAAATTGTTGAAAGGGGCAATCTATCACCATTAAATGTGCTGATTCAACCCTAATCAAGAGGCAGATTTCATTTAGCAAAAAGATTCCTGCCTAGTACAACCATCACAATGATAATTACTTGTTTCTTATATTGACAACAATAAGCCTTCTCTACAGCCTAAACCATAATCAAAACCAGTTGTTTAGCACCAAGCAAAATCACATGAAGCACCTCCATATCTTCTGGGTTATGTAATTAAATGGATTTTCCATGACTTGGTCAATTAATTAATACCCAAGACCATATTACAAAATCCTGCATGAAATGACAGTGAACCAAGAGCAGTTATCATCCATACACAATATTACATCCTGCTGCTATTGTGTCTTGTCTCTAAATACATTGTCTAAATACAATGATTATGAAAGAAACACCAATGGTTGGCATCAGAAAAGGCATTGGGGCAAAAGATTCTCAATTGCACAACATAGTCCCTCTGGTAAACACCTTCTGAGCACAGGATCTATGAAAAATGGTGTTGAAAGCAATAAATGAATGGATATATATATATTACGCTCCCTTACAAAAGTTTGGTTGAGCACTCTCTCTGAGATTCAGGGACCTGTTGCTTGCGTAATGCGGAGCTCATTGCACTTGCGTAGTTTGAGCACTCTTGCAGGATCCCACAATAACTCTTTAAGCTGTGTTTGCTCCGGCAACATAGCCAAAGAGTTATGTCTCAGAAGCTCTGTGCTGCACTGATGAGCCCACAAAGGGCAAAACGGTACTGTCTGCAGATTGAGTATATATATATATGTATATATGATATATTTAATTGAATTAATTGAATGCTATAAACCAAGAATAGGTGAAATAAACAGAAAAATAACCATAATTATGGCTCTTAATGTTGTTAAATTTGGCCATCAACTAAATAAATAGTGAAAGTATCACATTCTATTTACAAATGTTTAGTTCATGTTAAATCACATCCTAAGATGTTGAATGTACTAATTTAATCTTATTAAATGTAAAGTAAACAAAGTATGTCAAAAGTACACATAAAATTAGTACTCATCCTTGATTAGTAGGTCAATAGACAGAAACAAACAACAAATAACATTACCTTCATCACTATCTTCATCCATTGTTGTGATTTCTGTAGAACAAGTGAAGCAATTAAAATAAAATGACAGTAAAATACCTACAATACAATGCAATAGTATCAGCATATTTTAATAAGCGTGAGATAACAAATACAATTCAGAGGTCAAACTAGAATTTGTAAATTTTAGCTGCCAGTAGCAATAAAATGTGTTGTTTGAAATAAAAATACTTTGAAGGTTAGATATATCTTAACCCACCTACTGGCAAACCACCCACCCTTACACCTGGACAAAACACACCCAATACATTGTTAAAGAGAATTTGCAGCCCAGTAACACCAGTGCTTTGGTACACCAACTGCCCTTGTATTTTTCCTGTCAATCAGATTGCAGCAAGATTATGGTGTATACCCTATTACCTGAGTGACTTTGAGTTAACATTTATATTATTTTGTTCCAGTGGAAACACTCATGCAACCACTAGGCAAGCTGATTAAAATCACATGACTCAACAAGACTTCTAAAAACATAGCACTGCAACAACTAATGGAAAACTATCAACATATTCCACAACCGTCAACAGGAATTTTGCCATCTGCAATGATGTTTTGCAATGGACAAGAAGGAGTTTTTCCAAGAGTATGTGGCAGTAGGCAGTGAATTAAACAGAAACAGTGAACACAAAATGAGATTTACAAAGAAGAAACAAACAGCAATAAGTTTTGTAAAAACACAAACTTGAGATACTCTTCTAATACAAATCAGAAAAGATTGACAGTTGACCCTCATTTTGTGCCAGTAAAGCTCTAAGTCACAGATGTTACAAAAGATGGTTGCATGATTAAAATAAGGAAAGATGCTGATGGGTCAACTTAAATACAACACCTCAATGATATAAAAGTCTTAAATGGGCAGTTCAAAAAGGAGGGCAATCAATAACTATCCAAACAGAGGGAGGCTAGGGTATTCCACTTGCAATTGTGAGACAATATACCAGCTACATGGATGAGGATATTGGAGATGAAGGGCATGGAAGAAATACCACAGACATAACTGCATTAAGGGACATTGTTTCTCCCATTCAAGATGATAAAGGTGTGAAAGGCACCATCCAGAGAAACTGTTCATAAGTAAGGGTGATGATGTATACCATACTACCTCAGTGACATTGTCTTAATGTTTATATTGTTATTTTTCACTGGCTAGTACATCTATCAGGACTTTAATACTATATATACATACAAGAAATGAGCATAACAATTTCTTAGGTGTTTATCTGTCTTTTGTGATGTGATTATTGTTACATCCTGTTTTGTACCACACACAGTAAGAAACTGTCTTACTAAACTCACTAGAACAATCAAGCATGGCCTGAACAAGACATGTTCCTTAGTTAAGATTCCAAAAAACAATAGCAATACCATGGATCTGTTTAATGGCACAATCAAGTTTTCAGAGTTCTGGTCCATTGCAAATGGTTAATCATAACTCTCATATTGTAAAAGTCTTACCTTATCAGAGCATTATCAAAATTTATAATGGATTAAGAACTGACAGAAATTAGATATTCTTGTACTATGAAATTTGATATGGTTGACAATCACAAAAACTGGAATATGAGGATTATTGTGAGAAAAATGACATTTAATGCTATTTACTTATGCTGAGGTTTACACATGCTAAATGCTAATGGTAAGATCAGATGATAAAACTGTTCAATACTTAAGGTCCTTGCATATAACACAAGCTGAAAGGCTAGACTGGAAAGTTGGATACTGATTATAAAGTGCACATCATTGGAGTACTTCATAGTCAGCTACATATCACTCTCAAGCAGAACTTCCATTCTGCAAAAAAAGAAATTTTGTTGGTGATTGAGAAGTCAGAGATGGAGAAATGGGGTGAGGCAGATGGAGAGAGAGGGGAGGAAGAGTGGGGGGAGAAAGAAAAGGAGAGGGTGTGGGAGGGAGAGAGTAAGTGTGTGTGTGTGTGTGAGTGAGAGAGAGAGAGAGAGAGAGAGAGAGAGAGAGAGAGAGAGAGAGAGAGGGGGGGAGCGGGGGAGAGGCAATGATACAGTAATGCTTAATATCTAGTTTTTTAGGAAGAGAGAAAAGCAATACTCTTGACCCTAAGCTTGAAGAAACACCTATTGAAGTCATTGAGAAAACTGGAAATATGTTCCTTCTGGAAGACTCATAAGATTTTTTTTTTAAATTATACACCTGTCAAAAATGCATTTAAAATGTTTANGGGAGAGAGAGAGAGAGAGAGAGAGAGAGAGAGAGAGAGAGAGAGAGAGAGAGAGAGAGAGAGAGAGAGAAAGAGAGAGAGGGAGCTGGGGAGAGGCAATGAGACAGTAATGCTTAATATCTAGTTTTTTAGGAAAAGAGAAAAGCAATACTCTTGACCCTAAGCTTGAAGCAACACCTATTGAAGTCATTGAGAAAACTGGAAATATGTTCCTTCTGGAAGACTCATAAGATTTTTTTTTTAAATTATACACCTGTCAAAAATGCATTTAAAATGTTTAGTCTAAACTAAATTAAGAAATTCGTCATTGCCAAAACAAAGTCCATCTGAAGGACACCACAGGAAAAACAATGTTAAACCCAAACAAAGTCTGAAGTAAAATATTTTGAGATGAGAGACCAAAATATTCACTCACATGAGACATCAGACCTGAACATTTCAAGCAAAATTAAAAAAACTTTTAACTGTGATAAATTTGCCAAAGAGTTGTGGTGACTCTGTTTTGAAGTGGCTGACTTTATATCCATAAAGTCTTTGTGATCAAATGACATGGATCATGGCTTTGTGTTAGGACTCTGATTTAACATAAAATGTTTACCTGTTAACTTTACCAGTAGCAGTAGCTTCATGCAAAATTGAATAAGTTATGTAAATTTGGTTTTTTTTCTCCAAGGAAATGGTGTATTGGTTTATATTAATTGTTTACATCACGTGATCAGATGGATAAAAAGAAAGAAAGTGCAGAGTGGCCTGGTTGCACACCGATGCACATTAGTAGAAGCTTTAATTCTTTCTATTAAAAACAGTAATTCAGTATTTAAATAATTTAATCCAGTAGTTAAATACGGAATATGACATCCATGTTCTAGTTTTGACATACATTAGAAAGATACAACTCTTACATAACAAAGATTAATACTAATAATCAAGTACGAAAACTGAACATGCTGGTTATTGTGTTATTGTTGTTTGAAGCTTTATACATCGCCATGTGGCACAGTGACAGGGGGAGATTTATATATATTTTTATATATATTAACAAATGCATATGAAATGTCATCAACAACAGTGCTCTACCACATTAAAACATAGGAGCTATCATATAATCAGATGTATGAGTAATATTAATTACTCATATATCTGTACTCAATAATACACAAATAATAATTTGTCTATTATTTGTGTATTATTTGTGTACCGCTGAAGATTGTGAAAGACATGAAACTCTGAGTACTGTAAAGTTAGAGTTTTTCTTACTCATACATCTGATTTTATATATATATATATATATATATATATATATATATATATAGAGAGAGAGAGAGAGAGAGAGAGAGAGAGAGAATGAGAGAGAGAGAGAGAGAG